>OZ025871.1:3049628-3444628 GCA_964019415.1 Ianthella basta | reverse complement strand
GTGGAAGGCTACATGATGACAGTGTTAATGAAACTAAAACTGTTACTTCTGTGAAGAAGTATGACGGCTCCTGGGAAGAAGTTGACGTTTTTGACACTTCTTGCCAACAGGAAATGTAATACCCCTACGATTGCATGCTGGGCGGCTAATCTGAATCACATTTAATGCTTCTATGACGAGAAAGCCAATGCTTCGAAAAGGAAGTGACTATTTTTGTTTGCGTACCAGCGGTGAACACACTTCTACCCATGCTATGCAGGCAACTTGGCCCTTGTCACAAAAATGCCAACATATGATCACTGAGGGCACACTGCCCAAACATTTAAACAAAAATTGGTAGTGTAGTTGCCAATTTTGAGCTTGAGATGTCAAAATGGTAGAGTCCCTCATAGTTCACTGCCCTGTGCCCAATGCACAATATACGAAGGGTACCACATAGAATTATTCATTATGCTATAATTATATTCATCTGGCGTGTGCAAATGGTGACCAACAAGCCACCTTAAACGATTTGCCTTTAGAAATTATTGAAAAGACAGGAGTTACAACACTAGAATGTTATTGAAGGATGTGACACTAAAACATTCTGTTTGTGACATCAGTACATGAGGTCATGAGGGTGGGTGGGGCAATAAATTGCCACCTGTTTTTATACCATACTTATCCTATTCTGAGCAATCAGACTGGACTCAGTATTTGCAAGCGATAACATGTCACAGATCCTTGCATGAACGAAACCGGTTTGACAATAGTGAGGGACCAATCAGATTGCATGGCAGGATTTGAATTCAGTCACAACACTGGAGGAATGAATGGAGATGGCTTGGTATGGCCTCTAGCAGACAATTGAATATGGAGCTCTTGCTGATGGTGGGGAACCTGCAGGTTTACCAGGCTATGCCTTTGGCACTTTCTGGCTTTGCTCAAGCACTGGCCTTCTCCGTGGGATATAATGGGTCTTATATCCCTCTTGGCAGGGATATATTGTAGACTTGGGTGCCTTGGGAAGTAGCCCTTGGGCTAAAGGTTTTCCCAGATTAAATAAGATTCCCATATCCCATATCCCACTTAAAAGCCAGTCAGTCAGTATTCCTCACTATTTTAGCAGTTGCCAAAGAGGTCAAGATATCTGGCAACTTCTGTGACTAAAACTACTGCATCGCTTGCATGCATATGGTTATTGCCATAACTAACAAGGTGGGAATTCAGCCAGTGAGACAACGTAGCCATGCTGCATAGCATGAGATAGTCTGGATCTGAAAGCCTTGGCCAGCTTTGAAAATGAAAAAGCTTTCAGTTTTATGACTTGCCCATATAGTGCTGGTTGTGTAGGTGTGTGTTGTGAATGTGTAGGTGTAATGAGTATAATCCTGCTAACTCAGAGTTAATTGCTGTGTGAAGAACAGTTGCAGGAAGAAATTCTTAAGCGTAAACACAGCTAGGCCTTTGGAAGAAGGCCACGTCTGAAGACAGGCACGATGGAAGAAGGCTAAGTCCGAAGACCTCTTTGGCAATGCGTTGACAAGACACAACCAGCATCGTTACTGTCCGTAGACTTTGAAATGATATAGGACTGGAAAGAAAGTGGCGCCGCTGGGAATCGAGTAGGATAATCCTACTGTATAGTACATGTAACAAGGTCCACAAACTGCTCATTCAGTTGTTGACAGATGACCCCACCTACATGAACCAACGTCCAGTAATAGGAATGATATCAAGCAGTGGTAGCAAAGTGTCATAAGGGGATGAATTTGCCAGTAAGTCATGTTGCGATGATACTTGCCCTTCTTATTGTCGAATCTCCATCTAAGAGATATAGTGAGAAAAGTAATGAATGCTAGCAAACTTCTCTGTCAGTTTTTCAGTGAACCAGTGTCAAACGTAGCAGATATTATCAGAACAACCAGTAAAGTGTGTTGACATGCTTGGAGTCTTTGTGTTGCTAGCCTCCTTCAATGGAATAAATCATTATGAGAAACTTCTATACCCATGGTGTTTTACTGTATGTATTCATCAAACAGAAGAGTACCAATACAACAGTATGGACTTTGATTAATATTTTTATTGCACAGAATATGAGTGATGTATTGGGTGGGAGCTGTGAGGAAACTTCCAGCTAGTGTGTACAGTGTAGGGCTATAAGATAATAGGCCAAGCCAGCCTGCTATGCCAGTAATGGTGTGTCAGCAGGAAGGGGAGGCTGGAGTCCTTCTGGGTGGCATCCAGTCATCGCCTGCCTCCTGGCTGTCCTAAGTCCTTATTGGGGCTCATTGCGTGTGGGGTACTGACAGATAGGAGAGGACAGCTATAAGAGATGTCACTGGTTTACATCATGAATGTTTAGAAGGTTGCTTCTTCAAAGGTATAACATTAGTTGACAATGTACACCATACTGTACTTATACAAGCACCCCTACTTCTGTTCAGGTGTGTCTGCCGCTATCACCGAAGTGGATATTTTGTACAGCTGTGGCTATGAGAATAACTGTAGAGGGTACAGCAGTGCTGAGGCATGGTGTCAAAATATGGCGGTACCTGCGTCGAGAACAGGGCAGCTGAACATCACCTCCGCACAGATTTCTGACAGTGGGGTGTACCACTGTTGTAGTGTTCCTGAATGTTGTGATGCTGCGGCACAATCTGAGAATATTTTTCCGGACAGCATATTGAATGTCACTGTTTACGGTGAGCTAACATGACTAGAAGAAATTGCTATTGTTCTGAACATGTCAGTGATTTAGTTTGTTTGTAAGAGCTGTAAAAATTAGAGATGTCTGCTGTATGTGAAGTGTTCACTTTCTGCTGCGCATGTGTCTCATTTCTTAACAGGTCACCTTATGAATCTCTTTGTAGTAAGATCAGCTTAGCATTAGTGCAAAGCATGCCAATTCATGTGATGTAGAACTTTGCAGTATTGTCACGGTATAGCTAGCAGTGAATAGTGTCTACTAACATGTGCGTGAGAGACATCAACTGCAATTACTTCCTGTTCCACACATGCACAAGCATGTCCAGTGCAGTGTCATATCATATGTACTATCTTCCCTACGTATAGGACATGCCATAGTGTCTCCTACTAGTGCAACATGCAACAATCAGGATTCGTGTGTTGTGTCCTATGACACCACACAGGACAGAGTAACGATATTCAACAATATTGGCTATCATCCTTCAAGCACTGCGGAAGCTAATAGGCAAGGTATTAAAGATGGAGTCTGGAGTGTAGTGAACCCTGCACAAGTCATGAACACCATCTACAGATGCCGCAACTTTTCCTGTGAGAATCCGACAACTCGAAATGACATTGGCACATTGACTGTCACGGGTGAATTTGGACAGAATGCCACAATAGAGGACTTGGTTAAACTGGACAGTAACTTGACGCTGGTCTACAGTATTGATACAATGTCTATTAGCTCATCCCGCTGCACGTATACAGCACAAACCGCTGTGACATACACTTTTGAAGGTGAGGGCATATGGCAGTGCATGTGTAAGTACGTAGGTATGTGTGTGTCAAGAGACTGAGGTGTGTACACTTGTGTGTGCGGGGGTGACTGCATGTGAGGATGAAGGAGTGTGCATGTGTGTAGACATGTGTGCGTGTAGCAATGAGGTAGCAGTTCATCACATTGTGGTACGTGGTCTCATTGAATCTGAAAGGTATTTAATGTGAATGGAATTGCCTTTGTACCTGTCCTCTGCAGTGACAACCCCCACGCCTTCACCATCACCAACTCCAGGTATGCAAAATACGCACCCACCCCCACCCACCCCCACACATCATTATTGTTACACAGTAGCAAATATGCTATGTATCCACAAGCCTGTATGTATGAAGGCATTCGTTTTAATTTGCTGTCTGCACACCCTGATCGTGTGCAGTTCTTAATGAATAATTGCTTGGCTCCTTTTCTAACAGAGTCGCCTCCTACTATTGGGGAGCTGGGACCGAGTGCAAGTGAGTCTGTGAACTGTCTCTAGTTACCTTTACACACTGTAGTGGGTATGAACAGCTTGAGCCATACTGTAAGTCATGATGCAATGGATATTTGCGCTCTCGTGCCTCGTGCTCTAAATCTCAGAAACACCTCTTGGTCAGCATTTAAGTGTTATAGATCCCAATGATTGGGCAAGGAGCCGGCAGCGAATCAGTTTACCTACTCATACTTGCGTCATCACGTATCTTCTGGAAGTAGTTAGCAATTTCTGACAGTGACCCAGAAAACGTCATTTGGTTATTGGGTTTGTCATCTCGCAACAGACGTTCCTAAAGGTTGGCAGTGGATGCGGCACATAAGCTAAACGTAAGCTCACTCACTGTCAGCCCCGTCAGCCACAGTGTTTCCCAGAGCGGTGTCCTAAGCCTGTTCCCAGCTCATAACCAGTTCCTTTCGCGGCTCTGGTTCGTAGGCCACTGCCGGATTGTTGCTTTACCCTGTTTGTTGACGAAACAAGTAAGCCGAGTGACCTGTGCATCGTATGTTGTGGAGTTAGCTACTATTGTTATCGCAGCTGCAGATTCTCTGCTATAGACCATGGGCCTAAGTCACGTCCATGCACTAAATCGGTATTTAGAGCATAGGCGCGAACGCCGTGCGTGTCACGCCCATGCTCTAAATCAGTATTTAGAGCATAGGCGCGAATGCTGCGCGTCGAATTAGAACACGGCTGGATGAAATAGACCACGGGCTGGGGTGTCTACGATGTTTAGAAACATTGTTTGGACGCACATTACCATGGCAATGGGATCTATAAGTGAGATAAACGCTCCACGTTAGAACACAGGTTGTGTTCATTGTTGGCTGTGTGCCAATCGTATCCATTGAGTTGTGATGTACAGACTAAACTGTTCATAGATACATCTGACTCATGAAGCTCTCTGAGCACGCAGCTGCAGGGTTGGTGCGTTCGTGTGCATGTGGTAGGAGCCTTCAGTGAATGTCATCAGCTATAGAAAGAGCAGATGTGTTGATTGGGCTATTTAAAGACCTATTCTGTTTGTTTTGGATATCTGTTTGTATTATGTCATCTTACTGAACAATGTTTGTGATTAGCGTAGTGTTTAGCCTCACTAAGCCAGGCCTATTTATATGAGGAAAATTGGCCTGGTACATTGCCATACGTACATCGAGTTGTACCGGATGTTGAACTGGATTGCACAACGCTGGTAAACATCATCCTAACTAATATCCGCACGTGTGTGAATATGCACGAATCATAGAAGAGAGCAAATTGTGTCTTGGTTGCAGAGTTAGCACTTCCCTCAGGAAGTATGAGAGGCGATTGCTGTGCAGCGAGGCTTCAGAAAAGACGATAGCTGCCTGGAAGGAACTGTTTTCCCGTAAGCTGAACGAGTCCACTAATGCATGCAGTATCGACGTTGATGAGCTTGTACAGAGTTCACGTGATCCTCAGTATGTATGCCGAAAGTGCTTCAGTGGCTACGAAAGATTCCAGCACCAGCAAGAAGAGCTATTGGAGAAGGTGGAGGTAGCCATTTTGGATTTCAGGTGACATAACGCCTTTTCTGCAATCTGATTGGGTGCACTGTGGGCTGCAACGGGAACAACTCGATGTATGGCAATGTACCAGGCCTATTTTCCCCTTATAAAATAGGCCTGGCTTAGTGAGGCTATGTAGTGTTCGTATATCATGGGAAATTCATTAGATTTTGCACAATGTCTGTATTCATGAATGGTCATATTTTGACTGTGGTACATGTATGTACACATACATACATACTGTAGTCCTTCATCATGCGTGCCTCTCCTTGGTCTGTGCAGGTGTTAATGACATTGGTGGTATTGCAGGAATAGCAGCCTCCATTGTGGTTCTGTTGCTAATAGCAACCTTTCTGCTTATTGCCACTGTTGCGATGTGCAAATACAAGGGCTACCTTCCAATTCGCGGGAGCCAATATTCGGTGGAGTCAACAACTCATGAATCTGAACAAAGGACTATAGTAAATGGGAGTAATGGGATAGTATATGCTCCCAATGAATGTCAACCACCTACAACTGGCGTGACCAGTACTTCAAGTGTGTCTTTTGACTCTGGCACCAAGTCTGGTAGCGGAGTGCATCCGAACGATGACACAGATGATTCAGAATGGGAGGACCCATACATCCTTTCAGTGAGGAATGATGAACCCCCAGAGCCACCCACTAACACAGCAGCAAAAGGAGACGATACCATCTCTCTGCCTGGTGATTTACTGGATGATTTTGATAAAAAAATCTACGCACATGTTTGATTAGTGACCACTTAACTGCATATTTCATGATCCATCTGACTTTTAGTGCCATCAACTGTAGCATGCAGTTTGTATTATTCAGATGTTATTTAGGTGTACATGTGTATATTATGTACTGTTGGATGTATACACATGCACACACGATAAACACCTTCAATGTTTTGTATTTGGCATTTTTGTATGACATTGTTTATAATTATTCGAAGGTACATAACTTGATTGATAACATTGTGATGATGCAATCATGCAATATTGCAACATGTACAGATAATTATGGACCGTGCAATTGTGCAAATTATTGCACAAGGTGCTGTATGTATTATATGCAAAACACTCTAGTACCACATCACACAGAGTACGTACTAGTGAATAAATCATAATATACAATTCAGTATAGTCACACAGTAATAATAATTGTTATTGATAATAAAGGAATGCAATCAAAATAGGTACATACGTAGCTCTATACAGAGACAGAGATAATTTGTTGTGTGAATTCTCTGCTTCCACCTTCATCCTCTTGCTGTCTCTTTGGCTTTGTGTGTCCAGCAGGAACACTGGCTGAATCGACCATCTCGTTGTCTCTTAGACATGCATACCTTGAACCTTGTCTTTGTGGGACTACTTCCTCAGTGTCACTAGCTACTCTGCAAACGGCAAGGCACAACTGGTTCCAGAGCGAATGCAAACCCGATACCTCAGGCTTGTCCACGCTATCTTGTCCAACCAAGCTTTCTCTCAGCCATGCATTAGGTTCTTCTTCATCACCTTCTGCGACTGTGGACAATTTGTCGTGAGCAGGCTCTGAAACACGAATGTCATTGTTCTCCAAACTACCATACATGGCCGGCCTAGCTGATCCCCTCCTTGAGAAAGTGGTGTAATGTGGCACTGATTTTCTTCTGCATTTGAGGACAATGCTGCCGGCATACACAAAGAATAAGCCCACCAGATATAATATTGGGAAGAGTACAAGTATCTGCTGGAATGCATATACGCATAAATTGGGCTTCAGGTTGGAGTGCCAAGCCTGATAGTGGTAGAGACTAAGAGTGTTGATCACAATAATGTTAACATACATCAAGGCGTCCCACACATTGATCCAGCTGAGATCTCTCCGATAAGGCTTGCATGCCAAATGCAGACCAAGAAGACAGCATGTAACAGTGATTTGAGATATATACTGGTCGCTTAAGTTGGGTGTGTTGGCAAAGATGGCCCATATTAGGATGCGATACAAGAAAAGCACCCCAGCAAAGAAAGCATACTTGTCTTGAAAGCACTCGTTGAAAGTACGCAAAAACATAATGATACTTCGTATGAATTTCCCACATGTTGTCAGCTGTGGTTCCTGCTGTGTCTCCATACTTTCAAGGGCCGAGCCTGTCAATTGTACCCTGTAACAGCACTGCGTTCTATTTGAGAGCTTCAGAATGGGAGTGTAGAAGAGTAGCAGCAGAGCAGGTAACATACTAAAGAGCAGGACAACACATATGGCTGGTGCAGCATAGACCCGGTGCTGTTGATCAAATGGCACCAATGTTGCATCTAGAAAGACACGGCGTTTTTTGGAGCCATCCCTCTCTTGCAGGTCCACAAAAGCAAGAATATAGAAAGACACAAAGAGAAGCTTGGAATATGCCAGGAGCAGAAACGAAGCCAGCCCGTTTCGAATGCTGCTGCTAGATTTGCCCAAAGAGTGTTGAATGCGAGCTACACAGCTATGCCCACGCTGCATCACATGAAAGATGCGACCACACCTCAAAGGCTCCCTTCTGTAGCACCACTGAATGGAAAATGCTGCCAAGATCACAGTAAATGGCAGTAAAGCATACACATACTGGAATGAAAGCTGAGAAAGTGCATTCATATTGGGATCGATGCACAGCGGTGGAAAACCAGGCATTGATGTAAGGAAGTTCAAACTCCACAAGGAGTAGAACCAGTATATCCAATCCCCCAAGCCATTGTGGCCATTCTGATCTTCAACTGAGAAATCGAGGGCACCATTGGCATACAAATTCATTGCGTAGAATGTCTGAGCAAAAAGGAGGAATGAGTTCATCTGTCCTTTAAGCAGAGGTGCATCTACGAGGAGATACACTATCACTAATACCAACTCTGGCACAATGTCACCAAATATCCATGCAGCAAATCCGGCAGCTTGGTTTGAACACTCGATGCAGTCAAACCCAAAACGATTGAAAGCAACCGCATATCCCTCCATGCACTCTGCACAGAGAGGGCCCTTTCTATTCTTCGGGCTGCAAATTACATTATCGTGGGCAAAGGATTTACCTAGTATGGTCCCTCGAGGGGTTCCCTTAGATAGCTGACAGAATCCATACGGACAAGGGGTCACAATGAAGTTGTCATTCGACGAGTTTTCCAAGTAACCAGCCCAAAATGTATCCCTCAACACCGTATAAAATTGCAATGTGCTCGTATTGTCAGCATCCCACACGCAATACGCGATCCCCAGCTTCTCCTCCTCGGTTTCCTGTCCAGACGGCCTTGGGATGTTGCCACAGTCGCAGGCAACAGTTGTATTATTCTTCACCACTGGAACAGTGCCCGGGTTGCACACTTTCTCTTCCAGATGGCCAAACACACGAGTCCCATTCGAAAGAGTCCCCCAACTCTGTAGACTCAACAGTAGCAACAGAATTCGCATTCTTCCACGAAACTCCCTGCCAGATCATTCGATGAGGCAATTGCGCAAGTGACCAGATTAATGATTTCCGGCTTAGTCTGAGGACTTCCGCTCAGTTGCCATTAGCAACCAGTTGGAAAGCAAACTGTTGGCTTCGAGAGATGAGTCGACTGACGGCAGACGTGTTGTGTAAGTGCACGGGACAGACGAGAAGAAAACGGGAAGAGACAAAGGAGCAGTTCCTAGGACGAGTGACGCATCTCTACTGCGCAGAGAAGGAAATAAGCCATGTAGTAAGTAATGCACAAGCTGCAATCTGTGTTTGTTGTAACTGCACTCGCCGCGTAGACCAGGACAATTCTCCAATGTGGAAAGACTACTCACAAATGTTTCTATTCAGTTAGTGCACAGAACCAATATCACAGACATACCGTGACACGAGAACCTATTGGCGTCATATTGTAATTTACCTCCTTTGCACACGCGCTACTGATAGCTGTACATCACCAGTGTGCAGATGTGTGTTCTGTGGACCTCTTCTTCATTAACTATAGTACGAGCACAGTAGCGCCTCGGGGCGATTGGTGCCCTGTATACGTAGGTGTAGCTTGAGTGGGTTGTTCATGGTTTAGAACACAGTGCAACCAACCACCTCCACTCGCAGTGAACCCGTGCACTAAAGTAGTTGTTGTCGCTGAAATACAATGCGCATATTCATACTCATCATCTCCCTCCTCTCCCCTTCCCTCCCCTCCCCTCTCCTCCCCTTCCCCTCACCTCTCCCCTCCCCACTCCCCTCCCCTCTCCCCTCCCCCCTCCCCTCTCCCATTTCCACCTTATGTAGGAGGGCCTGTCCCTCTGTCACAGTCTGTCTGTGCTGTACCTCTATGACAACCTCTTAGAGGACCTTACTCCAGTGGGGGCAGCTACCAGCCTCACTCATCTCTACCTGCAAAACAATAGGATTGAGCGCATTCATGGACTGGACAGGCTTGGCAGACTGGAGAAACTGTGAGTTGTGTGTGTGTGCGCGCATGTGTGTGTGTGTGTGTGTGTGTGCGTGCGTGCGTGCGTGTGTGTGTGTGTGTGTGTGTGTGTGAATACGTCAGTGCAAATTCAGTTGAGCATGTTGACTGTTGCACAACCTACGTACCCATTTACATACTATGTAGTATCCACACATGTCCCTATCACATGCACCTACATACCTTACCTCTGCTGCTCCTTGTATTGCAGTTACCTGGGCCACAACCAAATCACTGTTGTGGAAGGGTTGGAAGGTTTAAAGTGCTTGAGGGAACTCCATGTGGAGAATCAGCGACTGCCAGAGGGGGAGAAGCTCATTTGGGACCCTCGCTCTCTACGAGCCCTGTCTGTGAGTGTCTCTAGCAGTGCAGTGTACTAGCGTTTATTCCTTCAGGCTCAGCTGGTCTTAGAGCATTGGTACATACATGTATTGGGACCAACCGTCCATGTCCATACACATGTATGCATGTATACATATGTGTGTGCTATGTCATTCGTACGTGTACTTGTGCATGTGTGTCTGTGTATGCGTGTGTACGTACATACGTATGTATGTACACAATAACTTCTGCTCTCCATTTTCACTCAGTGCACTGTTATTGACACACATGTGATATGTGTAGAACCTATCCCACTCTATGTATGTAGCTCTGTAGGTCTGTAGCTACATAAGTGCACAGGTGTTCACTGGGCTCACATCCAGCTCCTGTTCTCTGTGTTTTGTTGTGAAATAATTGTGCCATACTAAGCCTACAGAGCGTAGGGGCTGGTCGTGAGACTGGTTAGCCACGTGGTGACTTGACTGGTGGTTGGTTACACTTGCAGCCCTATGCTGCCACTGTACCCTGTGTATGCTTTGTTGTCTACAAACTGACTTAACATGCTATACGTACTTGTAGTATTGTTTGGGGGCGCAGGGGTGCATTTAGGGGCGGGGGGTGGCATTTGCCCCCCACTCCTCTAGCTATAATATTTCCTGCCCCCCCCCCCCCCCTTGGGAATTTTGCAAGACATAGTATAGCCCACCTTAATTAGTGTTTTACCCCCCCCCCCCCCCCCCCCCCACCCCCTCTATTGTTTGGAACCTCAGTTAGCCCCTTCCCCCTCGAAGACATTTCTAAATACAGCACAGTGGTGGGTGGTGCACTTGAGGCTGTGTCTGTGCAAAGGTACTTGACAAACTGTCTTCACCCAGATGGAACCATGTGTGGACTATAGTCTTTACATGCGTACTTACGTATGCCTCCGTCTTGTTTACCTGTTTGTATGTGGTGTGTTTGTGCTACTGTGTCTCCCTCCCTCCTTTCTTTGCTGTTCCAGCGCACCCTTATGGTCCTGAATGTGAGTGGGAATGCACTGGACACGTTGACGGAGCTAAAGTGCCTAGTTGAGCTCACCGTACTCCTAGCAGCCAACAATGAACTGGACAGCTTACAGGTTGGTCCTATGTAGGTGTACATGGTGCCATGGGTGTGCATAGGGGTGGTCCTGTCATGACGTAAAAGTTCCCCCTCCCGAAATGGTTCCGCCAGGTCAAAAACGGCAGAAAATGGCTGCCATAATGGTTCCGCCATAGTGGCAAAGTCCCTTTCGTCTCCTGATTTTCGTTGTTGTGGTGGATCTTGAGCACGCAGCAAAGACATGTCAGCTGAATTCGCCTATTCATTAAACAAAATTGTCCACTCATCGAATGAAATCGCCTATAAATCGAACCAAAGTGCCATCCCATGAGCGGAATTGCCTTTTCATCAAACGAAACATGTTGTCCTGGATCAAGAATGCGTCCCAACCTAGGCAAAGACGTCAGGGTACAAGTACACGATTAATCTGACCGTCAATCCGCGCTGGCGCTGGTGATTTAGCAGAGGGGGAACCATTTCGGTTGCTGTTTTGGTTCCGCGGGGTCCAAATTTGGCATGACAGTCCCGCTTGAGGTGGTAGCCGCTGTTTTCACAACTGAAGCACAATATATCTTTATTATCATTGAACCTGCGTGTGTATAGTCCTGATTCTTTGTTGGTTCAATCTGCTGTTATTAATTGCTCAATCAGTGTTGGACAATTATTTAGTGGGCTGAGTCATACAGTGATGTATGGCCTACTTTTGGCTGTAGATCCTCCAGCATCAATGGTTGGAACCACAGGGCACTTAATTTGTTGCATGTTTGCACTGCAGGGCCTGTCGGATGTGTTTGAATGTACTCCATATCTGTGGAAGCTGGACTTGACGGGGAACCCCCTCACTCACCATGCCAAGTATAGGGACAAGGTCATCACTATGGTCAAAGGGATAGGTATGTGGGTGGGCGGGGTCACTGGAGTAGGCGGGGTGGTGGGAAGTAGCCACGTAGTTGTATTGATTGGCCATTCTGTGAAATGGCAATATTTTATATGCAGATTTGGGTGCCCGTCACCATGGCAACACGATCTATATGTGCTGACTATTTGTGTGCTAAACTTCATCCTATAGTACTGCTTGTGTTTTTGCAGGAGTCCTTGACGGTCGTGAAGTGAAGGATGCAGAGAGAACATTCCTCAAGAATTGGCAGGCAGTGAGGGAGGGCCGGCTGAAGGCAGCCCCTTCTGATGGCTTAGAAGACGGCGGTGCGACTGAAATCCCTTCAGCTAAGAACATTCTTCAGATGTTACAGCAGTCTCGGCCGCCTCCCACAATGCCAGCCCTCCCCCAGCGAGCACCCCTGAAGGGCCACTGGAGCAAGGGAGCCTCCCGCAGTGGGAGCTTTGTTCGTTCCTCACATAGCGAGCCACTGGTGAACAGACACAGTAAAGAAGCTTGGGCGGGTGGTGTGGGGGCATCATCTCGTCTACCGCCACTGGCAGAGGAGCCATCCAATGGTGGGGGCGTGACCAAGAGGTGGGTACTTTGCGTATGTACATGGTCCTATTGCACACAATGTCTGCTGTTGCTATGCTAAGGACTAAGGAGCATTACGTACATGGATTGCCTCTTATTTGTTTAAACGTCTAATTCTTGATGTCTGGAGCTCATGTATGAAGCAACATTGGCAGTTTATTTGCCCTTTGGTCCATGAAGTTGTGTTTTGTTTGCATGTTTAGTGAGCTGAATGTGATTAGATGACGTCCAATAAGCACATGCGTGTGTATTTGCTTTGTGTGTGGCTTTGTGGTGCCGTGCTGTTTGGTTTGCTTGTCCAGACTGGACTTTGCAGTTATTGCTAATGCCAACAGAGTTGTCACTGCTTACTGCCACCACTTGATTCTTGACATCCTTCATTGTTGTCTTCATGTGAATCACAATGTCAGATGATGTCACCAGCAATTTACCATAGCTTCTGACCACCCCATTCAATTTGCATACAACTAACCCAAATGCACTAAGTTTGAGACCCATTCATCAACAGTACCAGGAAGGAAGGGTTGGTTGGAGGACTATTGTCTGCTGTGATGAGCTATTAGTGGTTCTGCCCGCTTCCATGCAATTGGCCATGTGGTGGCCATATTATTTGCAGCCTATTGTTCAAGCATGCTGTAGAGTGTACTGTGGATGAGCAGAACATGTTGATTTTCAACAGTGTCACTGTAACATGAATGCATAACCAGTCTTCTTAACTCCCCCTCCCTCCTCTCTTCAGGTTGCCTCCCATTGGAGACACACCTAGTATGGCTGTACAGAAGAGGTACCAGAGTGGGTGGTACCAAGGATTTGCCACTCAAAGGGGAAAATCCTATAGTTATAAGCAAGAGAGTTCTTTTTTACAGACAGTCCCACCCGTGGGCCCCGTGACATGAACCACAGGCCTGCCGGTGGGACCAAGAAACCGTGACGGACTGTCTTAGCACTAGACACACTGTGTATTATTTGTACATTATGCATGTGTTGTTATTGGTTGAATGATCCCATTGTGGAAAACACTAAGTCTTGCATTGATCATGGCTGTCATGGACTGTGTGTGTTTCTGCTACGTGCATGGGTGCCTCAAACGGTGGAGAGTACAGGCAGACAGCAGGGGCCGTAATGTAGCTTGCTGAGCTACTGTTGTACACATTGGCATGGTGTACATAGTCAATCACCTTGATCTGGTATATGCCTGGATAAATTAAATGCTCATTAGAAGATACATGACCTAAGAGAGAATATCAAGTACACTGTTTGTTGCTTGATGATCCTGTGTCTGCTTAGTCTCGTTCCCAGTCCCCGGAGGGTGAGAATATATAGTCTCCGCTTGGTCGAATGTAAAACCGGAAGTAATTATTGCTCCAGTGCACGTGAGTGAACTGGAATAAAATGGCGAAAGGAAGGTATGATTGGCTTGCACGTTTGATCCTAAATATACAATACTATGGTTTAAGCTAGAGTTTGAGCTACAATAGTGAATCCTTGTTTTCTTACATCAGCTTCCTTGAGCTCTCTCTGTTTCTGATGTTAACCGTACGGTGTTTATTGCTGTTTCGCGTAGTTTCAATCCCGATCCCGTCTTAACCCAAATTGGCCAAGAACTGTGGGATTTGGACGACAACAGGTTGAAACCTGGACATGACTACGCCATTGATCTGCAGGCAAGAGCCGCATGCACGCTGCCTCGACTGTACTACGTAGCTGGAGCTATCGTCCTCATTCCTACCTAGGCCTTGGTGTGTGCGTGTTGCTGTATACCAGATGCAGTTACTGATGTGTATGATCTAATGTGTGTGTGTGTAGGGGGGGGGGGGGGGGGGAATTGCAACAATGGAGCCTCCCTCTGTTCTCACTCACTCCTTCGCTCTCCCCTCCCTTCCTTCTTGTTCCTCTCCACTTTAGGGTGGCACAAAGGGGTACTGGAAGGGGGACAAGGCCAAGGACCCCCTCTTCACCTTTGTAAAGGAGGATGTCCTCGAGCGGCCCACGTTCAAATGCTTCATTGCTCTTTTGGACAACTACGAGACAGCTACAGGCAAGTGATGACTCATGGACTAGACATTGAGTGGCACCACTTCACTGGCTTACATTGCTTCTCTGGTCACTCCCACCCCCTCCACTGCCCTGTCTCTCCATGACCACTGCACAGGGGAGAGCGAGGTTGTGACTGCAGAAGAGATTGCTGAGAATCATCGCTTCATCAATGCCATTTGTGCCACTCGTGTGATGCAGCATGCACACAAGTTCCTTGTGTCCCAGAGGAAGTCCCCTTCGGGGGAGAGGCAGTTTAAGGAGCAGTTGTATGACTTGTGGTTTAAACTGTATAGGCGAACGAGGGGGAGTAGTGCTCTGGACTCATCGGGCTTTGAGCACGTCTTTGTGGGAGAGACCAGGGGAGGTATGTGTGGGTTTGCTTGTTTCCCTCTCGAGCCATTTAGGTGCTCTAGCCACTGTGCTATCTGAATACCAATGTGTGCACTTCTTGACAGATACACTTATGCATATCCATGCCTACATTACTCTGCCCCTCACGTGTACATACACTCTCCTCTCTCTCTCTCTCACACACACACACACACACACACACACACACACACACACACACACACATGCACACACACATGCACACACACACACACACACACACACACACACACACACACACACACACACATGCACGCACGCACACACGCACGCACACACACATGCGCACACACGCACACACACACAGGCAAGGATGTGCTTGGCTTTCACAACTGGATCCAGTTCTACCTCCAGGAGAAGGCTGGGAACGTGGACTATCAGGGGTACATACTGGGCAAAAAGGTAACACAGGACAGGGAGTGGAGGTTAGAGAGCAGTACTTGGGGTGGGGAACTAGTTCAAGCATCTGCTGCTGTACAAAGATGGTTGATTTGCCCAACACCATCATTTCCGCTACTTAGCCCTCAATACCGAGATGCGCTGGTGAGCACTGCAGGCAGGATGAATGTATATTTGCCAGCTCCCACACGATGCCTAGCTCTCTGTTAATGAGCTTCGAGACATGGTCGGTCATGAAGGACAGGCTTTCTCGAACCAAGAGCTGCGCTATGCCTCCAGTCCAGCCAGAGGCATCGATTTGTCCAGCTTACCAGCTCCATTCCAGGACTTCCCAAGCACAACATTTACGCAGCCCTCCATTTTAGTAGGACACCATCACTTCCAGCCTCCTTTCCGACATGGCCCCCAATGAACATTCCCCCTGGTATCCCTGCGTCTTGCTCAGGCTCGTCCACGCGATAATTATCATCTGTCTAGTTATTTAATTGTGTTTAGTGTCTTGTAGGGATAAGCTCCTCACAGATCCTCATGGCCAGGGTATGAAGATGTGTGCTAACAATTGAGCCCCTAATATCTTAAAATGTACTGTCATGTGATTCACCTAGTGTTCTGTGGGTGAGACCTCTACTTGTGGCCATGTACAGAAAAGGTGACTGGCCATGTGCTTGCATTCACAGCACTTTTGTGTGCAGCATCCCTAGCACCTCTCTGAGCTGTGCTGCACTGTGTGAACCACAAGTTAGCACAAGTATCAGCTATTCAATGAAGTCATGTGCACTGTCAGCAACATGTAATGTAATTGTATCTACTCTGTGACCTCAACATGTTTAAGGCACTAACATTATCAGCCACTGAGTTGAACCAACCACTGTGCCACACAGCCACTGCTATATTTGTTACTATGTCAATGTGGCTGACATCAGAGACTTTGTGTGTCTATGTTGAGCTGAACAACAACTTTGGTGAACATCACTGATTGATATCATGCATGTTAAGAAGTACTCTATAGATCTTAACACCTCTCACACACCCCATGCCACTCTAGCACCACACCCTCAGCCATATCTTAACCCACCCTGCCCCTTCCTCTCATAGCCAGAAGAAGGAGCTCGAAGTCACCTCATCACCATCAAGTTCAAGTGGAACCGTGAGATGAAGCCGATGGGTAGCACCTTTTTGGGGACCAGCCCTGAGTTTGAGGTGGCTCTCTACACTGTGCTCTTCCTCTGCGGAAAGGATGGGGAGAACCACTTGGACATTGGTGGCCACGATGTTGTCCTCACCGTCTTCCACCATGGCGTCAATCTAGGGACATCCTTCCCCAAAGCACACAGCGACTGATCTAGCACCATGTAAAGGAGTAATTTAACAGTTGTAAATTCTTTATTACTAAGAAGTCAAGGAATTACACATTATTTTGAGTACTGGTAACTTTTGTGTGTTTTAGTAAGATTCATATAAATTCCTCTAACTTTCCACAAGTGTGAGCTGCTTTGAATGGGGCCGCGACGGACTAAGTTGGCCTCTGTCAATGAATACTATTAACGAAGCAAGAATAAAATGGCGATTGGGACGGTTGAAATGTGAGAGTTGCAATAATACACCTATGGCTGCGTCAGTGAGCGTTTCCGCTACCACAGGGATTCATTACCTGGTCATTGAACTTGTATGAGTTGTTCTCTTCCCAGGATCCATACGACTAATAGCACCGGTGTAAGAGGCAGTTGCCCGGCAGGTACTCTGTGTCTGCACCAGGAGTGTGCACCGTACAGTGACGGTCCTCTTGTTCACCATGGGCGGATGCTGTGGAAAGCAGAGTCACAGAAGTACCGTGGTGATTGAAGACGCCTGTCCAGCAGTCCCTTCTTCCGAGGATTTGCCGGTGAACAGCGCAACCGCACCGAGCGCCCCCAACGCTGGCTCAAACGGCATTACTCTTCACGATTTCGATCGCCTACGACACAACGTTGTATCACCACCTACACTTCCAGCGCACGCAGGTTACCTCAAGTGCGTGGCGCTGTACGACTACGACGCCCGCTCCGACGACGACCTGAGCTTTCGGAAGGGCGAAAAGTTGGATATCCTAAACAGCAAGGATGGTGATTGGTGGTTTGCCCGTTCCCAGCTGACGGGGGTGGAGGGATATCTGCCCAGCAACTACGTAGCGCAGCAGAAGACGGTGGAAGCTGAAGAGTGAGTCTCTGTCTGGTGCATGTGATGGCTAAGGGATAAGTGTGCGTGCAATCAGGTACTGGGTAGTGGTGCTTCGGTTCGACTTTGTGCAGGGTACGTTTAGATCAGTGGATGGTGATGTTGGGTGACTTGCCACTGACATAGTAGTGGGAATACATGTGTACATGGTGCTATCTGCACACTTAGTAGCAGCACTAAGAGTCCTGGGTAGGTGGGTACCAGGTGGGGATGTGGTTGACAAAGCACCTCCTACCTGTTGAATGTCGCATAAGCTTGACAAGCAGCCGTCCACGTTTAGCAAACACTGTGACTCTGTAAGCCACACTCAGTGAAAAAGCTGTTGAAACATTTGATTCCATCAAAATCCTTGGCTGGTGACTTTAGTGTAGAGTCCCTGCATCCTCCTGTAAAGGTATTTTAAGCTAGTAAACGAGTGGTTGGTCCATACGTACTACAGTGGAACCTGTCTAAGACAACATGGGCCACTTCTAACTGATCTTTATAGAGAGATGGCTGCTCTACAGAGGTAGATTGCAATATTTTAGTGCTATTTGGGGTCAAGGGGGGTGGATGGTTTAGAGAGGTGGCTGGCTAACACAGTGACCAGACAAGTTCCACTGTAATGCAATGTGAACCAGTTGTTGATGGCATATTGTAACAAGCATGTTATACATAGGTGTACTAACATACGTATAATTATACATGTTCACAGGTCTTTACATAAGGCACTTTGGGCACTACTTGAATATTGAGCCCTGGTGTGCAGTGGTAAACAATAATCATTGATTCCTGTGTATGTCTCTAATGAGCAGGGCTATTATCAGAGGTAGGCATACTATGTGCTATGATGTGTGCATGTGGGTCCCCCATTGCCACTTTTCTATCCAGTGGTCACTGAACAGAGAAGTGTCCTAACTGTGTTATTTGTGAGCTCCTTGACTGTTTGAGCTCAGTGATGATGTACTTTTTCTGCTATACTGTACATTGGTGTTGATAACTTATCCTCAACTAAAGCAAACTGCTCCGCATTCGTCTTCCCTACTCTTGTGTCAAGCCCATAGTTTCTCCATGTGCTCACTATTGTGATTGTGTAAGTGCAATATTAAGTCTCCATGGTGAATTGGAGCTGTACACCAGACAAGAGACTGCCTTAGATAAGTAATAATTACAAAACAATTTTTCATTTCAATGAATAATCACCTACCAGGACAACCTTCTGTCTGCTCCTGAGGCCTTGTACACCTAGCCAAGATCTGTTACATCACTGATGAGCTGTCTTATGAACCACAAACAAGCAGCAATTTTTGATTTACTTGTGCCCACAAAGGAGTGTCATTTGAGGAAGTGCCTCTTTCTGTGCTTCTTTTTGGGAAGTGGCTGTGTGACAACTGACATCATCCCACGCAGCAGCCATGTACATCACAGCCTACTCTTGTGCCAAACTCTTTGGGTCAGTTTTCGCAAGAATAAAACATTGAATTGGTATAACTTAGTTGTGTCATTCACACGCACCTTTCATACAGCACTAGATTGAAGGTATGGTGTTACAGTGATGCCTGTCTCAGACAGCCACCTGTAAGCCAGTTCAGATGGAGAGGTAGACTGCATTATGGAGGTATTCTGCAATGTTTTAGTCTGTTTGGGGCCAGGGAGGCTGGCTGTTTTAGAGAGGCGGCTGCCTTACACAGTGACCATCTTGGACAGGTGCCAGACTAATGTCATGCACTATCTGCAATGTAGCCACTCATTTTATTAGGCCCCCATTTTTACCAGTTACCAGTCCTTATGTACCTGGCCCATACTGCAGAACCTTGTGTATTCACATAATTATATACTCACATATAGCATAGTATTGCATACATACTGTATGTCTGGACATATGTTATATGTGATTTGAGCAGACACTCATACATGTATGCGTAGTGATTCAATGCAGCGACACAATGATTTTATTATGGGATTTTTATTGTAATGAAGTTCTGTTCCCAGGTGTATACAGACTATTGAAGGCTAACTTTGACAGACTCTGTGGCTATGGTGCACAGGTGGTCAAGTGGGCTTCTCCTCTATACTTTGAGCTAGCTTTGATCTAGTGGAAAAAGTAGATGTTGTAGCATTAAAAGCTTTGTTCTTGTGAGCTATGTGCTGTGCTCAGCCACCTGCAACGGAGAAAATGCAAGGTGGCAGTCTGCCCTGTATGTGGCAGTGGGGAGTGCTGAAGTGGGGCCACTATGAATGGGTTATACGTATATGCTACAGGTATGTACCTAGCTGTCCTGTTAACAGCTATGCCCATGTTATACATGGATAATTGTTACATGAACCTCTTTGGAGCATTTACGGCGACATTTATATGTACAGTATGTTTGTGTATGTAAATATACTTCCGTACGTGTTTTTGTATGTATGTGTTGTGTGTTTATGCATGTACATATACAGTATATCTGCTACATGTCTCTTTAAGTTAGTGATTAACTGGAACCTTTGCTGAATCAGTGATCAGTTTCCCTGCCAGAGGGGCCACTTATTGTCTGTGGGGTATCATTCCTTTGTGGGCTCAGCTGCTGTTAATTGTCCTCTTCTATTGTGAAACACTGTCAGTTGATACTGGGTTATCTGATGCAGATGGCACATACTTCTGTTGGGCAACTGGTAGGACGTCTATAAGTATGTGTAGTTGTGTGTGGTGTCCTGTGTAGTTCTTTAGTCATTATGCTGGCTCGCTTAGCGCTGTGGACTGGTTGGAGCAGGCAGCAATACTGTACATCATAGCAGTGAGCACATGTCTACGTAGCCAGCCTACTGACTAGACTGGAGAACTGCACAGAGAGAGATATGCACCAGATACAGCAAATTCAGTAACCATCAGGCATTCCTGTCAGCTGTTGAATTTATTGCATCGTGCAAGTGCCCGTATTTTCCCATGTCCAGCCCAACGGTACATTTGGTATGGACACTGATGTAAATTGGCATTTTCTCTGTGTTAAGTACATCTCTAGCATGTGATGCTTCTATACAAGTGAACTATCACCTTCCTATTTGTTACAGTGTGTATTCACTGGTATCAATGGAGTGGTGGACACAATGCATATTTCAAATCTCTTCAATCATCCGCCCAGACACCCATCATTGTTTAGCGGGTACATCCTACTGATGTCAGTGAAAGACTATGTTTTGTTGCTGTGGGGTACTGTTTCTCTTGGGAGGGCTTTCTACCCCAGCACTGCACGACCACAGACCTTACCATTATTGTCAGTGTTATTGTCTATTTCCTTATATTGCTACACTGAAGCCCCTTCATGAATGGTTGACAGGGGACTAGTGGCTTGTGCTGCATCACACACCAGGCTTCTACTCAGGATGTATAGTCCTGAAATAGGATGCACCTTTTGCAAAATTAGAGCTTTTGTATTGCTCTGGAGAGTTGACCTCCATTAACCAGTGGTTGGCCAAGCCTTCACAGGGAGGGCAGCTTGGCCTGTAATTCCCTCAGAAACACCCCCTGGTGCTGCTTTGAAGCAGCTTTTGAGATGAGCTAGACCTGCTGGGCCTAGTGGAGGTCACTAATGTTCACATTCCAGCCTCCTAGCACCTGGCAATGTATACACATCTCTTATCTCTGTGGTACTAGATGTCTCAGAATGTATATAGTGAAATGCATAACATGATAGAGTATGTTGTTACAACAAGTGAGCTCTTTTCATAGTGCCAGACCCTTCCACTGTCTCTGCTAGTAAGTGATTGTGAAAGAGCTGAAGCAGAGGAAAGGGTCTGGTCACATGAGTGAATGCTTCACACAGTTGGATACAACCGCTTTTACAACCGCTTTTAGTTTTTAACAATTTGCTAAGAGTGCCATTGTGGCAGGGTTGGTCTTGCTGTATATGTGCCGTTGCCTTAGTGACTTACCTACCAACTACCAATTGTTGCATTTTCTTGGTGACCTCTGATGTGTTGAGAGCCCTTAGCTTCTGTTCTGTACCACTTTTTTGGATGAACAGTTGTGTGAGCATTGTAACGAGGTGCTGACATATTCTCATCAACACTTTTGGTGGTTATCTGTGCTAGCTCTGGGAGGGTTATTATCAAAGGCTTGCAGTAATAGTCTGTGCATTTGATACGTACATGTACGGTAATGAGGTAATACTGTACATAAGTACAATATTATACTGTTTACATTGTGCTGTTTTTGTATAGTGGCTAGGTTACTAGTATGGTAATATTTGAATGTGCTGTAAACATGCTGTGAGTTGTGCATTTAATACTTAGCTGGCTGGCTTTCTTTCATGTTTGCAGTTGGTATTTTGGGCAGATTAAGCGGGCAGATGCAGAGAAGCTGCTAAAGAGTAGCCCAGAGCCTGGGCGGTTTCTTGTTCGGCAGAGTGAGAGCAAACCTGGTGACTACTCCCTCTCTCTTCACGACGGTATTTCACCCAAGCATTATCGCATTCGTCAGCTGGATGCAGGTGGCTTCTTCATTGCAAGGAAGGCTGTCTTTGAAACATTACAAGACTTGGTCAGTCACTATAGTCAGTTGAGCGACGGCCTGGCAGTGTCATTGTGCAAGCCCTGCTCACGGTTTGAGAAGCCGATGATTAGCGACCTCTCATACAAGCACAAGGACTTGTGGGAGATCCCGAGGGAGTCAATCACCCTCACTTTGCGACTTGGCGGGGGCCAGTTTGGAGATGTGTATGAGGTATGTACTGGTACCATCCATCACTGTGTGGGGCTCCATCACTACAGCCAGTTTTAATGGTGTATGCTTTAACCAAGGAAGCTGTTTGCATCATACAGATTGCAAGCTAAGCCTTGAACTGTGTATGTATGTAGCTGTCTATGCTCCATAAAGTTTTCGGTATAAGTCGACTTTCTGAGCTGTAGTTAGAATATATTCTGTGTACCTTATTCTGTGTCAGAGCAGATAAAGAAGGGAAGGTGATTTGAAAGTAAAAATGGACAGTGAGTCCCAATCTGATGATGAAATGGAGAGCAGTGACTGTATTTTTCGAGCTCTGAGTGGTCACTTAAAGTACTACACTGTTACAGCACATAACATTCTTGATGTCTAGCTGAGTTCTCCCCTGAAAATAGCTTTAAGAAGGGTGCACTGGACCATAGTCAAGTGATGAGTGGCTGATGGATAGTTGACTGGGAGAGGGTGTTGTCTTGTTTTACAAAGTGCAGTTGCTGAATGGAGGGAGAGCCTTGTGACACAGTCTGTAATGCGCATGCAAATGCTGTTGCCCACACCACATGACTAGTGATGCCTCCAAGGAGGATACAATGCCATGTTTACAGCCTCATGTAGGTCACATAAGGGAGCTCGAAGGGTTCTGTACCCTTCAATATTGGCCTAGACAGAACACTGCTTGATTTTCAAGAGTTATTTTAGAGTGAACTTGCACAGAATTTGACTCCCACATTCCTCTTGAAGTGCTCCAGTTAGTGGGTCTTACATGCCAAATTGTTAGTTGGAGGCGGAAAATGACCTCCTTATTTAGCAATGCAGCAGTGCACTGTGTGGCTTGTTGCAGTGTGCAGCGCATGCTGCTGGTATAAGGAAGGATGCAAGCGATGCTGTGCGATGCTCACGTCTTGTGCAATGGCACCACTGAGTGTATAAATGACATCAAGGCGTTACATAAAGCCTCACTCTGGCCTGCAAGACCTGGCAAACATTAGTAGTCGATTCTGTATACTCTACCCATGGCCCCATCAGCCATGGGGTGTGTATTATACCTTTGTATATAAAGTGCATTTATGATCACTTTATTACATTTTCTTATAATATGATCAGTGGCAAAACTATGTTCGATTGCCTTGTTTGTTGACTGTACAATACACTAGTTCTTCAAACGATGAAATAGTAGTGCAATGAATGCCTTGTACTGTAATAGCATACTAGACGAATGTAAAACATTGTGGGGGTGAGCAGGAGTATATGGGTAGAATAATGGCCGAGGTAGCAGGATGTGCAGTAAGGTGTGCAAGACAGTGTATGTGTCCTGCCATGAAGGGCGAAGTTGCCCATGAAGGATGCATAGGTGGTACGCACCGGGACTATAATTCTGTTTAGCTGTCGACCGGGGTACACCGCTCACCTAGCAGCGCTGTCCCTACACAGGCACATTCAGATGTGCCCATCGCTCTCTTGGCCGCAGCACCGTTTAGCAGTATTGGCAATTCAGTTGAAGCGCTGTGTCAGCCGTCTGACCGGTCACATGCAGTTGTTACACAAACCTCTGGTCATGTGCAGGCGTTGTGCAAGTCTGTGGTGCATCATCACCCACTGGTCCAATGGTCCAAAGAACCAACCAACCATATATGGAGTGGACACTACGTACCACGACTTCCGTGACATACAATATCTTCTGGTTTCACACCACCCAGAAGAGAGGGGCTTCGCTCGTCCCAGTTATATGTAGTCTTGAACTAACTACTGTTTTAAAACTGATGAGTGGTGAATGTATGAATAGTCAGTGGATATAGTCAGTTGCTGTCTAAAGCTGCTATGTCCCCAGGTACACTGCTTGTCAAGTACAGTACGTATAGACAGGAATGTGTGCTTCACTATCGTGTGCAATGTGCTGTTTCCTTGATCTGCAACATTTGGACTGTCCTGCAGGGTATCTGGAACGGCACAACTCCAGTGGCCGTCAAGACCCTTCGACCAGGCTCAATGTCCCCCAAGGCCTTCCTCGAAGAAGCTCAGCTCCTCAAACGCCTCCGCCACCCAAAGCTGATCCAGCTCTATGCTGTCTGCACTCAAGAGGAGCCCATCTACATTGTGATGGAGCTCATGCCACACCGCTCTCTCTTGGAGTACATGAAGGCTGGTGGGGCTAAACTGACACTGGAGCAGCTCATTGATATGGCAGCACAGGTGGCTGCTGGCATGGCCTTCCTGGAGTTGAATAATTACATCCACCGTGACCTGGCGGCGCGGAACATCTTGGTGGGAGAGAACAATATTGTGAAGGTTGCTGACTTTGGACTGGCAAGGATTATTGCAGAGAATGAATATGTTGCACATGAAGGAGCAAAGGTACGTGTGTGTGTGTGCGTGTGTGTGTGTGTGTGTGTGTGTGTGTGTGTGTGTGTGTGTGTGTGTGTGTGTGTGTGTGTGTGTGTGTGTGTGCGTGTGTGCATGTGTGTGCACACGCGTTTGTGTGTGCGTGTGTGTCATGTGTGTGGTGCGTGTGCTGTGTGTGTGTGTATTTGTGTGTGGTGTGTGTGTGTATGTGTGTGTACTGTGTGTGTGTGTGTTGTGTGCGTGTGTGTTGTGTAGTGTGTGTGTCTGTGTGTGTGTGTAGTGTGTGTGTGTATGTGCATGCATGTGTAAATGCATTTATACATACATACTTGTTCCATGTCTAACTGTGTGGGCTTCAAATGTCTAGTGAGCAGGCACAGTGTATACATACGCTTGTATAGTCCAGCTTGATTTGAATCAAACTATATACCTTGCTGTGAATATAGGTTGCATTGCTAGAGGACTGGGTGTGTGGGTGTAGAGATAGAAAACATAAAAAGTGCTGTAGTACTTAAGTAGCACTTTTTATGTGCTAACTACATGCAGCAAACTTGAAGCTACCAATTGTGTGAGTTTGTTTGTTGCTCATGCTTTCAGTTTCCCATCAAGTGGACCGCTCCTGAGGCTGCCCTCTACAATCGCTTCACCATCAAGTCTGACGTGTGGTCATTTGGAGTGCTTCTCACTGAGATTGTCACACGAGGACGGACACCCTACCCCGGAATGTCCAATGCCGAGGTCCTCCAGCAAGTAGAGCGAGGATACCGCATGCGATGTCCGTCCGAGTGCCCCGCCCCTCTGTACCAAATAATGCTGGAGTGCTGGATGAAGAACCCCATTGAACGACCCACCTTTGAGGCTTTGCACTGGAGGTTGGAAGACTACTACATTGATGACGGTGTCAGTGACTACCAAGACACAGGAGTGTGAAGTACAGACGAGGAGAGGGAACAAAATTAGTAAGTTTATTACAGTATGTGCACTTTCACTCTTCCGCATAGTGATTGTGTGTAGTTGGGGTTAAAATCAATATGAGAGTATTTGAACATGTTTGCGGTCACCATTTTTAGCAATTTTGTACTCACTAAAATCACTATAATTAGTACCTGTTAATCTTAGTAGTCTTAAGGTAGATGTATACTTCATTTTACCTGTACATTGGGATGTCTAAAGTTGCACTAGCCATTGTCATTGCTCGGTTTTCTTACTTTGCAGGCTGATTTGTATGGCTCGTGTGACACATTCATTAATGTTTTCCGTACCCTGACCAAACGGTTGGTTGCACTCATGAACAACTTATGTATGCCCTCTCTTTAGCCATTGCATCAGTTTTTAAACCAAGCAGATTCTGTATAATAGTGTAATTTATTGTTAGCCATTAATGCTTACATTTCAGTGTATTATAATGTATTTGCATCATTGTGTCTATGTTTGCTGGTATACCATATTGTACTATACTGTATATTAGGTGGCAGCATACCTTGTTTAGAATGTATACATTATCTGCATTTACGTGCTCTACTTATCACATACACAGTATGTTATAGTTATATAACATAACATAGTCCTATTGAGTGGACTAGGTGCATCCCAATACATAGCTGTTCCCTTTGATGTGTGTGAAGTTATTACATACTATAGATGTGGTGCTTACATATGTCCAGCAGTCAGCTATAGTGTGGTTGGCCTTTCAGTGGGACCAGGACTGAGGGGGCTAGGGCGAAGGAGCAGCTGTGCCGTGTGAATCCTGCGTATTCTTAGGCCAATTAACATACTGTATAGTTGTTTAGCAATTAAGGCCCTTGGTGATGCCAGGAGTGCATGCATCATGAGCTCCTGGTGATTCATGATGCACTGCATGGTCTGTTAAGTTGCATAATTACAGCACATGCAATGACTTCTACCCCGGCCTATGTCTTACCCTGCATAGTATAATACCAAAGATTTAACATTTGTGAGGGCACGCTGCAGCTGTAATTGTTGTCATGTATGTGCACATGCAGTTCATGCATGATCAGCTCCACCATAAAGTAAAAGGTACTCCTGAACCAGTCCCTTTTGTACAATACACACAAAGACACTGAAGTGTGCTGAATGATTTAATGCTAACCTTGCATGAGTTATATTATACTTTAGTCACGTACACTGGCCGACAATAGATTATGGCCCTCACGCACTGTTCTTCCAAACCTTATTAGTCTGCACTGAAGCCTTGTCACACAATGACCTAGACTGATCTAGTTTGGTCAAGCAGACTGATATGGTGCAGGAGTGGCTCATGCTGCAGAGTATAGGCCATAATAATATATGCACTAATTATATCTAGGTGTTATGTTATATTTGGCTCAGTACATTGTGTTGGTCTGTTCGTGGATGGGACAATGGATGTACAGTACATATCCTATTCCTTCCCCAGTGGGGAGGGCTGGCGCACAAGACTACTTTAATGTCATGTGTGCATGCAATTGTCTGTTGCACATAATACATATCTGTATTGTACCACATGCAACACAATGACTAGTCTCGTGACCCCCCTCCTTCAAGGTGATCTGGAACATTAGTGCAATATTTGAGTAATCAAACACTTTAAGTATACAGCTGCAGCGGAACCTGTCTACTTTTGCCACTTGCTCGACAACTTAATATCTTTGCATGAAGACCCTTGCTTCTCTTCCCAACTGTTCATTGTCTGATGATAGTCAACAAGGGGCAGTGATACATGTCTTGCCTGTGTTGCTTCGTTGTACTTTCTAACTTTTCCTTTTCAGCAGATGCTAGTACCACTTTTACTGATCACTGGGCATGAGACTGGGTGTCAGTGTTGATAACACGAATGTCAAATAATGCATCAGCATCTGGTTACCACACTCCTCTCACTCCATAGTCAGCCACTAGGGCTGGGAGGTTCCTTGCATCATCAAAGTCTCTAACTATCAGCACCTTTGTTACTTCTTGGTAACTGGTGCCACAGCTCCTAGTGTGTCCCTCACTGCATTGTGCCTTTGCAACATTAGCCCCCTTTCTCGTAATCCAAAGCATGTTCTAGGCTGAATTCAAAGGGGGCACCGCAGCCATCGCAGTCTGCATGCTGGCATCCTCAGAAAGGTTGATTGTTTCAGAATGCCGGCCAGGGCATTGTGGAACTCAATAGGACTGGAGATAGATCAAAATGATGATGGGTAATGGGCAAGACTATCCACCAATGGGAACTTTTCCCTAAGATTGGTGCTATCCCTAAGAATCCAATCCCAACCATGCAGACACAGTCATGTTGTACGATGCATAGTATATATGGGAGAGTAGCTGGACTACACAGGCAGTATGACAAATTGAATGATGATGCCAGTTTAGACAGTAATCAGAATAATTGTCCAGCAGCTGTAGCCAATATATTACAAAGTTGATAAACATCATAAATTAAGTTATGTGCGGTACGTAAATCTACAGTTCGTGTACTGTGCTAAATAAGGAATGTCAGCACGTGATCACGCATACTACAGAATGCAAGAACTACCAGTGGCAGCTTGTACGTATATACTACGTCCACTCTTGGTCTGTCTATGTGTTTATGATGCACTAATCTGTCAATGTTGTCGCACTCTACACATTGAATCACTGTCTTTCTTCAAAGCGCAGGTAAATGGTATCCTTTAGGCACATTGTACTGCCTGCTTCCAGCTGAAGTGGGACCTGCAATGATTGGAGTATTGCCATTTTAAGATCACTGCATGTGATGTAGGATATTGGGTTTAAATACTGCATAATTGTAATTGTTATTTTACGTGTGCCATAAATGCAATTTCCAGATACATAACAACACCACCAACAACACAACACAACAACACAACACAACAACACTTCTTTTGTTTATTACTACTATGTTGGTAGCAGGAGCACCTGCCGTGGATGGGCTTACTTGCTGTATGGGTAGTTCAACACAGGCTATTATAGCACCCCAGAGATCTTATGAATTGCATACTCACAGACTTGCGATCTTACCATGTGTACAACCACTGGAGATGTATTCTATAGGCATTAGCTCTGCTCCTCATTGTGGCAGCACATTACTAACATTTCACTATGAGCCCATGGGAACCCATGGCCTCAGTTGCCGCTACAGCAGGGGTCGCCACCCCCGTCATGCTGAGATCAATGGGATCATCCAGAGATCCCTTGGATCTGCAAAGATCCCCTACCATCTGGAGCCAACAGGCCTATATAGATCAGATGGCAAGAGGCCAGACTGGGCTTCCATCGTGCCTTGGAGGGTGGGTAAAGTGTTAGTATGGGATGTTACCTGCCCGGATACCATGGCCACTACCTATATACAGTGCAGTTGCAGCCAGAGAAGCGGGCAGTGGCAAGCGAGGCCGAGAGGAGGAAGAAAGCCAAGTACGCCCATCTGGAGCCCAGTCACCACTTCATGCCCATAGCAGTGGAGACCGTTGGTGTGTTTGGCCCAGAAGCCCTCAGTTTTATCCGAGACCTCGGACGACGCATCATGGATGCCACCTAGGAGCCCCTCTCCCACCACCATCTCTAACAAAGAATCACTGTGGCTGTTCAGTGAGGGAACGCAGCGGCCATACTGGGCTCCATGGGGGTGTTGACATGGGACTGTAGACTAGACTGTATACTAGGGCATACATTAAAATGCAACCAGCCTCACTTGAATGTATATAGCTAGCTATTTCAGTAAAGTACAGTACACGAGCATAACTCAACCAGGGCAAGTACATTTTGGGCAATAGAACTGTAATCTGCTTTCACTGGCTGTCAGAAAGAAGGGATAGCAAGCCAGACGATGCACTGGATGGCAGCTGGGCAATCGACACCTACATATATAGAGCTGTGCAGGGAAGCCAGTTCCTGCTGAGCTAACACAGTGCACATTTTGTGCTCCACCCGATGGGAAGAGTGGAAGTGTTCCCGGCCACGCAGGGCAAATGACGTCAGCCAATATGGTGGAATTGCCAACAGGCGTGTAGCCCTCGCTGGAACAATGGGCAATGTTAACAACAATCTGAACACAGCGTGCAGCGATAAAGTGGAGTGTTGAGCAGTTTTGTGGCTAACAGTGGCCAAGTAGAGCGTTTTGTTGTCGTGAGCGCCTGCGGAGAACACCCCCCGGGCTATTGTGCAACCTAGGTGTCTCGGGTTGACTGGGACAGATATATACATACATACATACATACATACATAATATTATATACAAATGGGGGACGACAACGCATCACGATTACTTGCCTCGCCTTTCGGCACAACAATTAGCGCATGCAGCAATGTACATGATCTGTGTAGCTGTTTCTTTTCACTTGTCCTTTGTTTCATATTATTTAAACTTTGATGTACATATATGTCATTGATTTAACTATATTTTCACTAGCTGTTATGCCTATAGTTTGAAGCAGCAGAGTCCAGAAAGTATAGGGCGAGGATTCACTGGTTTGGCTGTCTTGTGACTTTCAAGTCATACAGGAAGCCGTGGCTAGTGATGGGAAGCAATGCAGGAGAAAGTTGGGCAAATGGTGAACAAATGACCTCAACTCCATCAGACAGCACGGTAGTTACAGTATCTTTGGTGTAGGCCAGCCTCTCTGTGCAGGTCACACAGTGGTGTCGCAGGAGAAGTGAGCATTAGTTCAATACTCTGTGCTTGAGGCTGTAGATACTTATGGCCATCAACAGTAGAGTTCAGTACCAGCAGGAACGGTTCTGCTGAATCACTTGTACATACACACTCTAGCCTGATTAAATCAAATTTCATCCAACTTTTCAATGACTATATAGGTATATACCATTATTAGGGAATGAGAAAAAGTGGAAAGAAATGGGTTCTCTGTTCAAAGAAACATGCAGAAGCAAGTCACATGACAAGTGATAGTGTATGGCAATGTACTTGTGGTTGCATGAGTGTGACACAATCAAATGCTTGACTAGATACAGTTTAATGTGTATTGATGTGTAAGGAGATGCGCATTTTAAACAGCAAAGGGTTTGAAAGAAAGTAAAATCCGGGCCCTCTGGCTAAAGCTGGCAGATCTACAGGCCTGCCATTGAGCTACAGGAGGTCAAGATAGCGCGAGGCATTTAGCAATAGCAATTTGGTACCTGGATGCATATGTATGGAATGTGTGTGTAGTGTGTGTGATCACCTTAGTCTCTGGTGCCTTCATAATCCTGAATTTGCCAAGCACTTCAATGAGTGCCATCTTGGCCTCCATAATTGCCAGCCGCATGCCAATGCAGTATCTGGGCCCGCTCCCAAATGGGATGTAGGCACCCTGGTTAATGGAGGACTGCTGGGTCTTGCTGAACCTAAGTAAAGAGGTGAGAAGAATAGGGAAAGAATGGTATGCATGTATGTAGTGTGTGTGTGCGCGCGCGCGTGTGTGTGTGTGTGTGTGTGTGTGTGTGTGTGTGTGTGTGTGTGTGTGTGTGTGTGTGTGTGTGTGTGTGTGCATGCATGTGCACAGAACACCACACACAAGTGCATTCACATAATACATGTGTGAATGCTAGTATATGTGGTGCTCTGATCCACGATCCTACCTCTCAGGGTTGAAGACCTCTGGATCAGTCCAGTAGTCCTCTCTGTAGTGCAAGTAATACTGAGGGATGGCAACAAGGCAGCCTTCCTTTATTGGTATTCCATTGACCTCTGTGTCTTTGTTGCATCTGCGAGTTATCCTGCATGGGGAGATGCGTGTGAGTAGAGTTAACATGCTAAGCGTAGAGTTCTTAACCATTAATTTGTAATGACAGAAACAGAGAATTAGTTTGCTTCTCAGTGCTATATTGTCATCGATCATGCACATCAGTTAGCCTACTAGTTCTGGGGTGTAAGAGTGCATGAAAGTGGCTGTAAGAATAATCAGCAAAATGAAGGTAGATGCTAGAAAGTTAATATGTTGCAAACTCACAATCCTGCTGGATCGTACATGCGAAGGCTTTCCTGCCACACCATATCAAGGTACTCTATCTTCTGAGCAGCATCATACAAAGAGTCATCCTGTGTGCAGTGATATATAATGGCTAAAGGTTTGTACTGTAAGTTGCAAATGATCAAAATCAGTAACTGTTGTGTTATAGTGTTCACTTAAAGTCTATGTAATTGGGTAGGTGGTGTAACTTAATTATCATTGTGCAGCACACGCTGTAGGATTCAGGTATAAGGGGACAAAACAGCTGCTTTTACGGTATACTGTACATGTGAAAGTGCAGAGCATGAACATGCTGTACAGTCAATTGTGCGAGAGATACAAAGGCAGAAAAAGAGTCTTCGACAGAGTGGTGCAATCAAATGTGAAGTGACGGCATCTAAGCACTATTTGGAAGATCTGCCTCAGGGAGGCTGGAAAGTCTGTGCACCCAAATGTTTGAAAGCCCCGCAAAGGACTCTTCAATTTCGTGGTAGGCTGCTATTCAATCTACATGCTCTTCACCTCCATGTTTGTTGCAGAAATTGCTGACAATGACATGTCTCTAGTGAGCTCTCTTTGGGGGTCTGGCAAGTCTGATCTGCGCTGACTGTGCTAAAATAGCAGAGGAGAGACATGGTGCCCGAACGGTTGCTCCGGGTCCAAATGAAGACACACCATCTAAAAGACGCAAATACCCCAAATTTTGTAGAGCGCAATTTTCGTGGTTGAAAACTCATCAGTGAAATCTGCAAATATTGTGCTCCTCGAAAATTTGGCGCCGTATGGTACATTCAGCAGTAATTATATGTAGGATACACCCCCTGACTAGGGAATACCCTATCACTCAGTACATCTGACATGTTGAATGCAGACATTCCTTACTTTTGACCACCTTACCATCAACTTGCTAAAGGGCTAAGAGGTGTCGGCAATGATAATACCCAAGCAATAGTAACACACAAAGTCGATTACGTAGTTCTATCTTAAGTTTTCACATGTTCTGATTGTCAGGTGTAGCTTGACCACTCCCACAGGGGAAGGGTCATGTCAGGCCTAATACATTGACTTGTCTGTGCAATGTGTATTGTAGTTGTGTAATGTTTGCATAACTACTGATTGCAAGCACACCAAGCAGAGAAAGCAGTCATTACTCATCATGCTGAATGGTTAACTCCCAGCTATGGAATCTCCATGCCTCACTTGTGGCAAGGCAACAAGGCCAGCAGAGAGGCATAATCAGAGCCCCCCCCCCCCCCACCAGAGCAGGTTGTGCCTCTGTGCCCAGTTGGGAAAACCGTGAAAACATCTCTACCAGAAATGGTGCCAGACACAATTAACCTGAGACTGCATGTTCTGGCTTCATCCCAAGATGCTGGATGGCTTCATGATCACTGGCAGCATAGAAAACTCTCTGTGGCCACAAATGCCACAAATATGTATTTCACACCTTTCTTCCTATCTGATTGGCCACAAGTTTTGTGGGACAAACAAGTCAATGTATTAGATCTGACCTGATCCTTCACACTTATGGGGAAGGATCAAGACAGCTGACCAATAATCGTAAACATTATACTAAGCGTTCTGTACGTAAGAGTCCCATATTTATAGTTTAGTGTACCATATGGATTAACAGTTTCAGTTTTATGTAGTTTCTACAGCACTTGCTACAGTATTTACAGTAAGTGTGCTGCATTCTGCTACAGTCTGCAAATCATGGCATGTGGTACACCAGCACAAAGATCACTTAATCTGTGATCAGTTCAACATGCAATGAATTTGGTTGCTAGAATGACACTATGCCTCACCGGATGTTCCTGAAGGTAGTCATTAATCTCCTCTGCCAACCTCTCCTGTACTTCAGGGTGCAGTGCCAACAGGTAGGAGGTGTAAGACAGAGCACTGGAAGTGGTCTCATGACCGGCCAAGATCAGGAGATTAGCGTTTGATGCCACATGACCAGCTTTGAAAGAAGCCAAATCAGACGTTCTACTAGCATCAGCCATTTGCTCCAGTATGGTCTTCTTCTGTTGGATATGGGAGAATGACAAACATTATCAATTGTTTTAAGACAAGTGAAATATGTAGTTAAAGGATGATATAATGTACAGTTACGTCATTCAGTAACTCATCAAGGCATCTGTACAAAAGGCTTGGTGCATGTATAGGTATGTGTGTGTACATCTTTCACCTGTGTTTGTAATCCTCTTGCCCCTTCTTCTTTGCCAGGAATCAGCTGATGTATTTCTTTCAATACAGCCAATGAGCTCCTTCCAATGGTTGTGAAGCGGTTCTTGAGCAGTGGGCGCAGCAGATACTCAGCCATCCAAGGCATTGCAGCTGAGCAACATGCAAGATAAAGGGTTAGACTGGCAATGGCAAGATCAAGGTTCCAGGTACATGCACATTAGATGCAGCACTAGATTATGCTGAAAGTCAGTGTAATCATTTCTGTCTGATGCTAAGCATTAATGCTGTCCAAAAGCTGCATGTGGTGTCCAATAAGCAATGCATGAACACACTACAAGTCACATACCACCAATCTGAAGGAAGAATGGAAGGTGTCCACGGGATCGCGTTAGCATGTGCAACACTGATTCGAGGTGATTAAACAGTTTAGTCCCCTTTCCTTGCTGCACTTTCACTTGATGTCCAAGGACAGTATTCAAGATCACCTCAGAAGTGAGTTCCCGATACAACCTAACCAATTACAATAGTAAGAATAGTAAAACAAGTATTTCGAGTTAAAAAACTCGTGGGGCGCCAGGGCGCCCCTGAACCTCGAACTACTTGCTAGCAATTTTCCCATGTATGTTCAGTAAATCAGATAGTTGGGGGTACAGTATTGTTTTTGGCCTGAAAGATACATCAAGACACCCTAGACCGTTGGGTTTGCAAGAGTTTCAAGTCTCCAGAACAGCCAGTCATATCCAGTGAAAGCATCCCTACCAAACTGTCAAATGTTTGCCTACTGCTTTTTGATCTATATGACATTCTAAATGAGCAATTGTTACTTTGTGCCTGGAGGAGGAGTGTGCTGGCTAAAAGGCTACCCTATGATGACTATATGAGCGAATCATGGCTATAATTATGCATCATGACTCGCTGGTCCTCCATTATTGGCCTACGGGTCACCAGACTTCTGTTGTATTTAGGGCTGTACCTCGCAGAAAAACAGTTAAGTCAGCTTCCTACCACAATAATATTACTTAAACATATTCTAGAAACACTTTGCGTTCTTTGGATACACGGCGAAATCTAAAGAGAATGGTTTTGAGCCTAGCAAACAGAAAGCGTCGAGCGCGCGGCCATTTTACAATGTCCGTCAGTGATAATTGGAGCTATATCTCACAGAAAAGATGTTCCTTAGGCTTTTTATTAGTATGAATCTATTAACACATGTTTATGACCACATTTCGTTCGATTCAAACACGGCGAAACGTCATTAGAGAGGATTTAAAGCTTTGTAAAAACGACGTGAGCGCCGCCATTTGCAAAATGACAGAAATATATATATATATATATGACCACCACCACCACCACATGGTGCCAGTACAATGGATGCATTCAGTATATGTGCCATTGCTCTAGAAAAAACACCACCACCACCACCACACAGTGCAAGTTACAATATCGCAGCCACCACCACCTGTGCCAGTAAAGTATCTGTGCTAGTTGGTCATAGAGAAAAAGACCACCAGTGCAAGTTACAGTAGCCACCACCACATGTTTGTTGCTTGAAGGATCACTGGGCTTATACCACCAACCAACTACACCAGTATTGGTGTTACAGTTGGTTGGGAGGCCCAAAAGGCCCTATTAAGTTGGTAAGTTGGCAGCCAGTGATTCCCTTCCCCCTAACATCCTACAAAGATGGAAGAGCCACAGACAGCTGTTTCGCCCTGATTGGGGCTCATCAGTGTGGCGTACTGATGGTAATAGGATGAATGCCACCTCCATATGTATCCACCACAAGCTAAAACACTTGTGGTTTCAACACATAGAAGCAGCATAAAATTAGGGGGAAGCCTCAGCCAAGAAGACGGCTGGATGTTAGGGGGAAGGGAATCACTGGCTGCCAACTTACCAACTTAATAGGGCCTTTTGGGCCTCCCAACCAACTGTAACACCAATACTGGTGTAGTTGGTTGGTGGTATAAGCCCAGTGATCCTTCAAGCAACAAACCTAGCCTTTGCAGGGGCCTAACTGCAAGAGTCACTTTTGAACAACCCTGACTCCAGCCGTCTTCTTGGCTGAGGCTTCCCCCTAATTTTATGCTGCTTCTATGTGTTGAAACCACAAGTGTTTTAGCTTGTGGTGGATACATATGGAGGTGGCATTCATCCTATTACCATCAGTACGCCACACTGATGAGCCCCAATCAGGGCGAAACAGCTGTCTGTGGCTCTTCCATCTTTGTAGGATGTTAGGGGGAAGGGAATCACTGGCTGCCAACTTACCAACTTAATAGGGCCTTTTGGGCCTCCCAACCAACTGTAACACCAATACTGGTGTAGTTGGTTGGTGGTATAAGCCCAGTGATCCTTCAAGCAACAAACCTAGCCTTTGCAGGGGCCTAACTGCAAGAGTCACTTTTGAACCACCACATGTGTCAGTAGAGTATCTGCACTAGTTGGTCATAGAAAAAGACCACCAGTGCAAGTTACAGTGGCACCAGCACCATTCGCACCACCACATGTGCCAGAAAGTAAATGCGCTCAATGGCTGAAGAAAAAGACCACCAGCGCAAGTTACAGCTGGTCAGAACCTGCACCGCCACCATTGGAGTGCACGCTGCAGCAAGCAAATGTAAGCTTACCTAAGGGCATGCCATTGAATTGAGGGTGCGTGGGAAGAAATTCAATGGCACATGCCCTTAGGCAAGTTACATTTGCTTGCTGCAGCGTGCACTCCAATGGTGGCGGTGCAGGTTCTGACCAGCTGTAACTTGCGCTGGTGGTCTTTTTCTTCAGCCATTGAGCGCATTTACTTTCTGGCACATGTGGTGGTGCGAATGGTGCTGGTGCCACTGTAACTTGCACTGGTGGTCTTTTTCTATGACCAACTAGTGCAGATACTCTACTGACACATGTGGTGGTTCAAAAGTGACTCTTGCAGTTAGGCCCCTGCAAAGGCTAGGTTTGTTGCTTGAAGGATCACTGGGCTTATACCACCAACCAACTACACCAGTATTGGTGTTACAGTTGGTTGGGAGGCCCAAAAGGCCCTATTAAGTTGGTAAGTTGGCAGCCAGTGATTCCCTTCCCCCTAACATCCTACAAAGATGGAAGAGCCACAGACAGCTGTTTCGCCCTGATTGGGGCTCATCAGTGTGGCGTACTGATGGTAATAGGATGAATGCCACCTCCATATGTATCCACCACAAGCTAAAACACTTGTGGTTTCAACACATAGAAGCAGCATAAAATTAGGGGGAAGCCTCAGCCAAGAAGACGGCTGGAGTCAGGGTTGTTCAAAAGTGACTCTTGCAGTTAGGCCCCTGCAAAGGCTAGGTTTGTTGCTTGAAGGATCACTGGGCTTATACCACCAACCAACTACACCAGTATTGGTGTTACAGTTGGTTGGGAGGCCCAAAAGGCCCTATTAAGTTGGTAAGTTGGCAGCCAGTGATTCCCTTCCCCCTAACATCCAGCCGTCTTCTTGGCTGAGGCTTCCCCCTAATTTTATGCTGCTTCTATGTGTTGAAACCACAAGTGTTTTAGCTTGTGGTGGATACATATGGAGGTGGCATTCATCCTATTACCATCAGTACGCCACACTGATGAGCCCCAATCAGGGCGAAACAGCTGTCTGTGGCTCTTCCATCTTTGTAGGATGTTAGGGGGAAGGGAATCACTGGCTGCCAACTTACCAACTTAATAGGGCCTTTTGGGCCTCCCAACCAACTGTAACACCAATACTGGTGTAGTTGGTTGGTGGTATAAGCCCAGTGATCCTTCAAGCAACAAACATGTGGTGGTGGCTACTGTAACTTGCACTGGTGGTCTTTTTCTCTATGACCAACTAGCACAGATACTTTACTGGCACAGGTGGTGGTGGCTGCGATATTGTAACTTGCACTGTGTGGTGGTGGTGGTGGTGTTTTTTCTAGAGCAATGGCACATATACTGAATGCATCCATTGTACTGGCACCATGTGGTGGTGGTGGTGGTCATTTTCATTTAGGAATGAATGTGGTGGCCGTAATATTGTAACTTGCACTGTGTGGTGGTGGTAGTAGTAGTATATAGTAGCAGCGCCTGATGTGGTGGTCTGTTTTCTTGCAGCTCTAGCACATAATATTATACTGGTGTGCTCATTGCAACTTCCACTGTGGTGGTGGTGATGGCGGTTGTATTTATCTATGTGGTGGTGTAGTAGCTGGATATTGTGGCTGGATAGTTGTGAGCAAGTGTACATGTTGGTGCTGCTCTGCTCCAGCATAGCGGCAAATGCCTACAAATTGGTGTCAAAATGTGATTGTTCAAAATATCGCCTCCATTTTGTGACTAATTGAGCAATACTGCTAATGACATGAGGAAATTGGTCATCTAACTTCATCCACTTAGTATCATGACTTAGCAGGGCTGGGTTGGTAAGATATGCATTGAACCTCATTTTTCTCGGCCATTTTGCCACTAATTAAGAAATCCTGCTAATGACATGAACAGTTGCATTATCTGGCTAGGTCCATCAAGTGTCATGACTGAGCGGGCCGGGCTGGTTGAATACATCATACACATCACATATGTCGGCCATTTTGAGACTAATTAAGAAATCCCGCTAATAACATAGGAAGGTGGACCACTTGGATCTGTCCACCAAGTTTCACGTCTCAACGAGCCCAGTTGCATTCATATACAAGATACCACTATGCATCAATATAAATGCACCATACATTAAGTGTTATGCTATGCACATTTATATTAGGATTTGGCGGGCTGCTTGTAGAAGAACGAAGACCTAATTAAAAATTCTGCCTCATTTAAAAGTCTTAAAATCTCCCATACTTCAAAGGCACACCTATCACATGTTCGTGAGGGGTGCCTAACCCCCCGGGAATTATATTATATTATATTATATTATATTATATTATATTACCACCACCTGTGCCAGTAGAGTATCTGTGCTAGTTGGTCATAGAAAAAAGCACCACCAGTGCAAGTTACAGTAGCCACCACCACATGTGTCAGTAGAGTATCTGCGCTAGTTGGTCATAGAAAAAGACCACCAGTGCAAGTTACAGTGGCACCAGCACCATTTGCACCACCACATGTGCCAGAAAGTAAATGCGCTCAATGGCTGAAGAAAAAGACCACCAGCGCAAGTTACAGCTGGTCAGAACCTGCACTGCCGCCATTGGAGTGCACGCTGCAGCAAGCAAATGTAAGCTTGCCTAAGGGCATGCCATTGAATTGAGGGTGCATGGAAAGAAATTCAATGGCATGCCCTTAGGCAAGTTACATTTGCTTGCTGCAGCGTGCACTCCAATGGCGGCAGTGCAGGTTCTGACCAGCTGTAACTTGCGCTGGTGGTCTTTTTCTTCAGCCATTGAGCGCATTTACTTTCTGGCACATGTGGTGGTGCAAATGGTGCTGGTGCCACTGTAACTTGCACTGGTGGTCTTTTTCTATGACCAACTAGCGCAGATACTCTACTGACACATGTGGTGGTGGCTACTGTAACTTGCACTGGTGGTGCTTTTTTCTATGACCAACTAGCACAGATACTCTACTGGCACAGGTGGTGGTGGCTGCGATATTGTAACTTGCACTGTGTGGTGGTAGTGGTGGTGTTTTTTCTAGAGCAATGGCGCATATACTGAATGCATGCATTGTACTGGCACCATGTGGTGGTGGTGGTGGTGGTGGTCATTTTCATCTAGGAATGCATGTGGTGGCCGTAATATTGTAACTTGCACTGTGTGGTGGTGGTGGGAGTAGTATGTGGTAGCAGCGCCTGATGTGGTGGTCTGTTTTCTTGCAGCTCTAGCACATAATATTATACTGGTGTGCTTATTGCAACTTCCACTGTGGTGGTGGTGATGGTGGTTGTATTTATCTATGTGGTGGTGTAGTAGCTGGATATTGTGACTGGATAGTTGTGAGCAAGTGTACATGTTGGTGCTGCTCCGCTCCAGCATAGCGGCTAATGCCTACAAATTGGTGTCAAAATGTGATTGTTCAAAACATCGCCTCCATTTTGTGACTAATTAAGCAATACTGCTAATGACATGAGGAAATTGGTCATCTAACTGCATCCACTTAGTATCATGACTTAGCAAGGCTGGGTCGGTAAGATATGCAATGAACCTCATTTTTCTCGGCCATTTTGCAACTAATTAAGAAACCCTGCTAATGACATGAACAGTTGGATTATCTGGCTAGGTCCATCAAATGTCATGACTGAGCGGGCCAGGCTGGTTGAATACATCATACACCTCACATATGTCAGCCATTTTGAGACTAATTAAGAAATCCCGCTAATAACATAGGAAGGTGGACCACTTGGATGTGTCCACCAAGTTTCACGTCTCAACGAGCTCAGTTGCATTCATATACAAGATACCACTATGCATCAATATAAATGCACCATACATTAAGTATTATGCTATGCACATTTATATTAAGATTTAGCGGGCTGCTTGTAGAAGAACGAAGGCCTAATTAAAAATTCTGCCTCATTTAAAAGTCTTAAAATCTCCCATACTTCAAAAGCACACCTATCACATGTTCGTGAGGGGTGCCTAACCCCCCGGGAATTATATTATATTATATTATATTATATTATATTATATTATATTATATTATATTATATTATATTATATTATATTATTTACTTTAGATTAGTGGTGTATATTGTAACTTGCACTGTATATATTATATTATATTATATTATATTATATTATTTACTTTAGATTAGTGGTGTATATTGTAACTTGCACTGTATATATATATATATAGAAAAAACACCACCACCACCACCACACAGTGCAAGTTACAATATCGCAGCCACCACCACCTGTGCCAGTAGAGTATCTGTGCTAGTTGGTCATAGAAAAAGACCACCACCAGTGCAAGTTACAGTAGCCACCACCACATGTGTCAGTAGAGTATCTGCGCTAGCTGGTCATGGAAAAAGACCACCAGTGCAAGTTACAGTAGCCACCACCACATGTGCCAGTAGAATATCTGCGCTAGTTGGTAATTGAAAAAGACCACCAGTGCAAGTTACAGTAGCTCCGGGCCAGCACATGCAAGTTACAGCTGGTCAGAACCTGCACTGCTGCCATTGTAATGCACGCTGCAGCAAGCAATTGTAAGCTTGCCTAAGGGCATGCCATTGAATTGAGGGTGCATGGGAAGAAATTCAATGGCATGCCCTTAGGCAAGTTACAATTGCTTGCTGCAGCGTGCACTCCAATGGCGGCAGTGCAGGTTCTGACCAGCTGTAACTTGCATGTGCTGGCCCGGAGCTACTGTAACTTGCACTGGTGGTCTTTTTCAATTACCAACTAGCGCAGATATTCTACTGGCACATGTGGTGGTGGCTACTGTAACTTGCACTGGTGGTCTTTTTCCATGACCAGCTAGCGCAGATACTCTACTGACACATGTGGTGGTGGCTACTGTAACTTGCACTGGTGGTGGTCTTTTTCTATGACCAACTAGCACAGATACTCTACTGGCACAGGTGGTGGTGGCTGCGATATTGTAACTTGCACTGTGTGGTGGTGGTGGTGGTGTTTTTTCTAGAGCAATGGCGCATATACTGAATGCATGCATTGTACTGGCACCATGTGGTGGTGGTGGTGGTCATTTTCATCTAGGAATGCATGTGGTGGCTGTAATATTGTAACTTGCACTGTGTGGTGGTGGTGGTAGTAGTATGTGGTAGCAGCACCTGATGTGGTGGTCTGTTTCCTTGCAGCTCTGGCACATAATATTATACTGGTGTGCTCATTGCAACTTCCGCTGTGGTGGTGATGATGGCGGTTGTATTTATCTATGTGGTGGTGAGTAGCTGGATATTGTGGCTGGATAGTTGTGAGCAAGTGTACATGTTGGTGCTGCTCTGCTCCAGCATAGCGGCAAATGCCTACAAATTGGTGTCAAAATGTGATTGTTCAAAACATCGCCTCCATTTTGTGACTAATTAAGCAATACTGCTAATGACATGAGGAAATTGGTCATCTAACTTCATCCACTTAGTATCATGACTTAGCAGGGCTGGGTCGTTAAGATATGCAATGAACCTCATTTTTCTCGGCCATTTTGCAACTAATTAAGAAATTCTGCTAATGACATGAACAGTTGGATTATCTGGCTAGGTCCATCAAGTGTCATGACTGAGCGGGCCGGGCTGGTTGAATACATCATACACATCACATATGTCGGCCATTTTGAGACTAATTAAGAAATCCCGCTAATAACATAGGAAGGTGGACCACTTGGATGTGTCCACCAAGTTTCACGTCTCAACGAGCCCAGTTGCATTCATATACAAGATACCACTATGCATCAATATAAATGCACCATACATTAAGTGTTATGCTATGCACATTTATATTAGGATTTTGCGGGCTGCTTGTAGAAGAACGAAGACCTAATTAAAAATTCTGCCTCATTTAAAAGTCTTAAAATCTCCCATACTTCAAAGTCACACCTATCACATGTTCGTGAGGGGTGCCTAACCCCCCGGGAATTATATTATATTATATTATATTATATTATATTATATTATATTATATTATGGCACATGTGGTGGTGGCTACTGTAACTTGCACTGGTGGTCTTTTTCTATGACCAGCTAGCGCAGATACTCTACTGACACATGTGGTGGTGGCTACTGTAACTTGCACTGGTGGTGGTCTTTTTCTATGACCAACTAGCACAGATACTCTACTGGCACAGGTGGTGGTGGCTGCGATATTGTAACTTGCACTGTGTGGTGGTGGTGGTGGTGTTTTTTCTAGAGCAATGGCGCATATACTGAATGCATGCATTGTACTGGCACCATGTGGTGGTGGTGGTGGTCATTTTCATCTAGGAATGCATGTGGTGGCTGTAATATTGTAACTTGCACTGTGTGGTGGTGGTGGTAGTAGTATGTGGTAGCAGCACCTGATGTGGTGGTCTGTTTCCTTGCAGCTCTGGCACATAATATTATACTGGTGTGCTCATTGCAACTTCCGCTGTGGTGGTGATGATGGCGGTCGTATTTATCTATGTGGTGGTGAGTAGCTGGATATTGTGGCTGGATAGTTGTGAGCAAGTGTACATGTTGGTGCTGCTCTGCTCCAGCATAGCGGCAAATGCCTACAAATTGGTGTCAAAATGTGATTGTTCAAAACATCGCCTCCATTTTATGACTAATTAAGCAATACTGCTAATGACATGAGGAAATTGGTCATCTAACTTCATCCACTTAGTATCATGACTTAGCAGGGCTGGGTCGTTAAGATATGCAATGAACCTCATTTTTCTCGGCCATTTTGCAACTAATTAAGAAATCCTGCTAATGACATGAACAGTTGGATTATCTGGCTAGGTCCATTAAGTGTCATGACTGAGCGGGCCGGGCTGGTTGAATACATCATACACCTCACACATGTCGGCCATTTTGAGACTAATTAAGAAATCCCGCTAATAACATAGGAAGGTGGACCACTTGGATGTGTCCACCAAGTTTCACGTCTCAACGAGCCCAGTTGCATTCATATACAAGATACCACTATGCATCAATATAAATGCACCATACATTAAGTGTTATGCTATGCACATTTATATTAGGATTTAGCGGGCTGCTTGTAGAAGAACGAAGACCTAATTAAAAATTCTGCCTCATTTAAAAGTGTTAAAATCTCCCATACTTCAAAGGCACACCTATCACATGTTCGTGAGGGGTGCCTAACCCCCCGGGAATTATATTATATTATATTATATTATATTATATTATATTATATTATATTATATTATATTATATTATATTATATTATATTATATTATATTATATTATATTATTTACTTTAGATTAGTGGTGTATATTGTAACTTGCACTGTATATATACGAACATGAAGCCATACGAAGACCTAAATCTGAAAACAATATAGGGGCGCCTTCGGCGCCCCAAAAATAAAATTTACTAACAATAGTAATAGTAATTTGTGCATATACTGTACTATTGACAAGTTGGCTGTATCTATGCATGAGTAGTCTTATGGAGTCACAACTTGAGAGGCAGGTATGGAGGGGAAAAGTTAGTTAAACCATGTAATTGCTCTGAACTAGCCTATAATAAGACAAGGAAGAGCAAATTGTCACCACCAAGTTTGTTTGCTCGATGGCTGTAACTCCATATTAGAGTGGATATACGTATGTCCCGGGGTCACTACCATCTGGCGTTGAATTTCCCCTTTCTTGCTTATACTCTCTCTCGAGCTATGCCCTCCATTAGGTTACTCATAGTAATTAAAATTGACAGTAAAACAAAAGAGTCCAGGATCGAGGCATGCAGCATGCAAACACACAATGTTTGCATGTTTTATTGGTAAATTTATAATGCCAGATGGAATTGTTAGTGACGTACACTATAGTTGCACAGGTCCGCAACAACATAAATACACTGAACAGACACTGTACCTCACAATGTCCACAGTTTCCCCTTTGGCTTTGGCTATCCTCTCTGCAAGCACCTTAACACTTTCCTGAACTTGAGGCTCCAGCTAATGTGTGAGAAAGTCAATGAGAATCACAAAAGGTAATATTAAGGTAATATTTCAGGCTTTGATTCAAGTGCCATTGCACAGTAAAATGAACACTACATCCAAATGCACAGATGGATTACTTCTGTACCATTTTTAGCTTATGGGCACTGAATGCTGGGCTGATTAGTTGACGCGACTTCTTCCACTCTTCCCCGCGTTGTACAAAGATTGACACATACTTTATGCCATCTTTAAAACTACAAAACAGTCCACTGCAGGCCTGGTTAGGAGAGACATATGTGAGACTTACAGTACGTACAATATGTATACTCTGTGTGACGATACAAGCTTAGGCACATGTAGTGCATTGGTCACTGAAACTACTAGTACAGGTAGACTGGTAATGACACAGATTGGCTGCCATGTGTGCAGCGGCTGTCTGTAATACACACAACACATACCCATTCACTGCACTGCACCCACCGATCTGTCCATGAAGTTAGCCGACTGTTTGATGGTGATCTCTTTCACCATCTCTGGATTAGCTACCACCAGCACAGGTGTGTTGCCAATGTAGAATCTATTGTGGAATGCAAGGTATGACAACAACTTACATTGACAGACACAGCTTGCGCTGATTCACAGGACAGTGGTTACACTGAGTCAACACTCATCTACGGTGGAGGCCCACCTACCCACAGACGTCTCCATACTTGTTGCACAGCTCCTTGAAATCAAACAACTCTCTCTGTTGTAAATGAGCAAAGAACATAGCATGTGCAATTCAGAAAGTACTATAAATATGCACAATTATATTGGGAGGCAGGCATTATAAGTTAGTACATTACTACAATGTCACACAAAGCAGTATGGGACTGGATAACCTGAGATGCCCTATATTATGTATATACTATAGGCAAATTTTGTTTGCTAAGAAATAATGGGTGTGGAGAAGAGACAGACAAAACAGAGGGGCAGTCGGGGTGATGGACCATTATTGGAAAACCATGCATGTCTTAACAATGCGCACATTACATAAACATACCATTGTTTTGGTTGGCACTACCCATTATGAACTGAATCACTTGTAATTGCCCTAGACAATACAAATCTGTGTGCCCTGTGTGTGCTGTGTGTGTACTGTGTGTGCTGTGTGTGCTGTGTGTGTGCTGTGTGTGTGCTGTGTGTGTGCTGTGTGTGTGCTGTGTGTGTGCTGTGTGCTGTGTGTGTGCTGTGGGTTGTGTGCTGTGTGCTGTGTGTGCTGTGTGTGCTGTGTGTGTGCTGTGTGTGTGCTGTGTGTGTGCTGTGTGTACAGTGTGTGTGCTGTGTGCTGTGTGTGTGCTGTGGGTTCTGTGCTGTGTGTGTGCTGTGGGTTGTGTGCTGTGTGTGTGCTGTGTGCTGTGTGTGTGCTGTGTGCTGTGTGTGTGCTGTGAGTTGTGTGCTGTGTGTGTGCTGTGGGTTGTGTGCTGTGTGTGTGCTGTGTGTGTGCTGTGTGTGTGCTGTGAGTTGTGTGCTGTGTGTGTGCTGTGGGTTGTGTGCTGTGTGTGTGCTGTATGTGCTGTGTGTGCTGTGTGTGTGCTGTGTGTGTGCTGTGTGTGTGCTGTGTGTGTGCTGTGTGTGCGCTGTGTGTGTACTGTGTGTGTGCTGTGTGTGCACTGTGTGCTGTGTGTGTGCTGTGTGTGTGCTGTGGGTTGTGTGCTGTGTGTATGCTGTGGGTTGTGTGCTGTGTGTGTGCTGTGTGTGCTGTGTGTGTGCTGTGTGTGTGCTGTGTGTGCGCTGTGTGTGTGCTGTGTGTGTGCTGTGTGTGCGCTGTGTGCTGTGTGTGCTGTGTGTGTGCTGTGTGTGCGCTGTGTGCTGTGTGGGCTGTGTGTGTGCTGTGTGTGTGCTGTGTGCTGTGTGTGTGCTGTGGGCTGTGTGCTGTGTGTGCTGTGTGAGCTGTGTGTGCTGTGTGTGCTGTGTGTGCTGTGTGTGTGCTGTGTGCTGTGTGTGTGCTGTGTGCTGTGTGTTGAGGGCTACGTGTGCTGTGTGAGCTGTGTGTGCTGTGTGTGTGCTGTGTGCTGTGTGTTGAGGGCTACGTGTGCTGTGTGAGCTGTGTGTGCTGTGTGTGTGCTGTGTGCTGTGTGTTGTGTGTGCTGTGTGTGTGCTGTGGGTTGTGAGCTGTGTGTGCTGTGTGTGTGCTGTGTGTGTGCTGTGTGTGTGCTGTGGGTTGTGTGCTGTGTGTGTGCTGTGTGTGCTGTGTGTGCTGTGTGTGTGCTGTGTGTGCTGTGGGTTGTGTGCTGTGTGTGCTGTGTGCTGTGTGTGTGCTGTGGGCTGTGTGCTGTGTGCTGTGTGTGCTGTGTGCTGTGTGTGCTGTGTGTTGAGGGCTACGTGTGCTGTGTGAGCTGTGTGTGCTGGGGGCCCTGTCTGTGTTGAGGGCTGTGTGCTGTGTGTGTGCTGTGTGCTGTGGGCTGTGTGTGTGCTGTGTGCTGTGTGTGTGCTGTGTGTGCTGTGTGCTGTGTGCTGTGGGCTGTGTGTGTGCTGTGTGTGTGCTGTGGGCTGTGTGCTGTGTGTGTGCTGTGGGCTGTGTGCTGTGTGTGTGCTGTGTGTGCTGTGTGTGGGCTGTGTGTGCTGTGTGCTGTGTGCTGTGGGCTGTGTGTGTGCTGTGGGCTGTGTGCTGTGTGTGCTGTGTGTGTGCTGTGTGTGCTGTGTGTGCTGTGTGTGCTGTGTGTTGAGGGCTACGTGTGCTGTGTGAGCTGTGTGTGCTGGGGGCCCCGTCTGTGTTGAGGGCTGTGTGCTGTGTGTGGGCTGTGTGCTGTGTGTGCTGTGTGTGCTGTGTGTGTGCTGTGTGCTGTGTGTGCTGTGTGTGCTGTGTGTTGAGGGCTACGTGTGCTGTGTGAGCTGTGTGTGCTGGGGGCCCCCCCGTCTGTGTTGAGGGCTGTGTGCTGTGTGTGGGCTGTGGGCTGTGTTTGATGTGGGCTGTTACATACATGTGGGTGTGTCTGACATGGCTCCCAAATGTGATAGAATTGCTGCAGGTGCTACAGATTATGCAGGAACACAGCAACTGGTTCTTGGGTAAATGATACCTAATTTATTGATTCCCTGCCTTGCACTTGTGTAAGCCAGCACCATGCCATCACCATAGCGATGCAGCTAGTTAGCTAGTACAGCTGTATATAATTTACTATGGGCTTATCTACTTCTTAAAACGATGTCATACATCCAATTATATACATTAATGGCTTATCGGTCTTGGAGCACAGCTGTGCAATGAACTAGTCTCCCTTCTATCGTAAGTGCCATTACCATATTTGGGAATCTAGCCTCTTTTGATGCGTTGAATGGTTGGTGATCATGTGCAATTTTTGGTTTCACAAAACTCTTCAATTACATTGTTCTTCTTTTCCCAACTTCCTTAGGTGTGTAGTACTGGTGCCATCCTATAGGGCACAGCTGTAAGTTGTACTTACGTATGTGCTATCAGGTTTGTATACATAGCTACATGGACGATGATTGGTCAGAGGGATTTCAACGCGAATGCTTCGTCTTTCACATGTATCATTTACATGCCTATACACACTGTTATCATAGGGCCCATGTTTAAGCTGAATTCCTGTAGCATGATAATACTAATGGCTTGTTGTATGAATGCAGTCACTGTGGAGGCAGGCCTGAACAATCAATTACTGAACAGTTGCTGAAAATGTACGTATAACGGCGACTACGTGTGTCCGGCTTGTGTTACTGACTATTCACAATAAATAAGTACGGAAGATGACATGCTGCATGATGTGTAGTACATCATACATAGTTGTTACTGTAGTAGGAAACATTATAATAAGGAGTTATGAATAAACTGCATATTATGGCATCCACAGGGACACTTAGCCCGACCCAGTTCACTAATGAAGGAAGTTAATACTGGGGAATGATTGTAACCAAGTTACGTACAAGTTTCCTTCTCTCACCTCAATACTAACAAAATGGTATTCCAAATAATGTATATTCATGTGCGTACTTTAACATTTCCTATTCTCTTCAGCATGCATAGCATTATTGTGGCTGCCATGTAAATTCAAATATCAAAAGACACTACATGGTCCTAGCACTCATTTAACCACGTACCGTAGCCTGATGTAGATTACCAATGAATGGTAGGGGTTTTGGTCCAGGGATGCCAAGGTTCTTAAAGTACTGATAGGGAAGGTAGCCATACCTTGAGCAGAAGAAGATGCCTTGAGTCAGTATGGTGCATACATAAGTAAAATTGTAACATGTACACGCACTTAAATTTACTGCAACATGCTTACCAGTACCACACAAAGATGGCCACAATAGCGAGCAATGCAAGAAAGCATGTCAGATTGATACCGAGGTAGTTGGACCACCCTCCCTCCAGGGCTGTTGCCATGACCACCACAGATTGAATTATGTACTGATTCACTGGCACTCAGCCTGCAGAAGGTAATGTATGGCAATGGAGATATGGAACAAAGTGGAATGGGAAGGAAGCGTTTGAAGCTGTAATTTGAACGTCTCTGTCTTGTGCAGATGCAGCCCAAAATTGTTTACATAAGTACTGCATACTTGCATTATTCACAAGCAGTCACCAAGGCGTTTGCATTACAAATTTACTCAGCAACATGCCTCACCTCTAGCCAGACAATTTCATGCATGGGTAAATTGGATGGGACATCAACAGCTCATGCTGAAGACCACCCCGAAGAAGAGTTATAGGTACATACTTTGTAGCACTGCTTATGTTCATGTACCTTTATAGGCTGCCACTGACGATATAGCTATATGAGATGCGATAGTAATCTTGCTTACACTTTACAGTTACTGGTGCAGTTTCAACTTACAGCTAGCCTATGAGTTACGTACGAACATGCAAATTGACCATGTACACCACATTTTCATTGTCAGATTTTTGAGTAAGTGCTGCGTGATTTTGGTTATAAACAAGATGCAGGTTATCCCCCACTACGGCTGGCACAACCATATATAGGTCTATGGTGCAGCAGACGAGAAGAAGCGTTTAGTTGCCATTCTACGCTGTGTGTGTAATATAGCTATAAGCTTCTGCTCTGCTGTTTCTACTACCCATTGATTGCTCTCTCACCTGCTTGTGCTCACAGTGGCGAATCTAGGATTTCTGAAAGGGGGTTCTAAAGTAGATAGGTGAACACAGCGCTCCTGAAGCATGGCCACCATGCCTATATCTGGTCTAAAAACACCCTACATAGGACCAGCGAAAGGGGGGTCCTTTGCACCCCTGGATCTTCCTCTAGATCCGCCACTGGCTCACACTCCTCCTCGCTCACTATTTTCAGGTCTACTGAGTGCAATCTACCTAGCGCTCCTTACTTCTTGGCCTCCACATGTAGTGCCCTGTACATGTTTAGCCTTGCAATGTAGATAGTAGCTAGCTATACCTTGCGTAGCAGTTCCTATTTTCCGCTGTCGAAGAATTTACGGAAGTAACGCCTCTCCGTTCAGGAGTCGCAACAGAGTGTTTTATACGCACTGCCAACGTCTTTTATATCTCAAGTTGCGTTTCTTTTTCGCCTGCATAATGTCTCCTCGAGGTATGGAGCGCACAACAGTCTAGCAAGCATAATTTATAGCTAGTCTGGCTTTCCAGCTGCGGCGCCTCAATCACGGAGGAAGGGAGCGCGTGGACAACTGCCTTTTCCTCGAAGTGCGTTTTGATTTACGCCTAGGACAAGCCCCCAAGCTGCACATGCTAGTGACTCACCTAAGCTTGCTTCATCCGACTCTGCAGTCTCGTGCGGCCCTTCTATGCAGCGTTGTATATACTGCTGCAAGTGTAGAATGTACATCTAAACACACTGTGATCATGTGGCTTACAATTTGTTGACGAATTAATAAGTATACATTGCGCTGTATATGGTGCTTAGTTTGTATAGCACGCAACCGCGCCTCGCCCACAAGCGTCGTGTGGGCGTGGGGCCTGTTTGTATGGAATGTAACAGTTATTGTAATGCAATTATCATGGGATTCGCAACGGCACAAGACGCTCGAGGGCTGCAACACAGACATCCAGAGCAGTCCTGGGACTCCATCTGATGATATCCTGATGAATGGCCAAAAGCACTGACTGGATTTTAGTGCCTTATAACGTTTACTATGGTGGAACCTGTCCAAGACAGCCACTCATGGTTCAGTTATAACTAGCATTCATAGAGGGGTGGGTTGCATTACAGAGGTAGGCTGCATTGCAGAGGTAGGCTGCAATATTTGAGTGCTGTGTGTTAGTGCCAATTGGGGCTAGAGAAGCTGGCTGTTTTAGACAGGTGGCTGCCTTATACAGTGACTGTCTTAGACAGGCTACACTGTATATAAATGATAACTTTGAGTGCCAGTTGATAAGTTATTCATCACCCTGGCCTGGCACATGGAACACCACCCATAGCTATACAAGGATAATCTGATTGGCAGACAAGGTAAATTGGATTAGTATGCACAGAGTTGGGAAGCTTGCAGCCAATCAATGGCATCAGTAGTTGGAATGCAGACGAGATTTGTAGGCAGAGTGTGATTCATAGTGCATTCAGGCGGCACCTGCATGGTCATCCCCATGTACACCATATAATGATATAGATCCATGCACAAAAGACGAGCAGCTGTTACCTAAGAAACTGGGGGTAATGCAACAATTACTGTATGTTACATAATCCATATACAAGCACTGCAAGATAGCTGAGGCTATATTATAGTAAGTACTGTAGCAAGGGATGTAGGTGCACTGAAGGGGACCTGCAGAATTTGCCATTAGGCGTCGACACTGCTTGCGTGGCCATATAGGAGGGCAGCAGCATCTCATGTGACGACAGGTACCAGGCCCTGGAATTGGCAGCTCAATGGGCCATGTAGTGTGTATGCTAAACAAGCATACCAACACTCTCCCACAAGTGACAAGCAGCATAGCATCATAGTGCTATTCAGCTATTCAGGTTTGAGCTATATACAGTTTCCCCATTGTTGTTGTGTGTACACTACATTGGCATACCAACACTCCCCCACACATTGACAGACATGCATAGTGGCAGCATCGCTGCTATTCAGTTGAGCTTCATTTTCTCATTGGCTGTAGTGTGCATACAAAATAAGCACATCTCACTCCCCCACAAGCCTGACTGATCGCATTGTGACAACACCACCATGTCAGCTGATCAGGTTACACTAAGAGTCTGATCTTGTTACAAATGCAAAACACATAACAAACATGATCACCCTAAGAACAGGGCATTTCTCCAGTTGCTTCCAGCCTCCTGGCTATCTGACTCCACTGTCCACTTGGGCTCATTAACATTTGTGGGAATGCATGACTTGAATAGGATATGTATAATGTTTGCGCCATGTACAGTTTGCCTCTTCCTCAATCGTCCTTGATGCACACGTGGTCCAGCAGACTAGGGGCACTGCTAGCAGGGTTCAATCTACTGGGGGCGAGGTAGGGAGAACTCCCCCCTCCCTCCCAAACAGTCCGGCTTCCCCCCAAATGTCTGCCAATTGTAGTAATAAATCGGACTAATGTGAATTTTACCTCTCAGATTGCAGTCTTAGAGGGCCTAAACTCTCAAAATTCCTATCGGGGCATGATCCCCCCTTGGAGGTATAAACCTTTGGGCATTATATCTTCCCCCACAAATTTACATCCTAGATGGCCAGAACCCTGCATGGCCAGATCCCTGGCCAGCTTTTAGAACACTGGATAAAGTGGCTCATTTTGCCGTAAACATTGCAATATCTTATACACAATTATGATCTCTCTGAGTACTTTACTTTGCGTGGGACGAGATCGGCGCCATAGATCCTCCATCTATACGGTTTCGCTGGCTGATTCCCGTCTGCGAAGCCGCACATCATTGATCAATATCAGACAGAGGCAGTGCCTCCTTTGACCATAGCTATAGTCATCTGTATACTTCTGACTTTTTCACTCGCCCTTCTGCTAAGACGCCAACTGAGCAGTTTTGTACATGTAAAGAGAAACAACTTGATGAATCCTGCATGATTTCGACGTCACAGCTTCATGTGTCTGCTTAACCCCTAGGCCACACAGCGATACAACAGTGGATGCATGGGCATACCTATATATTGCACTTTATCTGCTCAAATGAAGCTTTCTATTGACCTGGACCCTTCCCACTCGTTGCAGGCAGGGCTCCGACTCATCGTAGCTATACAGTACACTTCCGACACAACCGATTCGGAATTGCAGCTCGTGCATCACGTGGTGGGATCGCCTCCACGCTGAAGCCGTAGATGTATGCTCTGGAGAGCGAGACTGGGTCACTGCTCCGGCAACCTCCATGTGTCTAACCATTTCTGTTACGGGCAGTATATAGTTATACGATGCGCGCCTTTCCTGGAAAATCTTTATGCATAATAGTTGCTATGTATATTCATGATCCATGCATGATTATTCTGGCGCGATAATTGTATTCATAGTACAGCAACGTTACGTCAGAGATCATAATGAATATGGTCACGTACAGCGAAAGTTATGTGGCGCAGCTATACAGCACCTTAGACATGGTCGCACTTGGGCATGAATACACTCGGAAGTCTGATCATGCAGCCGCGCATGCAGGAGTTGGTGCAATGACAGAAAGTGTAGGTATCACGTCAAGTCCCCTATACACTAAGCACATGAAAAGTTGCATGAGCAGCGTGTGTGTGGTTAAACTGTGGAGTTAGTCCATGAAGTGGTTAGAGGAGGTATATAGGGTACTGGAGATGTTAAAAGACAATGGTATGTTCCAACGGGAAATACACTAACAAATTGTTTAGTCCTCCTTGACTACGAAGACATGTCTCAAAGGCTACATGATGCACAGTTTACACTATCCCCAATATTGTTTCACCCCTTGGTGGCTAAATTGAACTATAGTACTTTTTCTGCCCAACTCTCTATATATGGCAGTGTCAGCAAGGGCTAACTGCAGGTACAGCAGCACGCATTATCTGAATGAGCTAGGTCTTATGAGAGGTATATTAGTGAATTGTGTTCTCTCCTGTGGGACATGAGTCCCCTTTCCTTCATGCTTGTGTAAGTTCATGTAGCCGCATATGGGAGACTGCGGGAAGATGAGGTAGTAGTGATTTAATATATCACATCTGTGTTGCGTAATACATTATGAAAATGACTGCACCAGTTTGCATCTTGGAAGAATTCCTCATACAGACCTTTTTGAATCGCTTGTCCGCACCGTGCACCGGTATCCGGGAAACGCTCGCACGATATTATACGGATTCATACACATACTTACAGTATAATTGCAAAAGCTAGTGTTGACATAGATTGCGAGCTAGAGATTTTATACAGCAATACTCCTTATGTTCATGTATATCAGACAGCACGGTAGTGCTGTCTATGTAGGGATGGCAGTGATTGTTTGTATGCTGTAATACAAACGAAAAGTCGCGCTACTCCTGAACAGGACCGAAAACCGGCAAACGAAGCTTACCATGACGAAGCGGGGACTGAAAAGTGCCTATAACTAAACTTACTTCACAGCGAAGGTTCGCCTACACGTAGATAGCGCCCTCGACATTTCCCACGTTTCGTCTTCTTCTTCTTCTTCTTCTTTGACAGCCGTAGCGCACGAACCAGAGGGACCAGGAGAATACTTCACCCACCATATTGCACCATTTTTGGCTGGCTGCATTCCTTTGTAGGTTAGAAGGCGGCGCGAGTTAGTGCAGAAGACAGCGCTTGCACAACTCCTGCCGTGTTGCTTGGCCAAGCGGGACGGACGCCATTTTCAAATTACGTAATTAAACCGGATGAAACCGGAGGACTGGTGCCATTTATTAGCAGCTGCAGCAGTTAGCTTGCGCGCCGTTTGAAGGACTTTCGCGGTCGTGCGTGCATTTCCCAGCCACGGTTGGCTACCGGTCGCCGTTCCTCGCTGGGTTAACGCGGAACCTAGGTGCTAGCCCACAGCTTGAGTTCTAGGATTACAGAAATGAGGTATAATGCCTTCACCAATGCCCTATGGTTGAGATTAAGTGACTGTGTGTTGCTTAAGCTTAGCTGCCCACTATAAAAAGTACAGAAACTAGAAATAATAAAAATTTTCTGCAAAAATTGTAAGGATGTAGGGATGGCATAAAAAGGACAGAAACAAGTAAAGGCTGTTACACAGTGGAGCATTAACCATCGTCCCTACATTCAAGGATGTAGGACTATAAGGTGCAACATTCTTGCATGTAGGGACCATGGTTAATGCTCCACTGTGTAACAGCCTTTACTTGTTTCTGTCCTTTTTATGCCATCCCTACATCCTTACAATTTTTGTAGAAAATTTTTATTATTTCTAGTAATACAATGATTTTGTCCGCTACCCGTGCCCGGTGTGGGCAACCAACCCGAAAACGTCTGTACATGCATGCATGTGCAGCAATTGCTACATTTAGGTGATGTTTGTGAATTAAGGAGATGTTGCCAGATGCAGGGCTTGCTACAAATGTATAGGGCATTCTTTCAAGATGCAAACTGGTGCAGGCATTAATTTCCCTGTATGAATGAGATGTAAGATCGCACAGTATGCACCCACCAGTTTGAACATGTACATACTGTAATGACATTTCCAGCCAAATACTTCAGAGATGTTAAGTCTAATGATCTCAGCCAACTGTGACCTTGCCAGTCTCAGACTGTTGTAGCAGATCTAATTAGATGTGGGCCAGTGGGTCGATGAATGCATTTCACTCAGAGCAATCGACTGTATCCAAATGGATTTGATATATACAATCTTCCGATCCCATGCATGCCAGCAATTTGGTGTAATGCAATTCTGTAGCAGTGAACCATGCACATATACACTATCGACACGTGCATGTATCTAACAACTGCAGCCATGCAAGTGTACCAGCACAATGTGTGCACAAGCACGTGCACCAACACCAGTATCAATATATTGGATATCATTTGGTAATTCTAGATGGGTATGATGGGTTGTATTCAGGCTTATACTCATCAAGGGATCTCACTCCTGACAATAGTAGAGCCTGATAGCACCACACCCACACACAGCTGCATTGACAGATGCATATATTATAACTATTGCTCACACTCTCCTATTTCCTAGCTGGAGTGGCCATAGCATCCAACTAAATTAGAAGTAAGTAAACAGTAGATGCCACATGGCCTCAGGGGTACACTGAATTCCATGATCTTGCATAAGGATGTGGGCTTGGGAAGTACATACATCCACAGTGAAAAGCTCAAATTACATTCACTAGCCTTCATTCCTCATTATCATACCTTAGCCTGACGTAGATTGCCAATGAATGGCAAAGGTGTTGGTCCAGGAATGCCAAGGTTCTTAAAGTACTGATAGGGAAGGTAGCCATACCTTGAGCAGAGATAAGTGCAAGTCCCATGTTGGTACACACAAAATTGCAAGAAAATGTCATGCTTACCGGTACCACACAAAGATGGCCACACGGGCAAGCATTGCAGGAACACATGTCTGGATGATGCTGAGGTACCACCCATCCAACAGGGCTGCTGCCATAGCCATTTAGATCAAGAGTCTCTAAATCAAGTATAGCAAACAAGCATACAAAGATGACATCAGAAAGGGTTGGTTCTCTAATACCAGCTTCACAATAGGGTTGAAACCTTGCCGACGTTTCGACCAGATGCTCTGGTCAAAACGTCGGCAAGGTTTTCAACCCTGTTGTGAAGCTGGTATTAGAGAACCAACCCTTTCTGATGCCTGAGCCAGCTGAGAAGCCCTAACATCAAAGATGACATAATGCACAAAAGTGCTGAAAACACTCATATTTAAAACATCAGGACATCACTGCACAAGCACCACAAAATTATACAATGTGAGTAGTAGTGGCAGTAGCTATAGCGATATACTGCATGTACTTTCCACAACATTACTATTACTATGGCAGTCAGATGGCAGGCTCTCAATACTCTCGATAGAACTTAGCATATATGCATACAGCTGTATAACTGATGCTCTAATAACCTCTGGGCTTCCCAACATCACCTTCCATTAGTCAATAGGCTACTGTATAAATCACATGCAGTTTCATTCCCTTCCTGAACGTATACTAAAGTTCCTTCTAGTTTGATACACCACTCTCATTATCTTAATACTAGGAGTACTAGGAGTGAATACATATATAGCAATGATGCAGAACACTGTTCATTATAGTCACTGATTGCTAGCATTAATTTCTCAGTTATTAGTCTTCAACAATGGTGCACAGAGTCCCATTATAAGAAAGAAAACACTATGTAGCTGTGTGCTCACTGCTCACTGCTCACTGCTCACTGCTCACTGCTCACTGCTCACTGCTCACTGCTCACTGCTTGCTCACTGCTCACTGCTCACTGCTCATTGCCTGCCCACTGCTCACTGCTCACTGCTCACTGCTCACTGCTCATGCTCACTGCTCACTGCTCACTGCATCTCTCTCGCTCACTGCTCACTGCTCACTGCCACTGCCACTGCTCACTGCTCACTGCTCACTGCTCACTGCTCACTGCTCACTGCTCACTGCTCACTGCTCACTGCCCACTGCCCACTGCTCACTGCTCACTGCTCACTGCTCACTGCTCATTGCTCACTGCTCACTGCTCACTGCTCACTGCTCACTGCTCACTGCTCATTGCAATTGCTCATTGCTCACTGCCATGCAATGATTAGATAGCACTGAGCACTGCTAATTGGCCACAACATAATTGTGTGGGCTGGGGCCAATGGGGGAGGGGCTTCATCTCAACCAATAATATAATTTATGAGGTCCCAAGTGTCTGCAAGACCCCAGGCGGCGGATCACTATGACTATAGAATTAGGTGGGTGTAGTCACAGTACTAATGCACTTGGACAGGGAACCATTACATTATTGTTCAAATTCAAATTAGATTAGTTCATGCAATGGTAAATGTAGCATGTGTAGCTATGCAGATACAACATCAATTTGACTGCCCTTGCATTATATGTAAATTAAACTGTATTGGGACACCTTGCAACCACCATTCAACTTTACTGAGTCTGTAGGCAATTTTCAACTGTCCAGACAAAATGTGGAGCACAAGATTCCCAACAAGCTGGACCTTACTTTCAAGCTGCAGACAGCAGATCATAATTAATATTCTTACAATAACAACACCTAACAAGTTAACTATGTTGCATTTGTAGTAATTACATATTCTACATTGAATCACTGTCTCTCTTCAAAGACCAGGTAAATGGGATCCTTAAGGCGCATTGCAATGCCGCCTGCTTCCAGCTTTAGTGGGACCTGGAATGATTTTAGATTATGAGTGTAATGATGATACTCTTGAATGATGTAATGTTACAAAGCATAATTATGCAAATAACAGGGTATTGTACAGGTCTAGTATATAGCATGCTTTCCCACAGCGGCAGTGCTACTTGACATTCTGTTCTGTTTATGTATATCATTGTATAGGGAAACAAACTCTACATCTCATCAATTCTTCAGAGAGAGTACGGTCACACTATCTGATAAGTGTGTGTGTGTGCGTGTGTGTGTGTGTGTGTGTGTGTGTGTTTGTGTGTGTGTGTGTGTGTGTGTGTGTGTGTGTGTGTGTGTGTGTGTGTGTGTGTGTGTGTGTGTGTGTGTGTGTGTGTGTGTGTATGTGTGTGTGTGTGTGTGTGTGTGTGTGTGTGTGTGTGTGTGTGTGTGTGTGTGTGTGCATTATTTTGTGTGTCATATGAAAGGATGTACACCACACTGCTGTATGCATATGCCTGCATGTGTACATGTAGTTTGTGAATGCATCATGTATGATGTATGCTGTACAATTCATTCTTGGTAGCTATAGCTCAATCACCTTAGTCTCTGGTGCCTTAACAATCCTGTATTTGCCAAGCACTTCAATGAGTGCCATCTTGGCCTCCATAGCAGCTAGCCGTGTGCCTATGCAGTGTCTTGGTCCACTCCCAAATGGGATGTAGGCACCAGGTTTAATGGAGGACTTCTGGGACTTGCTGAATCTGCAGCAGGGGGATGGGGGGAGTGCGGAAGTAGTGTTTGCAGGTACTTGTGCTTGTGTGTGCGTGTGTGTGTGTGTGTGTGTGTGTGTGTGTGTGTGTGTGTGCGTGTGTGTGTGCGTGTGCGTGTGCGTGTGCGTGTGCGTGTGTGTGTGTGTGTGTGTGTGTGTGTGTGTGTGTCTTACCTCTCTGGGTTGAAGATCTCTGGATCAGTCCAGTAGTCCTCTCTGTAGTGCAAGTAATACACAGGAATGCCAACAAGGCAGCCTTCTTTTATTGGAATCCCATTGACTACTGTGTCTTTGTTGCATCTCCGTTGGATTCTGCATTGAGTATGTAGTTTTAACAGGAAAATATGTATGTAAAAACTTTATAGATGTCACAGGTAGGTGACACACGCACACAGGTAGTAAAAGCAGGTCCTTTTGATAACTACAGTAACTATCCACAGATGACCTGGGTAAGAGCTTAAGGTAATTCAGTGGAGCCTGTCTAAGATAGACACCTGTGGGCCAGTTCTATTTGTTTTTTTTATAGAGAAGTGGCTGCTATACAGAGGAAGATTGCAATGGCAGGGGTGGCGGCAGCTCCTAAAAAGTGGGGGGGCTCTATCTTAGAAGGTACGTATACTCTGCAATTTTTTTTGCTCGCTGCGCTCGCAAACCCTTCAGTCTATAATTATTTCTTGTTAACTTAGCCCAAGAGCACATCCTACGTAATTATCATGCACACATATTATGTAGTCACTGACATTCAAAGTCCAATAATAATACTAATACAAAAAGCAGTGAATGTCAAAATTTGTAAAAGCATTAAAGTATTCACATGCATGATACAATGTTGCAAACTCTATTAATAGTTTCCAAAGTACTTCTTGCGGTCAAAACTAGCTACGAACTCCTTAGCAACGGCAACCATGTCAAGCGAATCTGTTAAATCCTTGTGAACAGCGATTTCAGTCAGTGTACTTTAAAACTGGTAAACTTTCTCATGATTTGCTGAATTTGCTCCTCAACCACTGATTTAACTGAATAGTGTTAATCTCACTACAAAATTTATGGAGGGCTGAGCTTCAGAGAGGGGGGGCTCAGCCCCCCCACTGTGAAAAGTGGGGGGGTTCGAGCCCCCCCTGCCCCCCCTCTGCCGCTGCCCCTGAATGGTTTAGTGCTATTTGGAGCCAGGGAGGCTGGCTGTTTTAGAGAGGTGGCTGCCTAAACAGTGACCATCTTAGGCAGCTTCCACTGTACCACACAGTGGTAGTTTCTAACTTGCTGTCATCGATTGCAATCATTGTTTTGACAACATCAACACAGAATATGTTAAGGTGCATGCCTGTTTGGAAGCCACCTCAGGAATCAGGTATATATGTCATCAGTTTATATGGAGGGAATGGATTGGTGGCTGTTGGCGGTGACAAGTGACCCGGCTGCTAAAGGGTCGGCTAAAGGTCTGGAGGTTGCCGATGCTGGTTCGGTTCACTGCCATGTTTCCCTTCCCCCCTCTTTCCTTACCATGTGTAGTTCTGAATGTTGTCTTTCATGTTCTTAAGATATAGTGGGTGTTAATGATTCTATCATCCTATATATAAAAAGGCTAGTGCTGCCACTGTTGGCTAATGCTACTTGTTATTATACTATATTTATAACAGACTCACATCCCCACTGGAGCATACATACGAAGGCTTTCCTGCCACACCATATCAAGATACTCTATTTTCTGAGCCGCATCATACAAAGAGTCATCCTGTGTGCAGTGAAAGCAGATTTGTAGTCACTTCCAACATAATACTTCCCTTCCATTTGTTCATAGTGCACTCCTGGGTTTGCTAGAATATTGTGACTATTTATCTCACCGGATGTTCCTGAAGGTAGTCGTCTATCTCCTCTGCCAACCTCTCCTGTACTTCAGGGTGCAGTGCCAACAGGTAGGAGATGTAAGACAGAGCACTGGAAGTGGTCTCATGGCCAGCCAGCATCAGGAGATAAGCATTGGCTGCAACATGACCAGCTTGGAAGGAGTCCAGATTGGCAGCTCCACTAGCGTCAGCCATTTGTTCAAGTATGCTCTTGTTCTGTTGGATGTGAGATAGAAGCAAGCACAAGTTTGACTTTTCACACTTTTTATCTTATTAATGCATATTTGTCTTGTGATTTCTTATAGTTGCAAGCACACTTAGTGGTACATAGGTACTGTATGTGTTGAGAGCAACCTTCATAATCAGCTTAGATCCATTTTGTTCCGTTTCTTTAACCAGAATCAGTTTACGTAATGCCTTTACAACACCAAATACACTTCTTCCAAATGCAGTGAAACGATTCATGACCAATGGGAACAGGATATACTCAGCCATCCAGGACATCGCAGCTACAGAAAAAATGGTCAAATATGTAAAAATGTCAAAATCTCTAACAAAACGTCTCAACGTACTCATCACCAAACCCTATCTATACACATATGTATCTAGCTGGGACAGAAGATACAGGCAAACTATTCACCATCTAAAGGTTCAACTCAGATTTGTGGTGTTCAGCATGATTAAATAGACACAATGTCAGTTACATACCACCAATCTGAAGAAAGAATGGAAAGTGTCCACTTGATCGGGTAGCTGTGTTCAACGTTTCCTCCATGTGATTGAACAGGTCATTACCCTCTCCCTGCTGCACTTTGACTCGCTGTCCAGTGACAGTAGACAAAACCACCTCAGAAGTGAGTTCTCGGTACCAGCTAGACAAAGAGGTGTAAATGATAGCAATATATTGTCAATTAATTGCCTTCTAAAGGCTATACACATTTTGCATCATGCATTAGATCTTTAAATTCCAGTACATGAGACTTAGTGTTGTCAGAATATCTGGGTTAAAAGCACGAGCAGACATGTTTCAAGAAGACCCTGACTTTTGCTCACCAAAAGTCAGTGTGAGCTGATGTTATTACAGTACTGATTGCTGAGAAGAGTTAGAGTCAATATGAGTTAATGAAGATGCTGCAAAATTAAGTGCTGGACAGATTGGTGTGAGAATTTCATGCAATAGCATTTACCACAAAACTGTACCTCAAAACATCCACTGTTTCCCCCTTGGCTTTGTCTATCCTCTATGCCAGCCTCTGGATGCTCTCCTGAACCTGAGGTTCAAGCTGATGCATGTACAAAGAAAGAAGTCAATGCAAAGACTATGCATACAATAGACAGGCATATGTATGCATGCATGTGTAATATAATATCACATAATATGTGAATATGTCATAAAGCTGCAGGCATACTTAGCATTTACACATGTAAAAAGATTACTATGAGTGTTAAATAAACATTCACCGTGTCATACATGCCATTCCGTACCAGTTTCAGCTTGTGTGTACTAAATGCTGGGGTAATGACCTGTCGTGAACTCTTCCACTTCTCTTCATGCTCCGAAAATAGTGATAAGACCTTCTTTCCATCCTGATAGGTACAAAATATTCCGCAGTGTGCCTGGTGATGGAAGGAATCATCGATCCAAATAAATTCCATGTGAGAAGAATGCAATGGACAGTACAATATAATTCTGTTGTGCCATGTAATGGATGATACCATTGCAAAACTGTATGAAATATTATTCCATATAAATTCATAGATATAGATATGTAATATTACATTGTCTTTGCATTTACACCTGCATGGCATATTTGGTATAGGTCCAGCTATGTCTAATTCACTCACAAGCTCAACCTGACTGACTATAATTTGAACAATAATGATTATTGCACTCAATGGCTTGATGCCTATTCAGGTAAGATCACCACAGGATAGGGGTACTACTATCAGTAAGGTTAATGCTCCCTTTAGCACATAATGCAGTTACACTATTACACTGTTGTAACTGCATGCTCACTGTCTGATGATGATACCTGAAAATAAGCACATAGAATAGCTGCTCAATATTTGCACAGGCTGGAGTGTGTATGAGTGAATACGACATTGCTTTAATTACTCCTAGTGTATTAAGTTTGTTTGAGTACTAGCAGTTGCACCCACCGATCTGTCCATGAAGTTAGCTGACTGTTTGATGGTGATCTCTTTCACCATCTCAGGGTTGCCTACCACCAGAACAGGATTGTTGCCAATGTAGACCCTATAGTGTCATAATTGAAGGTCTGGCAATATAATGCATGCACTTATGTACAAAGAGGGCTGTGTGAAGCTGTTGTAGGGTGAGCACACTATGCCAGCACTCATCCACTGCAGTCCACCTACCCACAGATGTCTCCATACTTGTTGCACAGCTCTTTGAAATCAAACAACTCACTCTGCAGAAGTAGAGAAATGAGCACATACATTAACACTGGGTCAAATGGTTTAGGGTATTGGCAATATAAAACTTCATAAATTATTAACTTCAATATAATGATTTTCACAATAACTGGGTATAAGTTTTCTGATTTGTTGTTCCCCTCAAGGTACAATGTGTATGTGTGTATGTGCATTGTAGGGTAAATAACTCTTGAGTGAAACATATGCTGTATATAGTAGAATGCAATTGTTGGAGATTGCAGATTATAAAATGCATACATTTGAACACACTTCTGATCGTTATATGGTGATGATGTGAATGGAACATGATGGGCAGTGTGGGCTGGTTTTTGCATACAGATGTGGTGAATAAGCTCATGCATCTATGCATATATAGGCTAACCCTGTTAAACAGGGAAGTTGGCCTGACAGAATGCTGTACATAGGGTTGCAGCATGCAGGGTTGCAGCCCACAGTGGCAACCTATTCAGATTCCAGGTATGATATGACACCACTAACCAGCTCACAACAATCAATGAGAATGCACATCAGCAATGTTCACATGTCCAGGAAGGTTAGATTACCTCCATTCTCCTATAAATGATTTTTGAATCATCTTACAGAGGCAGACTGTTCAACAATTGCATCGTTCATTCAAGAAGCATTACAATTTCACCTTTATCTAAAAGCCATAACAGTGAGCCTCTATGACACCATTAGGTACACTTGATGATAGGGGAATGTAAGGATGGAATGTTGAATATAAGCATACAATAGTAGCCACACTGCCTTAATGGTGCACCAGATTCAATGCTCGTATGTAAGGATGGGCTTGCGACAGTTTGCATTCAAAGCAGTGTAGCAATTGTTCTGTTGCATGCATCTCAGGCTCTTTGGTCCTCACTGTGGCTGTGTCATTGATTAAGGTTACCATGCAAGAGAGTATAAGATTACAGGGCCATGGTTTGCGCTAAGACTGTAAGGCTAAGACTTTAGAGACTCTTCACAATTGCCTAAGTTCTTAAGCTTGTATGCATCTTTTGCTGTCACAAATCAGTGACATATGCCCCTCACCTGTCACCATTCTGAATGAGTTAAAACATTTGTAATGACTATGAAAATAAAACCTCCAAGTTACATTGATTTCACTTAACTTTAATTTATGCTACTTATTTACGCTTCATTATCAACATACCTTAGCCTGATGTAGATTGCCAATGAATGGCAGAGGTGTTGGTCCAGGAATGCCAAGGTTCTTAAAGTACTGATAGGGAAGGTAGCCATACCTTGAGAAGAGACAAGGGCAAGTGTTACATAGTGTTATATAGCACAGTCAGTGCATGTCCAATCGTATTATGCATAAAAGTTGAGAGAAAATGTCATGCTTACTGGTACCACACAAAGATGGCCACACAGGCAAGCATTGCAAGAGTACATGTCTGATAGACACTGAGGTACTGCGACCACCCATCCAACAGGGATGCTGCCATAATCATTCACAGTCTCTAGTACAGGCAAGTATAGGAAAAAGGCATGATTAAATGCACAAAAGAGCTAAATACACTCTTCGTAAAAACATTTGGACATCACTGCACAAGCACCACATAACATAGTGAGTAGTAGTAGTGGTAGTTATAGCTATATACATACTACGTGTACTCTCTGCAACATCAGTGTATGCACTTCCTATTACTATGACAGTCAGACTGCAAGCTCTCAATCCCCTCGATAGAACTTGACATACATCAAACTGATATCTTTGAAACTGCACAATGCTCTAACAGCCTCCGGGCTTCCCAAAATTTACTTCCATAAATTTGTTTTACTTTATTTTCACTCATATCAAATTGCAAAACTATTGACTCATATCAGATAGTGACACTATCGACTATTGCCTTAGTGCCTTAGTAATATTAAGAAAAACACTAGTACTCTGCTGGTCTAAATTAATCATCATTCTACTATGATTATTAAATAGTAATTATGCATAATATCGCCAGCGAAATCGCATCACACTGTAACCTGTCTAAGACAGCCACCTGTGGGGCAGTTCTAACTGACCTTAAAAGAGAGGTGGCTGCTCTTCAGAGGTAGCTATAGACTGCAATGTTTTACTGCTATTTGGGGGGCAGGGAGGCTGGCTGTTTTAGAGAGGTGGCCTGCTGTTTTAGAGAGGTAGCCTGCCTATACTGCGGCACAGTGACCATCTTAGATAGGTTCCAATTCACAGTATTATGTTATAGCTAGCTGCAATGTCCACGCCTTAGCCCCGTACGCTAGAAAGGCTCGGCGAACGACTATCTCAAAAAACGCGTTCGCCGCTTCCTCCTCTCGACCGTAGGCCAATAACGAATGCCCAAACTTCCGAACACCCTACCTCATCGCAGTGCTGGGCTACTGGGCAAGTTTGGCGGCCATCCGCAGCCGTGCGCCCGGGCGACCGAGAAGAGCAGGACAAAGGTTCCACCCGATAGATGGATCGCGAACGAAATCGCCCTAAATCATTGCAGTGCATGTAGCCTGTCTAAAAGGCAGCCACCTATGGGCCAATTCTAACTGACCTTTATATATAGAGATGTGGGTACATAGGTAAACTGCAATGTTTCAGTGCTATTTTGGGCCAGGGTAGCTGTCTCGGCAACTTGCCCTGGTGGTCTTGTTCATAGAAACAGGCGCATATACTGCATGCGCAGATTGCAACTTGCACTGTGTGGTATTAATAGACATATACATCACATTTTCTTGAAGTTACTGAAGCTCATTCTAGTTCGATATACCCTTGTCACTACCGAAAAGGGTAAGGACGATCGACGAAAATTATTAATAGTTTAAAAATTTGCGCTGATTATTCATCAGGGATGCAGGGTCAGTAGGCCGCCAATATTAGCTAACGTCACTCAGTTCTCAGATGACTCACCTGGACCACTATAGCGCCCTCAGCTCACGACCAGTTTCTCTCCAGTACAGGATGCCCCTGATTGATATATAGTATCGAATAACTGAAGTCAGGCACATTATATCATGGCGCTGACTGCATGGCATACTGAAAACTCTTACCTCACACTTCCGCAGCCACAACATCCTCAAGAATGAAGTCAGCCAATGTGACCCCGGTACAAAGGGGGGTAGTGTGAACATTAGGAATTTCAGACCAGGGCAGTACTCCCAGTTATGAGCAAAGTGATCGAGAGTCTTCTCCACCAACAGCTGGTCAAGTGTCTGGGTGTCAGTATTGATGATAGATTGACATGGAGGGAACATGTTGCATCGCTGAGGAGGAAATGCCAAGCTGCAGAGGTTAAGGAATGTGCTGCCAGCTGAAATGAAGAAGAGTGTTTACAACGCCTTGGTGCTTCCACACTTAGACTATTGTTCAGTAGTCTGGCAAGAGTGCACAAAAGAACTGCAGCAGAAAGTACAATGGGTACAGAACCATGGGATGCGTTTGACATTATCCAAACCACCCCAAACTCCTAGTGCTGAACTGAGAGAAGCTCACGGGTGGATCCCATCGACAGAGAGAAGGAGACTGTCCAGACTGGCTGTTGTGCACCAATGTGTCACCAGGCAAGGTCCAGAATACATGAAGGACATAATTGTGAGCAACGAGGTAGCTGGTTGTAGGAGGATGAGGGGATTTAAGAAACTGCACCTGTTTTGCATCAACACAGATCTGTACAGGAGATCATTTACATTTAGGGGATCCCAAGTCCCTCCCAGAGGACATCAGAAGTATTCAGTTTGACACTGCTTTTAAGAAATCTGTAAGACAATGGCTTAGGGAACAATCATTCTAATGTGGTCCACAAACATTCTGACACTTAGCTAGCAAGACAAGTTCATTCACTAATCTATTATGACATTCTGTGCATCCATCTCCTTTGTCTATTGTATTAATTTTGTGTCTGCAGGACCCCAGGCAGACCAGCCGATATTAGGCTAATGTGGCTTTCCTGTCAAAATATCTTATCAATCTATCCATCTACAATAATTTGCAATTAGGGTAATGAATTACGCCCAATTGGACCTCACATCTAGTACAGCACTAATTATAGTGTTGACAATGTATTAAAGCATATCAAAGTATCAATTTGGTATCCCCTTCTGCATTCTGGATAAAAATGGCATGATTGCCGGAGTGAAGAAATAACATCATTTTGTAATTCGAGTTATCCAGATTTATGGCCTAGTGCAGAATAATCGAAGCTATAGAGGTCTTTTATTAGAAGCATGTCGCGTAATCAATTAATGGCAACTTGTAGTCACAACCATCCAATCAACTTCCGTGCACAGTTGAGAGTGCAGCAGCACAAATGCAACAATGTCACCAGTTGAGATCCTCCCCTGCATACCAGAACAGTACAGTTGCGATTGGTGTCCACTCCAGAAAACAACAGTACCACTCTAGCTTTGTGCACAAAAACAAAAGATCTCTATTAGCCTGTTTCACAGTATGGTTGTGATATTATGTACTCTACATTGTATCACTGTCTCTCTTCAAAGCACAGGTAAATGGGATCCTTGAGGCCTATTGCAATGCCACCTGCTTCCAGCTCTAGTGGGACCTGCAATGAGTGGAGAAGGTGCAGTGTGGTGATAACACGGTTGAGTGATGTACTAGCTGTTACATATTATAGTACAGAGTATGTACAGGCCTGTTGCATGGTATACACTTGTTAACCAGCTGCAGTGTGTGTGCTATATGTGTCATACAATAAGGTAAATAAGGAATCTGGTATGTGCATTGGTTAATGCATTAATCAGTCTGTATGATTAATCTGTACAATTAATTATTAGTAGCTATAGCTCAATCACCTTAGTCTCTGGTGCCTTAACAATCCTGTATTTGCCAAGCACTTCAATGAGTGCCATCTTGGCCTCCATAACTGCCAGGCGCATGCCAACGCATTGTCTTGGTCCACTCCCAAATGGGACGAAGGCACCAGGTTTAATGGAGGACTTCTGGGACTTGCTGAATCTGCAGCAGAAGGATGGGGGGGAAGTGGGTTGGAGCGTGGTTGTAGTGTTTGCATCTGTGTGTGTGTGTGTGTGTGTGTGTGTGTGTTAGGTCACAATATAACCTCTCTGGGTTGAAAACCTTTGGATCAGTCCAGCAGTCCTCTCTGTAGTGCAAGTAATACACAGGAATGGGAACAATGCAACCTTCCTTTATTGGAATTCCATTTACCACAGTGTCCTTGTTGCATCTTCGTTTCACACTGTATTGAGTGAGTAGTGTTATTGCAACAGGAGCTATTTGAATAAATTATAGAGGTCAAGTCACTGGTACAATTAGTATATGCAGGCCCTCTTGCTTAATAGCACCCCCTTCTATATATATCCACAGATGGCTTGGGTACGAGGTTAAGGCAGCACTGCACAGTGGTGCTTGCTGTTTTAATTTAGCATTACCATGTATCAATATTATGTCATCAATTGCAATTACTGTTCATGATAACGTTAATGCTGGACACGCTAAGGTATATGACTGTTTAGAAGTCACCTCAAATGTCTAAATCTTTAAGACTTAGTGGGTGTTATGATATTGATATGAAGACTAGTGCTGCTGCCATTTGTTAATGCTACGGTACCTGCTATAACAGACTCACATTCCTGTAGGATCATACACGCGAAGGCTTTCCTGCCACACCATATCTAGGTACTCTATCTTCTGAGCAGCATCGTACAAGGAGTCATCCTGTGTGCAGTGAAATAGCATAATTTGCAGTCACTTGCAACATAATATTAGACAAATGGTGCACAGAAGCTGCATGGTGTTATAATAAATAGAGTTAGAGTCTTTCAACAGCATTTCACATTATTTTATAGTTTAGAAACATCAGATTCAAGACCTAGATACAGAAACTTGAGACTACAGACTTGTGTAGCCAACCAACTCTTTGCCATTTTTATATGACGTTATATAAAAATGGCAAGAATTTGGTCGGCTACATGTGCACAAGACTAATATGGTACAGCTACAACACAATGCTGCATAACTTGCTATAAGTCGTATGTACTGTGACGGTTTTCCTTCTGAATAGTGTCGTGCACTGGACCTAACATGCACTCATGCACATGCTACATTGGTTTCCTATACATACCTCTTGACTAAGGCCTGTGTCTGGCATTAAACATTGTTGGAATAGTTAATTGTGCTAATTAAGGCTATGTATTCAGCAGAATTATCATTGCAGAGTGAGAAAAGCATAAAGAAAGCACTAAGGAAGATGATGTGCTAGAAGGACTGAGCAAATACATTAATTGGGGTGTCCAAAGGCTACAAGGGGTGCAATATGTACAAGTACAGACATCAAAATGTTTGAAACTGAACCTTTTCTGTTTATTGCAATTGTTCATTAGCATATGCATTCCTGCATGGGTTTGCTTGACTATTGTGACACTTTATCTCACCGGATGTTCCTGAAGGTAGTCAGTAATCTCCTCTGCCAACCTCTCCTGTACTTCAGGGTGCAGTGCCAACAGGTAGGAGGTGAAAGCCAGTGCACTGGAAGTGGACTCATGGCCAGCCAGGATCAGGAAATGAGCATTGGCTGCAACATGACCAGCTTGGAAGGAGTCCAGATTGGCAGCTCTACTAGCATCAGCCATTTGCTCAAGTATGCTCTTGTTCTGTTGGATGTGAGATAGAAGCAAGCACAAGTTTGACATTTCGCACTTTTTATCTCATTTTAATGCATATTTGTCTTGTGATTTCTTATAGTTGCAAGCACACTTAGTGGTGCGTAGGTACTGTATGTGTTGAGAGCAACCTTCATGACCAGTTGAGATCCACTTTGTTCCGTTTCTTTAACCAGAATCAGTTTACGTAATGCCTTTACAACACCAAATACACTTCTTCCAAATGCAGTGAAACGATTCATGACCAATGGGAACAAGATATATTCAGCCATCCAGGACATTGCAGCTATACAGCAAGATTAGGTTAAATAATGCAAAATATATAACCAAAGTCTCAATGTACATGTGCACCACCAAGCAAGTACTATCTACATAGCTAGCTATAACTGGGACAGAAGATACAGGCAACTGTTCGCCATCCAAATATAAAATATAGCGGTCAAAACAGATATGTGGTGCTTAGCATGGTAGTGTGGACATAATGTCAGCTACATACCACCAATCTGAAGAAAGTATAGAAGGTGTCCACGGGATCGGGCCGCCATGCTCAACGTTGCCTCTATGTGATTGAACAGGTCACTACCCTCTCCCTGCTGCACCTTGACTCTCTGTCCAGTGACAGTAGACAAAGCCACCTCAGAAGTGAGTTCTCGGTACCACCTACAGAAAGATGTATTACATATATAAGGGAACAGTACATAGTCAATTACCTTCTCTAAATGTTCTGGAAGCTATTATGTACACATTGTATGTCGTGAGACCTTTGAATTGCATTATAATTAGGGTGCTTTTCAATTTGCTACTATAGTAATATACATGATGCACAAGAGCCTTAGTGTTATTAGATAATCTGGGTGAAACACACAAGCAGAAGTGTTTTAAGTAGACATTTTGAGTAGATATTCACCTCCTGGAAGTCATGCACTGTTAGCCAACACATTATTACTGATTACTGAGATCAATTACAGTCTAATTAAGTTAACGAAGACACTGCAGTATTACTGTAACTGCTGGATAGTTCGATGTTAACATTCTATACTGTTGTGAACTCAAGTAACTTTATGTCTGTTCACCTATAGACCACGACAATGCTTGATTTTGTTGACTCCTTGCAGTTGTTTCCCTGACCCCCCTTTTAACTGATCCTTTGTAGTATATCACATTAATTTGCATGTGTATGTATGGAGTTATTCCCTTGTGTAATCAGTCCCCTCATGTAGGTAGTCTGAACTGTTGCATTGAATCGTGACCCACGTGTGTCCATTGGGACTGTAGTTGGAATAATACAATATTATTTACTACAAAGATTTACCTCAAAACATCAACAGTTTCCCCTTTGGCTTTGGCTATCCTCTCTGTTAGCCTCTTTATGCTCTCTCGAACCTGAGGCTCAAGCTGATGTATGCACAAAGAAGATGTATGTATGTATAATTTGTAATTGCATGTGTGGGCCAACAAACATTACATAAAATAAACATTCAGTATATCATGCATGCATCATCTCTGTACCAGTTTCAGCTTGTGTGTACTGAATGCTGGGGTAATGAGCTGTCGTGACCTCTTCCACTTCTCCCCATGCTCAGATAATAGTGATAAGACCTTCTTTCCATCCTGATAGGTACAAAATATTCCGGAGTGTGCCTGGTGATGAAAGAGATGATCCAAACAAGTCCCATGCAATGTAAGCAGAAAGTAATGTTCTGACTCAGTCAAAATATAATTGTGTTGTGTCATGTAATATAAATTAGTACTAATGCAACAATTATTGCAATTTATAGAACAATGCATTGTCTATTGAATACTATTATAGTCCTGCATGTATTAATTGGTAGGAACATTCACTCAGATGCTCAGACATCACTGTAATTGAACCACAATGATTAATTGCTTCAACTATAGTGCTTTGATGCCAATTCATGTAGGTAAGATCACCACAGAGTGAGTAGGAACAGTGTTACATAGAATACAATACTTGCTCAATTTCTTCCCCTAGTGGAATGTTCATAATAATGTTTGCATAAATATAATTGAACATGTACAGTTGCAATGCTTTGCTCCTTGTGTGTTAATGTGCACTAGTTTCTGCACCCACCGATCTGTCCATGAAGTTAGCCGACTGTTTGATGGTGATCTCTTTCACCATCTCTGGGTTACCTACCACCAGAACAGGAGTGTTGCCAATGTAGAACCTAGTGCCATATTTGAATATAATTCACTTATGTACAAAGAGGGCAGTGTGAAGCTGTTGTAGGGTGAGCACACTATGCCAGCACTCATCCACTGCAGTCCACCTACCCACAGACTTCTCCATACTTATTGCACAGTTCACTGAAATCAAACAGCTCACTCTGCAGAAGTAGAGAAATGAGAGTATACATTAGGATTGTGTTGTATTCAGTGTTGTAAGCAGCCTTGTAACTAATTATGGTTACTTACCTTTTGTGGTGCCTGTTGTAAGTTGATTGTGTCTATAGTTAGGATTACGTGTTTCTTACGCATGCGTAGTGTGACCCTCGTGCTTTTTGCTGGGTATTGTAACCTTTCAGTTGGTTAGTCCTTTTTCCTGTTGTTGCTGGTTGCCTTGTAGTGTTGTCATTCATTGATTGGTTGTGTTTGCACGGTTCCCAGTGTCGTGGTCGACTATCGCGTGCGGAATTACCTCGCTTACCACAGATTGAATGAACTACTGATATTATAATTAGCTTTTTAGTTAATATTTTTACCATTGGGTAGAGCATGAGTATGTGAATTGCTATGTGAACATTGCTGATGCACATTCTCATCATGGACGTGTACATCTAGTCTTCTGTAAGCATTTTGAAACTGTTGATAATGAATTGCAACACTGCGTGCTGGACAGCATCTGGATGCCTCCTCGACATGATTGGTAGAATCCTCATATCATAGTGTCAGCAGTGCAGTTGTGCTTGCATGTGGTTACAAATGTCTTCCTATAGACTCAGAACTTGAGCAGCAATGAAATGGCAGCACTCAACTCTTCCTAATACCATGCAGTTGCATAAAAGTCCTTGGCCACATGTTGGGGCGATGCTTAGGGTATTATGATCTAGAGAATGTTGGGCGTTTTCATATTCAGGTGTGGATAAGGGTGCAAGGTACTTGTGATAATTTGATATTGATGAAGCAAACACAGCAAATTATGTAACATCATAGCATTGGCACTGGCTTCTATTCCCACATGCACTAGTTACTGTCATTTCTGAATGATCCTGACATAAGCGCTTGCATGTGAAAGGTATGAAAAGCTCAAGTTGCATTCACTAGCCTTCATTCTTATGGTTCTTACAGTTCTTTAGCACATCATACCTTAGCCTGATGTAGATTACCAATGAATGGCAGAGGTGTTGGTCCAGGAATGCCAAGGTTCTTAAAGTACTGATAGGGAAGGTAGCCATACCTTGAGCAGAGAGAAGGGCAAGTGTTGCCAAATGATAGCACAAGCAGTGCATGATCCATGGTTAGTTGCAAAACTGCCATGCTTACCGGTACCACACAAACATGGCCACGCAGGCAAGGATTGCAAGAATACATGTCTGATAGACACTGAGGCACTGCCAACACACATCCAACAGGGCTGCTGCCATAATCATTCAGAGTCTCTAATACAAGCAAGTATTGGGAAAAGGCATGCATATAAAGATGATGTAAAGCACAAAAGTGCTAAAAGCACTCTATAAAACACTGGGACATCACTGCACAAGCACCACATATAGGATGCGAGTAGTAGTAGTGGTAGCTATAGCTATATACTATGTGTACTTCCCACAACATTAGTGTATGCACTTCCTATGTATTACCATGGTAGCCACATGGCAGGTTCTCAATCCCCCTTTACGGTTTCCGTGATCTTCACTCATATCAAGTTGCCATGCTTTTAACTATTGCCTTAGTAACTCTCATGATAGTAAGAAAACACTATTGCTTTGGTCTAAACAAATCATAATTCTACTTATTATTCCTTAGATGTATGTTACTATACTATAGGTAGCTATTGGGAGAAAGATTGCACCAAACCATTACCATGTAACCTGTCTTAAGACAGCCACCTGCGGGCCATTTCTAAATGACCTTAAAGACATGGATGCTCTACAGAGGTAGACTGCAATGTTTTACAGCTATTTGGGACTATGGAGAGGAGTGTACATGAATTACAGGGAGGCTGGGTGTTTTAGAAAGGTGGCTGCCTAGTTAACACAGTGACCATCTTAGAGAGGTTCCAATTCATTGCATTATGTTATAACTAGCTGCGCATGCAATGCTCGTGCTCAGTTTTATCGTTTAATTCATTCTGTGATGACTCACCTTGAGGACTATAGTGCCTTCTCCTCAAATTTAGTTTCTTCTCAGTACAGGATGCCGCTGATGCCTCAGCTCCTTATTCTGATATACTCTATGCACTATGACTCTGTTATTTTCCTGTGTACTTTTGTTCAGTGCTGCATGGGGACAGTTGCCCCAGTGTGCCTGGCACATGATGAACTTAGTTAATTGATACCATATAACACTGCATTGAAGGACTCTTACACCATGCCAGCACTGGCAAGAACTGGCACGAACTGTTAGTAGGATATCATGCTCTATTGGCCCCTTTCAACTGTGTGTATAGGATGAATCAGTTCGTGTCTAGCTACCATAGAAAATATTAATAGCCAGCCAGGCTGAGCCTCCTAACCCATCCTCTTCTGCATTCTCTAGAGGAGTGAAGGTGTGGTTGCCCGAGTGGAGAAGTAGTTAACATCATTCGTCATTGGATTCGATCATTCAGAATTGTGGTCTGATGCAGAGCAGTTGAAGCTATAGCTATATAGCTATATAGAGAGATCTTTCAATAGCACCATGTCGGGTAATCAATTAATAGATAACTTGCAGTCACAGCCAATCAATGAACGTTTGTGGGCAGTCTAGAGTGCAGCAGCAAGGAAGCAACAATGTCAAAAGCTAATATCTCTACTAGCCTATTTCACAGACTGGTTATGATATAATATCATTATTATTATTACTATGTACTCTACATGGTATCACTGCCTTTCTTCAAAGACCAGGTAAATGGTATCCTTGAGGCCCATTGCAACGCTGCCTGCTTCCAGCTCTAGTGGGACCTATAATGATTGGAGAAGGTACAGTGTGGTGATAACACTGTTGAGTGATGTAGCCACTATAACAAACTATGTCACAGCAATATTATAGCATTATGTACAGGCATGTCGGTATACACTTAGAAACTAGCCGCTGTGTTACTTGATAGTGTGTGTGTGTGTGTGTGTGTGTGTGTGTGTGTGTGTGTGTGTGCGTGCGTGTGTGTGCGTGTGTGCTATAGTCATGTGTCATATGAAATGGTGTAAAATGCTTGTGCCTGCGAGTGGTACATGTATTGGTTAATCTATCAGTCTGAATGATTAATCTGTACAATTCATTTAGGTAGCTGTAGCTCAATCACCTTAGTCTCTGGTGCCTTAACAATCCTGTATTTGCCAAGCACTTCAATAAGTGCCATCTTGGTCTCCATAACTGCCAGCCGCATGCCAATGCAGTGTCTTGGTCCACTCCCAAATGGGACAAAGGCACCAGGTTTAATGGAGGACTTCTGGGACTTGCTGAATCTATAGCAGAAGGAGTGACGAGGAGTGGGAAGGGGGAGGAGTGGGAAAGATGTGTATGGCATGGTGGTGTGTGCATGTGTGTGTGTGTGTGTGTGTGTGTGTGTGTGTGCATGTGTGTGTGTGTGTGTGTGTGTGCGTGTGTGTGTGTGTGTGTGTGTGTGTGTGTGTGTGTGTGTGTGTTTAGGGTCACTATGTAACCTTTCAGGGTTGAAAACCTTTGGATCAGTCCAGTAGTCCTCTCTGTAGTGCAAGTAATACTGAGGAATGGCAACAAGGCAGCCTTCCTTTATTGGAATCCCATTGACCTCTGTGTCTTTGTTGCATCTCCGTTTCATTCTGTATTGAGTGAGTAGTGTTTTCCTTATAACAGGAGCATATGGTAAGTAAAATATTATAGAGGTCAATTTACTGGTACAATTAGTACAAGCAGGCCCTATCGAGTAATTGTGTGAAGATGGCCTGTGTATGAGGATAAGGCAGTACCACACAGTGGTAGTTGCTGCTCAACATTACAGTCATCAGTAGCAATCATTTTCAGGGGTGTAGGTATATATGGTGCAACTCTCTTGTATGTAGGGGCCATAGCTACATCTAGATCCCCTGTGGTGTAGGTGGCTGTATAGCTACATAAAGCCAGCATATCCCTCCTGACAGTGAATGAAGATTGGGTTTAGCTATAAGAGAAACAAGGGTTTGTAAAAATGTTTCCTCCAATAACAAGGGCAGATGTAGGGATGGTGCAGTGTGTACTTGCAAGGTATGGCAAAACCACCTGGCGAAAACCGTAAGAACAAGGAGGAGAGCTGGTCCATGCAAAGAGTGGGGCCAGCCGGTTCATGCTACAAGGAGGAGGGCCGGTCCATGCAAAACCCAGGTCATTATCATGCGCTGGCTTTGAATACGTTTTCATCATCCCTACATCTGCCAACATTTTGCTGCACCTCAAACTACTGCATGCCCATTCCAGCTCTTCAGCTTCCCCTTTACACCCACAGGCACAGCCTTACAATTTTCCCATCTTTCTGCTTTGTTGCATGACGTGCTCTGTACACTAGTTATTAGGTTTATCCTTGCAAATTGCTTGCTACTCATCTACTTTGCTGTGCTCTAGAATCTAGGCCCTCCTGTTCTTCCATGCAATACATTATGTGTTTCAATGTAGCAGCTAGCTGCAGGACCCATATTCTTGGATTCATCACTTATGTAGCTATGCATCTTGCTCTGCCTTGAGACCCTGGAAAACCACCCAGCTCAGCTACTAGTACATGTTATTGCTTACCATTACTCTTCACTACACTGCTGTCTGCAAACCGGTACACCCATTTTCGGGCCCTCTCTGTTTGGCTCTACACTGTAAAAACAGTGGTTATTTCGGGCCACCAGTGATGGTTCTCAGGGACAAGCAATGGCTTCAAACAACCACTGTATACAACACCTTTAGTCCTTGAGAAACACCAATGGCGATCTGAATCCAACACTGTTTTACAGTGTACACCAGCACAAACATTGTACACTTCACTGTCAACACTTGTAAAGTTCAAATTAGCTCCCTATATCCAGGATGCGAATGGCTTATACAGCAGAGTGCAGCTGTACATGAGCCATGGTGCACACCAGACTGCAATTTCTGGCTATTCAGGCTTTCCTCATTAGCGCTTTAGTCAGTACATGGATGTATGCATGTAGCATGGTGGTATATATGTACATGGGAACATGTAGAATGGGCATATGCATGCAATAGGATAGTCTCCTATGGCAGCCCTTGTTATTGCACACTCGCACGTACAATTGCACTATAATACGCAGGCAGAGAAACAGGGGATGGTGGCAAGACTGCAAGCGCAGCAAAATGTTGGCAGATGTAGAGATGGTGAAAACGTATTCACAGTCAGCGCATGTTAATGATCTGGGTTTTGCATGGACCGGCCGTCCTCCTTGTTGCATGAACCGGCTGGCCCCCCTCTTTGCATGGACCAGCTCTCCTCCTTGTTCCTACAGTTTTTCCGCCAGGTAGCTTTGCCATACCTTGCAGGTACACACTACACCATCCCTACATCTGCCCTTGTTTTTGGAGGAAACATTTTTACACACCCTTTATTCTTCTTCTTCTTCGTATCCGTCTAATATTCTTTCAGTTGTGATTCAATAGTTCCACAACGCGAAGAGATGACTGTTCCAGGGCGCATACAGGAGATGCTTCGCCTGACATTTGCCCGCGCACCGTTTCGGAGGTTATCCGCGGGCGTGCCATTTTCCTTTACTGCGCGGTTGCTTCCGGCCGCCATTTCCGCGTTCGTTTGGCGGTGCAGCTAGCTGTCACTTCCGGCTCCTCTCCACATTCATTCTGCATTCAGGGTGTAGGTATGTGCTGCTCTTTTGTGTGCATGTAGGGGCCGTACCTCTAGACTGCCTGTGGTGTGAGTAGATACGTGGCTGTAGCCAATATTCCTCCAGACAGTGAGTCAGAGTGGCAGTGAAATATAATTGGGATTGTGGGAGTTGCTCTGTGACCAAGCCAGTCTTGCCTACCACCACAATTTCCTGGATAAGTAATTTTGGGGGGCTACAGCCCCCTACCCCCCCTGTTCTGCTGTCCTAATCTATAGCACAGCTAACTCTGCAAAATGATATATATATATAGGCTAGCCAAACAGAAGTAATACATCTTGCACTCACCCACCCACCACAGCCTACCCTAGGTTGCCTACCCAGCCACATCCCACAATGTGCTACACATCCCTGCCATGCATTCGGACATGGCAAACCACCTGGCGGAAAAACCATAGAAACAAGGAGGAGGGCCAGTCCATGCAAAGAGGGGGTAGTCCATGCAAAACCCATGCAGGTCATTAACATTCACTGACTTTGAATACATTTGCACCATCCCTACAGTACATCTGGCAACATTTTGCTGCACTTGCGGTGTTGCTACCATCCCCTATTTCTCCACCTGCATATTGTTATGCAATTGTGAGTGTGCAATAACAAGCTAAAGGGCTGCTACATGCAGGCGATTAAGATTGCATGCCTATTCCAGCTATGCATCTTCCCATGTACACATCACCAAACTGCATGCATACACCCATGTACATGACTAAAGCGCTAATGAGGACAGGCTGCACAGTTATATAGCAATCACAGAGTCTGGTACACCGTGGCGCACGTATATGTACGGGTGTATTCTGATATACTGTAAGACACTAGCTACCTGGATATACATATATGAAGGTTGATTTCACAAATGTCGGCAGTGAAGTGTACAATGTTTGTGCTGGCCTAGAGCTAAACAGTGTGGACATGGAAGTGGGTGCGGGGTTTGCAGGCAGCGATGTAGTGAACAGCTAGGTATGGTAAGCACTGACACTGCAGTTGAGTTTAGTGGTTTGCCAGGGTCTCATGGTAGAGTGCGCTGGCTATGTTGGGGTCATGTTCAACATATGGATTAATTGATTGATTGATTGATTGGATCTTTAAGACTTTGTGGGTGTTATGATATTAATATTGATATGAAGACTAGCCCTGCTGCTATTTGTTAATTCTACTTGTCATACATAATACTATACATGCATGCATATACCAAACTCACAATCCTGTGGGAGCATACATACGAAGGCTTTCCTGCCACACCATATCAAGGTACTCTATCTTCTGAGCAGCATCATACAAGGAGTCATCCTGTGTGCAGTAAATAACGTATTATGCAGTAACTTGCAACACAATATTACTCAGATAATTATAAGTTGCACACAAGAACCACATGGTGTTAAAGTGAAAAGAATTGGAGTTAATCACCAGCAATTTCATTATTTAATTTATAAGCCTACAGTACATCAGGAGGAAGACCCAGATACAGGGATTGTACAACTATAGCATTGCTTTACATCATACTGAGAAACGATTCCTTTCTGAATAGTCCCATGTGCTGGGCCTGACAAGCACTCATGCACACGCTACATAAATTGGCTTCCTTATATGTATATGGCCTTGCCCCAGTGTTAAATATTGTGGGAACAGTTGGCTGTAGTATATAATTAAGGTTATGACTGTGTTATGTATGTATTTGGTGTAATTATCATTGCTGCAATGCAGTGAGTATGTATTATTATATGTATATCCCTTTGCAAAGGCGAGCAGAGCAAGAAAAGCATAAAGAAAGTACTAAGGAAGATGTTATGCTAAAAGAAGTGAGCAAGTATATTAATTGGAGTGTCCAAAGGCCACAAAGAGTGCAATGTGTACGTACAAGTACAGTCATCAAAACATTCTCAAACTGGACCTCTTACATAAGTCTGTATTTTGTTCATCATTTATGTACTCTTGGGTTTGCTCTTGCTTTATATCTTACCGGATGTTCCTGAAGGTAATCAATAATCTCCGCAGCCAACCTCTCCTGTACTTCAGGATGCAGTGCCAACAGGTAGGAAGTGAAAGTCAGTGCACTAGACGTTGTCTCATAGCCGGCCGTGATCAAAGAAAGAGAATTGGCAACAACATGACCATCTTGGAAGGAGTCCAGATTGGCAGCTTTACTAGCATCAGCCATTTGTTGAAGAATGCTCTTGCTCTGTTAGATGTAAGAAGCAAGCACACGTTTGACTGTTGCACTAATGATCTCATTAATGCATGTGTCTTTTGCGATCACAATTTTGTATTGTTGCAAGCAAACTTAGTGGTGCATAGGTACGGTATGTGTTGAGAGCAACCTTTAGTTGTTCAGTTTCTTTAACCAGGATCAGTTCACGAAATGCCTTTGCAAGATTATATGCACTTCCTCCAGTAATGGAACCAATCAGGACAAATGGGTATACTAGATACTCAGCCATCCAGGACATTGCAGCTACAGGAAAAGTTGGTTTAATAACGCAAAATGTAAAATCAAAATGTACATATCACCAAGCACTATCCACGTATCTAGCTCGGACTGAAGATACAGGTAAATATTATTGTTCCACGCAGATTTGCAGTGTTTAGGACAGAATCATGGGCACAATATTAGTTGGTTACATACCACCAATCTGAAGAAAGAATGGAAGGTGTCCACGGGTCCGGGCTGCCATGTCCAACATTACCTCCATGTGACTAAACAGGTCACTACCCTCTCCCTGCTGCACCTTGACTTGCTGTCCAATGACAGTAGACAAAGCCACCTCAGAAGTGAGCTCTCGGTGCCACCTACAGAAAGATGTATATAAGAAAGCAGTACATTGTCAATTGCCTTCTATAAAGATTATACACATTGTATGTCCTGAGGCCTTTTTATTATTTAATTGGGTATTTTTCAATTTGCTACTATAACATATACACAGTACACAAGAGCCTTAGTGTTAATAGATGATCTGAGTGAAACACACAAGACGAAGGGTTTCAAGTAGGCCCTAACATTCACCCACTGGAAGTCAGTGTTTGCCAATAGTATTATTGCTTTTGATTGCTGAGTTCAATTACAGTCAATTTGCGTTCAAATGAAGACATTGCAGTAATATAAGTGCTTATAGACAGTTTGGTGTGAGCATTCCATACAATAGACAGCACAGTACCTCAGAACATCCACAGTTTCCCCTTTGGCTTTGGCTATCCTCTCAGCAAGCCTCTGGATGCTCTCTCGAACATGAGGCTCCAGCTGATGAAATTATGCACAAGGAAAGATAGCAATAAACAGGCATATGTGTGTATGTAAAACTTATATACTAATATAAATAATTGCAGGTGTAAGTCTACATAAAAACATTACATGAAATTAACATTTATTATGCTTTGCATGCATCATTGCTGTATACCAGTTTCAGCTTATGGGTACTGAATGCTGGGGAAATGAGTTGTCGTGAGCTTTTCCACTTCTTGCCATGCTCAGAGAATATTGGTAAGTACTTCTTGCCATCCAGATAGGTACAAAACATTCCACAGTGTGCCTGGTGATGGAAGAGATGGTCCAAACAAGTCCCATGTCAACAGATAGTAATGTTCTGACTCAGTCAAAATATAATTGTGTTGTGTCTTGTAATATAGATTAGTTCTAATACAATTGCAATTTATAGACCAATGCATTGTCTATCGAATACTATTATAGTCCTGCATGTATTAATTGGTAGGAACATTCACTCAGATGCTCAGACATCACTGAAATTGAACCACAATGATGAATTGCTTCAGCTATAGTGCTTTGATGCCAAATCATGTAGGTAAGAGCACCACAGAGTGAGTAGGAACAGTGTCACTAGAATTTTACTACTTATCAATGCAGTTATAGGTTAATATATGCTCCCACATGCACACTGCCTAATGATGTTGATACCTGTATGTATAGGCATATAAAACAGTCACATAGAATACAGTACTTGCTCAATTTCTTCCTCTAGTGGAATGTTTGCATAAATAATCGGACATGTAAAGTTGCAATGCTTTGCTCCTTGTGTGCTAATGTGCACTAGTTGCTGTACCCACTGATCTGTCCATGAAGTTAGCCGACTGTTTGATGGTGATCTCTTTCACCATCTCTGGATTGCCTACCACCAGAACAGGAGTGTTGCCAATGTAGAACCTAGTGCCATATTTGAATATAATTCACTTATGTACAAAGAGGGCAGTGTGAAGCTGTTGTAGGGTGAGCACACTATGCCAGCACTCATCCACTGCAGTCCACCTACCCACAGACTTCTCCATACTTATTGCACAGTTCACTGAAATCAAACAGCTCACTCTGCAGAAGTAGAGAAATGAGAGTATACATTAGGATTGAATGAACTACTGATATTATAATTAGCTTTTTAGTTAATATTTTTACCATTGGGTAGAGCATGAATATGTGAATTGCTATGTGAACATTGCTGATGCACATTCTCATCATGGACGTGTACATCTAGTCTTCTGTAAGCATTTTGAAACTGTTGATAATGAATTGCAACACTGCTGAACAGCATCTGGATGCCTCCTCGACATGATTGGTGGAATCCTCATATCCTTATATCATAGTGTCAGCAGTGCAGTTGTACTTGCATGTGGTTACAAATGTCTTCCTATAGACTCAGGACTTGAGCAGCAATGAAATGGCAGCACTCAACTCTTCCTAATACCATGCAGTTGCATAAAAGTCCTTGGCCACATGTTGGGGCGATGCTTAGGGTATTATGATCTAGAGAATGTTGGGCGTTTTCATATTCAGGTGTGGATAAGGGTGCAAGGTACTTGTGATAATTTGATATTGATGAAGCAAACACAGCAAATTATGTAACATTATAGCATTGGCACTGGCTTCTATTCCCACATGCACTAGTTAGTGACATTTCTGAATGATCCTGACATAAGCGCTTGCATGTGAAAGGTATGAAAAGCTCAAGTTGCATTCACTAGCCTTCATTCTTATGGTTCTTACAGTTCTTTAGCACATCATACCTTAGCCTGATGTAGATTACCAATGAATGGCAGAGGTGTTGGTCCAGGAATGCCAAGGTTCTTAAAGTACTGATAGGGAAGGTAGCCATACCTTGAGCAGAGATAAGGGCAAGTGTTGCCAAACGATAACACAAGCAGTGCATGATCCATGGTTATACACATGAAAAGTTGCAAAACTGCCATGCTTACCGGTACCACACAAACATAGCCACGCAGGCAAGCATTGCAAGAATACATGTCTGATAGACACTGAGGTACTGCCAACACACATCCAACAGGGCTGCTGCCATAATCATTCAGAGTCTCTAATACAAGCAAGTATTGGGGAAAGGCATGCATATAAAGATGATGTAAAGCACAAAAGTGCTAAAAGCACTCTTATTTAAAGCACTGGGACATCACTGCACAAGCATCAAATATAGGATGTGAGTAGTAGTAGTGGTAGTTATAGCTTTATACTATGTGTACTTCCCACAACATCAGTGTATGCACTTCCTATGTGTTACCATGGTAGCCACATGGCAGGTTCTCAACCCCCCTTTACGGTTTCCGTGATCTTCACTCACATCAAGTTGCCATGCTTTTAACTATTGCCTTAGTAACTCTCGTGATAGTAAGAAAACACTATTGCTCTGGTCTAAACAAATCATAATTCTACTTATTATTCCTTAGATGTATGTTACTATACTAGGTAGCTATTGGGAGAAAGTGTGATGTCGTCGACCGATAAACGTCACAGTGAACAATGACAACAATCACAACAATTGAACTATCAATCAACTCAACTGAACAAGTACCAGAAGTCGGAAAAGCAGCAAGTACACTCAGTCCAAGCACACTGAACCAAACACACTACAACTCAGTCCAGGAACGTGACCACTTAAAAGGTGAATACACAGGTGAGCACTCGATCAGATAATAACAGGTGACAGGTAAACAATCAGAACAATTAATAAATAACACACATGACAACTCCCTCCCCCTTAAAAAAGTACAGTAACACAACAACCCAGCAAGAGTAACAAAGTATCAGTGTTACAGTCAGTACCCGTATCTGTCAGGTGGTACGCGAACACGAGTAGGATAACGAGGGACAGTGGGCTGTGATGAAGGAGACACGCTTGTGCTTCCGGGTGAAGTCTGAGTAGGTGATGGTGCAGAAACTGGGTCTGATTCTGCTTGCATTGCAATGTCATCCTCTGTGAACAAGCCCTGTAACAGAGACGATCCCTCTGGAACACATTCAGTCTCCGTTGACGTATCAAGACGTTTACGGATGTGGTCTTGATGCCGAGTCCACTCGCGTCCATCTGACAGTCGAACAACAAATGACACAGGTCCGGAGGCTTTCAAGATAGAACCAGGCAGCCAGGCTTGGCCTGAACGAAAGTTGCACGCATAGACCTGATAATTGACACTAAACTTGCGGGTTCTAGAGTGTTGGTCGTGCGACTCTTTCTGCCGCTGTTGCTGTGCTTCCACTTTAGCTGTTGGGTCCGGCAGCACAAAGTCAAGACGGGAGTGCAGGTTTCTGCCACACAATAGCTGTGCTGGTGATAAACCAGTGGTGCTGTGAGGAGTGATACGGTAAGAAAACAAAACCCTTGCCAACCGATCTGCAACAGTGCCTTCACGCATCTTCTTGAAGCTAGTTTTGAAAACTTGCACTGCACGTTCAGCTAGTCCATTTGAGGCTGGATGGTATGGCACTGTCTTCACATGCCGAATACCGTTTCTGCTGAGGAAGGTCTCGAATTCCTCGCTTGTGAAGCATGGGCCGTTATCTGTGACCACTGTGTCAGGTAATCCCCAGCGTGCAAATGTTGTCCGTAATTCCTGTATGGTAGCAGCAGAGGTTGCTTCAGCCATTGGGAATACTTCAATCCACTTGGAGTATGCGTCAATCAACACAAGAAACATGCGATTCTCCAATGGTCCTGCAAAATCCAAGTGAAGTCGAGACCATGGACGATTTGGCCAACTCCACGGATTCAATGGGGCTTGAGGAGGCAATCCTCGGCTCTGTTGACACTTCTCACAAGCCTTTACCATGGCTTCAATCTCAGAATCAAGATGGGGCCACCAGAAGAAGGTACGGGCAAGGCTCTTCATCCTAGCCATGCCTTGATGTCCAGCATGTAACTCCTGTAACAAGAGCTTTTGACCAGGCAGTGGCACTACGACTCGAGATCCCCAAAGTACACATCCGTCAAGCATAGACAGTTCTTCCCGACGAAACCAAAATGGTTTCATCTCCTTGTCTGAGGGGCACTTGTCTGGCCACCCCTTATCCACAAACCTCAAGACTTGAGACAGAACAGGATCCTTTCTCGTCCATCTCTTGATCTGGTATGCTGAGACTGGGCTCTGTGACAGTCCCTCTACCATACAGACTGTTTCAGCTGGCAGTGGTGTGCTGATGGGCTGATCTGGCAATGGTAATCTACTCATTGCATCGGCGTTGCTGTGGGCTTCTGTAGGCTTGAAAGCGATCTCATATTCGTACATAGCCAAAGCCAATGCCCATCGTTGGATTCTACCTGAAGCTTGGGGAGAAATCGACTTACGTTCACTGAACAGTGATATGAGTGCCTTGTGATCTGTCTGCGAGGTGAAGTGCTTACCGAAGAGATACGTATGAAACTTCTTCACTCCAAAAATGCAGGCTAGACCCTCTCTCTCGATCTCTGAGTACTTCCTTTCAACTTTCGTCAAGGTCCTGGACGCAAACACAATTGGCCTCTCTGAACCGTCTGGCATTTTGTGTGAGAGAACAGCCCCCACACCGTATGCAGATGCATCACAGGCTAGCAGGAGATCCATCTCGGGGTCAAAATGCACCAACACATCCGAGGAGGTCAGTAATTCCTTTGCAGCAAGAAAAGCTTCGTTGGCACTTCTGCTCCACTTCCAAGGAGTACCCTCACGAAGCAAGGCATAGAGTGGGGCGAGAGTTGTGGAGAGGTTTGGCAAGAACCTTCCATAGTACAAAATGACTTCAGTTCAGTCACGTTACTGGGTCTGGGTGCTTCCACGACTGCCTTCACCTTGTCAGGATTAGGGTGCAACCCCTCGGAATCCACCTTGTGGCCCAGGTATACCACTGAGGAAACCATGAACTGGCATTTGCTTCGTTTTAACCGGAGGCCTGCTTGTTCCAGGCGGGTCAGCACTTCCTCCAGTCGTGACAGATGCTCTTCTTCTGTTCTGCCAGTCACTAGGATGTCATCAAGGTACACCACTACTCCTGACAATCCCTGTAAAAGGCTCTCCATAACACGCTGAAAGATCACAGGAGCCGATGACACTCCAAATGGTAGTCGATTGTACCGAAAAAGGCCTTTGTGGGTGTTCACCACCACAAATTGCTTAGATTCCTCATCGAGTTCTATCTGCTGGTAGGCTTGGCTCATGTCAAGCTTTGAGAATGACTTCCCACCAGAGAGAGCTGAAAATAGATCTTCCACTCGAGGAATGGGGTACTGGTCAAGTTTCGCAGCCTGATTCACAGTCAACTTGTAGTCCCCACACAGACGAAGAGACTCCTTGTCACTCTTGAGGACAGGTACAATGGGCACTGCCCAGTCAGCAAACTGAACTGGCTCAACAATCCCCTCCTTTGTCAATCGTTCCAGCTCCTCCTCAACCTTGCCTCGGAAAGCATAGGAAACGGGTCTTGCCTTGCAGAACTTTGGCGTGGCTGTAGGGTCAACATGAATCTTTTCCTTGAATCCTTTCAGAGTGCCGAGGCCAGGCTGGAAAAGGGCTTTCTTGCGCTGCAGCAAACTCTCCAGTGGACTTGTTTCCATCTGGAATATCCCTTTCCAGTCGAGTTGGATCTGCTGTAACCAATCTCTCCCAAGGAGGCTCGGACCATCTCCCTGGACAACTGCAAGTGGGAGGAGAGCTTGTTGACCATCGTAACACACATCCACATCCAGGGTCCCCATAACTTGAATAGGTTGCCCAGAGTAGGTGTATGCTTTCACGTGTGGTTCTTTCAGTTGCTTGTGTGATAGAAGACGTCTGTGAGTCTCTACCGAAATCAACGACAGTGATGCTCCTGTGTCCACCTCCATTTCTAGAGACTGACCTTCTACATCCACTGTGATTACCCAAGGTTTTGTACGGGCACTCTGTACGGCAAAGAGAGGATACTCTTCATCCTCCTGCTCTGTAACCTGACGCACTGAGACTCTCTGACGGTCTCGAGCAGGCTTTGAGTTTGACTTGGTTTTGCTTCTGCAAACAGACTGTAGGTGTCCCACCTTCCCGCAATGGTGGCACTTAGCATCTTTGAAGCGGCACTTTGTAGCTGTGTGGCCCTTCTTACCACACCGATAGCATGTGAGTTCGGGCCTCTCTGCAGGACGTTTAGGAGGGCCCACGGTATGAACTTCCCCTGGTAGAACAGTCTCCTGCGACGGCTTTGCACTTCGCAATTCTTGTGCATTCTTGGCAGCCGTTTCCAAGCTCTCCGACAGCTCCACTACTCTCTGGAGTGTTAAATTGGGCTCTGAAAGTAGCCTCTTTTGAATGTGCTCCTCATTAATGCCGCACACCAGCCGGTTACGAAGCATATCCTCCAGTGTCGCACCGAAATTGCAAAACTTTGACATCGAGCGGAGCTCGGAAACGAACGCTGACACTGACTCACCGGACTTTCTGACTCGACTGTGGAACTTGAACCGCTCCACGATTTCGGAGGGCCGCGGACTGTAGTACTTGGTTAGCGCCTCAAGAATCCTTTCAAAAAGTAGGTCGGCCGGTTTCGCCGGCGTGATGAGGCTGCTGAGCTGCTTGTATACTGCGGGTCCCGCCACCAGCAAGAAAGTCGCCCGTTTCTGAACGTCTTCGGTGATGCCGTTGACTTGAAAGTAGAACTGCAAGCGTTCCACATACTGGGACCAGTCGTCACCTTCTTTGAAGGAGGAAAGGTTGCCGATAGCTGCTGTTGCCATCGTAGATCCGTTATCACCTTCGTCGCCACTATGTGATGTCGTCGACCGATAAACGTCACAGTGAACAACGACAACAATCACAACAATTGAACTATCAATCAACTCAACTGAACAAGTACAAGAAGTCGGAAAAGCAGCAAGTACACTCAGTCCAAGCACACTGAACCACACTACAACTCAGTCCAGGAACGTGACTACTTAAAAGGTGAGTACACAGGTGAGCACTCGATCAGATAACAGGTGACAGGTAAACAATCAGAACAATTAATAAATAACACACATGACAGAAAGATTGCACCAAACCTTTACAGTGTAACCTGTCTTAAGACAGCCACCTGTGGGCCATTTCTAAATGACCTTAAAGACATGGATGCTCTACAGAGGTAGACTGCAATGTTTTACAGCTATTTGGGACTATGGAGAGGAGTGTACATGAATTACAGGTAGGCTGGGTGTTTTAGAAAGGTGGCTGCCTAGTTAACACAGTGACCATCTTAGAGAGGTTCCAATTCATTGCATTATGTTATAACTAGCTGCAATGCTCGTGCTCAGTTTTATCGTTTAATTCATTCTGTGATGACTCACCTTGAGGACTATAGTGCCTTCGACTCAAAATCAGTTTCTTCTCAGTATAGGATGCTGCTGATGCCTCAGCACCTTAACCTAAACTTGACATAATACTATACTCTATATATAAGACTCTTGATATACCCTACGACTCTGTTATTTTCCCTGTATACATATGTTCAGTGCTGCACAGGGACAGTTGCCCCAGTGTGCTTGGCACATGATGAACTTAGTTAATTGATACCATATAACACTGCATTGAAGGACTCTTACACCATGCCAGCACTGGCAAGAACTGGCACGAACTGTTAGTAGGACATCATGCTCTATTGGCCCCTCTCAACTGTGTGTATAGGATGAATCAGTTCGTGTCTAGCTAGCATAGAAAATATTAATAGCCAGCCAGGCTGAGCCTCCTAACTCATCCTCTTCTGCATTCTCTAGAGAAGTGAAGGTGTGGTTGCCAGAGTAGAGAAGTAGTTAACATCATTCGTCATTGGATTCATTCAGAATTGTGGCCTGATGCAGAGCAGTCGAAGCTATAGCTATATAGCTATATAAAGAGATCTTTCAATAGCACCATGTCGGGTAATCAATTAATAGATAACTTGCAATCACAGCCATTCAATGAACTTTTGTGGGCAGTCTAGAGTGCAGCAGCAAGGAAGCAACAATGTCACAAGCTAACATCTCTACTAGCCTATTTCACAGACTGGTTATGATATAATATCATTATTATTATTACTATGTACTCTACATGGTATCACTGCCTTTCTTCAAAGACCAGGTAAATGGCATCCTTGAGGCCCATTGCAACGCTGCCTGCTTCCAGCTCTAGTGGGATCTATAATGATTGGAGAAGGTACAGTGCGGTGATAACACTGTTGAGTGATGTAGCCACTATTACAAACTATGTCACAGCAATATTATAGCATTATGTACAGGCATGTCGGTATACACTTAGAAACTAGCCGCTGTGTTACTTGATAGTGTGTGTGTGTGTGTGTGTGTGCATGTGTGCGTGTGTGCGTGCGCGTGTGCGTGTGCGTGTGTGCTATAGTCATGTGTCATATGAAATGGTGTAAAATGCTTGTGCCTGTGAGTGGTACATGTATTGGTTAATCTATCAGTCTGATGGTGGTGTGTGCATGTGTGTGTGTGTGTGTGTGTGTGCATGTGTGTGTGTGTGTGTGTGTGTGTGTGTGTGTGTGTGTGTGTGTGTGTGTGTGTGTGTGTGTGTGTGTGTGTGTGTGTGTGTTTAGGGTCACTACGTAACCTTTCAGGGTTGAAAACCTTTGGATCAGTCCAGTAGTCCTCTCTGTAGTGCAAGTAATACTGAGGAATGGCAACAAGGCAGCCTTCCTTTATTGGAATCCCATTGACCTCTGTGTCTTTATTGCATCTCCGTTTCATTCTGTATTGAGTGAGTAGTGTTTTCCTTATAACAGGAGCATATGGTAAGTAAAATATTGTAGAGGTCAATTTACTGGTACAATTAGTACAAGCAGGCCCTATCGAGTAATTGTGTGAAGATGGCCTGTGTATGAGGATAAGGCAGTACCACACAGTGGTAGTTGCTGCTCAACATTACAGTCATCAGTAGCAATCAATTTCAGGGGTGTAGGTATATATGGTGCAACTCTCTTGTATGTAGGGGCCATAGCTACATCTAGATCCCCTGTGGTGTGGGTAGCTGTATAGCCAGCATATCCCTCCTGACAGTGAACGAAGATTGGGTTTAGCTATAAGAGCTGCTAGGTGACGAATCCAGGCTGAACCTATGGACAAGATTACCTGGATCAAGTATTTATTGGGGAGGGGCTACAGCCCCTAACCCCCCTGTTCTGCTGTCCTAGCCTGCATCACAACTAACTCTCAACCTATCAAAACATAGGTAATTGTAATATATCTTTGACCCACTTGCCACAGCCTACCCTAGGATGCCCACTCAGACACAACCCACATTGTGCTACCATTGACACACACGTGTGTCTATGGTAGCACACACCCTGCCATGATTCAGAGAATGTCCCTTTGTTGCCACTTTTGTTTGGAAGCCTTAAAAATTGACTGGCCCATGAGTAATTTGCATTCCATAAAAAGTAGAGAAACAAGGGTGTGTAAAAATGTTTCCTCCAAAAACAAGGGCAGATGTAGGGATGGTGCAGTGTGTACTTGCAAGGTATGGCAAAACCACCTGGCGAAAAACCGTAGGAACAAGAAGGAGAGCTGGTCCATGCAAAGAAGGGGGGCAGCCGGTTCATGCAACAAGGAGGAGGTCCATGCAAAACCTAGGTCATTATCATGCGCTGACTTTGAATATGTTTTCATCATCCCTATATCTGCCAACATTTTGCTGCACCTCAACTACTGCATGCCCATTCCAGCTCTTCAGCTTCCCCTTTACACCCACAGGCACAGCCTTACAATTTTTCCATCTTTCTGCTTTGTTGCATGTCGTGCTCTGTACACTAGTTATTAGGTTTATCCTTGCAAATTGCTTGCTACTCATCTACTTTGCTGTGCTCTAGAATCTAGGCCCTCCTGCTCTTCCATGCAATACATTATGTGTTTCAATGTAGCAGCTAGCTGCAGGACCCATATTCTTGGATTTATCACTTATGTAGCTATGCAGACTGCAAGCACTCAATCCCCTCGATAGAACTTGACATACATCAAACTGATATCTTTGAAACTGCACAATGCTCTAACAGCCTCCGGGCTTCCCAAAATTTACTTCCATAAATTTGTTTTACTTTATCTTCACTCATATCAAATTCATTTGCAAAACTATCAACTCATATCAAATTGCGAAACTATTGACTCATATCAGATAGTGGCACTATCGACTATTGCCTTAGTGCCTTAGTAATATTAAGAAAAACACTAGTACTCTGCTGCTCTAAATTAATCATCATTCTACTATGACTATTAAATAGTAATTATGCATAATATCGTCGAAATCACATCACACTGTAACCTGTCTAAAACAGCCACCTGTGGGGCAGTTCTAACTGACCTTAATAGAGAGGTGACTGCTCTTCAGAGGTAGCTATAGATTGCAATGTTTTACTGCTATTTGGGGGCAGGGAGGCTGGCTGTTTTAGAGAGGTGGCCTGCTGTTTTAGAGAGGTAGCCTGCCTATACTGCGGCACAGTGACCATCTTAGATAGGTTCCAATTCACAGTATTATGTTATAGCTAACTGCAATGTCCACGCCTTTGGCAAGCCTTGAGCTTAACCCCGTACGCTAGAAAGGCTCGGCGAACGACTATCTCAAAAAAATGCGTTCGCCGCTTCCTCCTCTCGACCGTAGGCCAATAACGAATGCCCAAACTTCCGAACACCCTACCTCATCGCAGTGCTGGGCTGCAGGGCAAGTTTGGCGGCCATCCGCTGCCGTGCGCCCGAGCGACCGAGAAGAGCAGGGACAAAGGTTCCACCAGATAGATAGATCGCGAACGAAATCGCCCTAAATCATTGCAGTGCATGTAGCCTGTCTAAAAGGCAGCCACCTATGGGCCAATTCTAACTGACCTTTATATAACATACATACGCAATAGTTGGAGGTATGCGCGTAACATATATAGAGATGTGGGTACACAGGTAGACTGCAATGTTTCAGTGCTATTTTGGGCCAGGGTAGCTGTCTCGGCAACTTGCCCTGGTGGTCTTGTTCATAGAAACACTGGCGCATATACTGCATGCGCAGATTGCAACTTGCACTGTGGGGTATTAATAGACATATACATCACATTTTCTTGAAGTTACTGAAGCTCATTCTAGTTCGATATACCCTTGTCACTACCGAAAAGGGTAAGGACGATCGACGAAAATTATTAATAGTCTAAAATTTTTGCGCTGATTATTCATCAGGGATGCAGGATCAGTAGGCCGCCAATATTAGCTAACGTCGCTCAGTTCTCAGATGACTCACCTGGACCACTATAGCGCCCTCAGCTCACGACCAGTTTCTCTCCAGTACAGGGATGCCCCTGATTGATATATAGTATCGAATAACTGAAATCAGACACATTATGTCATGGCGCTCCTAGTGTGACTGCATGGCATACCGAAAACTCTTACCTGACACTTCTGCAGCCACAACATCCTCAAGAATGAAGTCAGCCAATGTGACCCCGGTACAAAGGGGGGGGGGGGGGGTAGTGTGAACATTAGGAATTTCAGACCAGGGTCAGTACTCCTAGTTAAGAGTAAAGTGAACGAGAGTCTCCTCCACCAACAGCTGGTCAAGTGTCTGGGTGTCAGTATTGTTGATAGATTGACATGGAGGGAACATGTTGCATCACTGAGGAGGAAATGCCAAGCTGCAGAGGTTAAGGAATGTGCTGCCAGCTGAAATGAAGAAGAAAGTTTACAACGCCCTGCTGCTTCCACACTTAGACTATTGCTCAGTAGTCTGGCAAGAGTGCACAAAAGAACTGCAGCAGAAAGTAGAATGGGTACAGAACCATGGGATGCGTTTGATATTATCCAAACCACCCCAAACACCTAGTGCTGAACCGAGAGAAGCCCTCGGGTGGATCCCATCGACAGAGAGAAGGAGACTGTTCAGACTGGCTGTTGTGCACCAATGTGTCAACAGGCAAGGTCCAGAATTGATGAAGGACATAATTGTGAGCAACGAGGTAGCTGGATGTAGGAGGATAAGGGGATTTAAGAAACTGCACCTGTTTTGCATCAACACAGATCTGTACAGGAGATCATTTACATTTAGGGGACCCCAAGTCCCTCCCAGAGGACATCAGAAGTATTCAGTTTGACACTGCTTTTAAGAAATCTGTAAGACAATCGCTTAGGGAACAATCATTCTAATGTGGTCCACAAACATTCTGACCCTTAGCTAGCATAACAAGTTCATTCACTAATCTATTATGACATTCTGTGCATCCATCTCCTTTGTCTATTGTAAGTGTGTCTGCAGTACCCCCAGGCAGACCAGCCCATATAAGGCTGATGGGGCTTTCCTGTCAAAATATCTTATCAATCTATCCATCTACAATAATTTGCGATCAGGGTAATGAATTACGCCCGATTGGACCTCACATCTAGTACAGCACTAATTATAGTGTTGACAATGTATTAAAGCATATCAAAGTATCAATTTGGTATTCCCGTCTGCATTCTGGATAAAAATGGCATGATTGCCAGAGTGAAGAAGTAACATTATTTTGTCATTTGAGTTATCCAGATTTATGGCCTAGTGCAGAATAATTGAAGCTATAGACATCTTTTATTAGAAGCATGTCACATAATCAATTAATGGCAACTTGTAGTCACAACCATCCAATCAACTTCCATGCACAGTCGAGAGTGTAGCAGCACAAATGCAACAATGTCACCAGTTGAGATCCTCCCCTGCACACTAGAACAGTACAGTTGCGATTGGTGTCCACTCCAGAAAACAACAGTACCACTCTAGCTTTGTGCACAAAAACAAAAGATCTCTACTAGCCTGTTTCACAGTATGGTTGTGATATTATGTACTCTACATTGTATCACTGTCTCTCTTCAAAGCACAGGTAAATGGGATCCTTGAGGCCCATTGCAATGCCACCTGCTTCCAGCTCTAGCGGGACCTGCAATGAATGGAGAAGGTGCAGTGCAGTGATAACACGGTTGAGTGTTGTACTAGCTGTTACAAATTATAATACAGAGTATGTACAGGCCTGTTGCACGGTGTACACTTGTTAACCAGCTGCAGTGTTTTGCTATATGTGTCATACAATAAGGTAAATAAGGAATCTGGTATGTGCATTGATTAATGCATCGATCAGTCTGTATGATTAATCTGTACGAGTAATTATTAGTAGCTATAGCTCAATCACCTTAGTCTCTGGTGCCTTCATAATCTTGTATTTGCCAAGCACTTCAATGAGTGCCATCTTGGCCTCCATAACTGCCAGCCGCATGCCAATGCAGTGTCTTGGTCCACTCCCAAATGGGACGAAGGCACCAGGTTTAATGGAGGACTTCTGGGACTTGCTGAATCTGCAGCAGAAGGTTGGGGGGGGAGGGAAGCGGGTTGGAGTGTGGTTGGAGTGTTTACATGTGTGTGTGTGTGTGTGTGTGTGTGTGTGTGTGTGTGTGTGTGTGTGTGTGTGTGTGTGTGTGTGTGTGTGTGTGTGTGTGTGTGTGTGTGTGTGTGTGTGGGCATGTGTTAGGTCACAATATAACCTCTCTGGGTTGAAAACCTTTGGATCAGTCCAGCAGTCCTCTCTGTAGTGCAAGTAATACACAGGAATGGGAACAATGCAACCTTCCTTTATTGGAATCCCATTTACCACAGTGTCCTTGTTGCATCTCCGTTTCACACTGTATTGATTGAGTAGTGGTATTGCAACAGGAGCTATGTAAATTAATTATAGAGGTCAAGTCACTGGTATGATTAGTATATGCAGGCCCTCTTGATTAATAGCACCCCTTCTATATATATCCACAGACGGCTTGGGTACGAGGTTAAGGCAGTACTGCACAGTGGTGCTTGCTGTTTTAAATTAGCATTAACATGTATTAATATTATGTCATCAATTGCAATTACCGTTCAAGATAACGTTAATGCTGGATATGCTAAGGTATATGACTGTTTAGAAGTCACCTCAAATGTCTAAATCTTTAAGACTTAGTGGGTGTTATGATATTGATATGAAGACTAGTGCTGCTGTTATTTGTTAATGATACAGTGCCTGCTCTCAGACTCACATTCCTGTAGGATCATACATGCGAAGGCTTTCCTGCCACACCATATCAAGGTACTCTATCTTCTGAGCAGCATCATACAAGGAGTCATCCTGTGTGCAGTGAATAGCATAATTTGCAGTCACTTGCAACATAATATTAGACAAATGGTGCACAGGAGCTGCATGGTGTTATAATAAATAGAGTTAGAGTCTTTCAACAGCATTTCACATTATTTTATAGTTTAGAAACATCAGATTCAAGACCTAGATACAGAAACTTGAGACTACAGACTTGTGTAGCCAACCAGCTCTTTGCCATTATTATATGACGCCATATAAAAATGGCAAGAATTTGGTCGGCTACATGTGCACAAGACTAATATGGTACAGCTACAACAATGCTGCATAACTTGCTATAAGTCGTATGTACTGTGACGGTTTTCCTTCTGAATATTCTCATGCACTGGACCTAACATGCACTCATGCACATGCTACATTGGCTTCCTATACATACCTCTTGACTAAGGCCTGTGTCTGGCATTAAATATTGTTGGAATAGTTAATTGTGCTAATTAAGGCTATGTATTCAGCAGGATTATCATTGCAGAGTGAGAAAAGCATAAAGAAAGCACTAAGGAAGATGATGTGCTAGAAGGACTGAGCAAATACATTAATTGGGGTGTCCAAAGACTACAAGGGGTGCAATATGTACAAGTACAGACATCAAAATGTTTGAAACTGAACCTCAGTTTTCTGTTTACTGCAATTATTGTTCATTAGTATGTGCACTCCTAGGTTTGTTAGACTATTGCGACTATTTATCTCACCGGATGTTCCTGAAGGTAGTCGTCTATCTCCTCTGCCAACCTCTCCTGTACTTCAGGGTGCAGTGCCAACAGGTAGGAGGTGAAAGCCAGAGCACTGGAAGTGGTCTCATGACCAGCCAGGATCAGGAAATGAGCATTAGCTACAACATGACCAGCTTGGAAGGAGTCCAGATTGGCAGCTCTACTAGCGTCAGCCATTTGTCCAAGTATGCTCTTGTTCTATTGGATGTGAGATACAAGCAAGCACAAGTTTGACATTTTGCACTTTTTATCTCATTAATGCATATTTGTCTTGTGATTTTTTTATAGTTGCAAGCACACTTAGTGGTGCGTAGGTACTGTATGTGTTGAGAGCAACCTTCATGATCAGTTGAGATCCATTTTGTTCCGTTTCTTTAACCAGAATCAGTTTACGTAATGCCTTTACAACACCAAATATGCTTCTTCCAAATGCAGTGAAACGATTCACGATCAACGGGAACAGGATATACTCAGCCATCCAGGACATTGCAGCTATACAGTAAGATTAGGTTAAATAATGCAAAATGTATAACCAAAGTGTCAATGTACATGTGCACCACCAAGCAAGTACTATCTACATAGCTAGCTATAGCTGGGACAGAAGATACAGGCAACTGTTCACCATCCAAATATAAAATGTAGAGGTCAAAACAGATATGTGGTGCTTAGCATGGTAGTGTGGACATAATGTCAGCTACATACCACCAATGTGAAGAAAGAATGGAAGGTGTCCACGAGATCGGGCCGCCATGCTCAACGTTGCCTCCATGTGATTGAATAGGTCACTACCCTCTCCCTGCTGCACCTTGACTTGCTGTCCAATGACTGTAGACAAAGCCACCTCAGAAGTGAGTTCTCGGTACCAGCTAGACAAGGATGTATAACATATATAAGAGAACAGTGCATGGTCAATTACCTTCTCTAAAGGTTCTGGAAGCTATTATGTACACATTGTATGTCATGAGAACTGCATTATTTAATTGGGGTGCTTTTCAATTTGCTACTATAGTATATAAACATAACAACATATACACAATGCACAAGAGCCTTAGTGTTATTAGATAATCTGGGTGAAACACACAAGCAGAAGTGTTTTGAGTAGACATTCACCTCCTGGAAGTCATGCACTGTTAGCCAACATTATTACTGACTACTGAGATCAATTACAGTCAGTTTGAGTTAACGAAGACACTGCAGTATTAACTGCTGGATATAGTTCGATGTGAACATTCCATACTGTTGTGAATTGAAGTAACTTTATGTCTGTTCACCTATAGACCTCGACAGTGCTAGATTTTGTTGACTCCTTGCAGTTGTTTCCCTGACCCCCTTTTGACTGATCCTTTGTAGTTTATCACATTAATTTGCACGTGTATGTATGGAGTCATTCCCTTGTGTAATCAGTCCCCTTCGTGTAGGTAGTCTGAACTGTTGCATTGAATCATGACCCACGTGTGTCCATTGGGACTGTAGTCGTAATAATACAATATTATTTACTACAAAGCCTTACCTCAAAACATCAACAGTTTCCCCTTTGGCTTTGGCTATCCTCTCTGTTAGCCTCTTTATGCTCTCTTGAACCTGAGGCTCAAGCTAATGTATGCACAAAGAAGATGTATGTATGTATAATTTGTAATTGCACGTGTGGGCCAACAAACATTACATGAAATATACATTCAGTATATCATGCATGCATCATTTCTGTACCAGTTTCAGCTTATGAGTACTGAATGCTGGGGTAATGAGCTGTCGTGACCTCTTCCACTTCTCCCCATGCTCAGAGAATATTGATAAGACCTTCTTTCCATCCTGATAGGTACAAAATATTCCAGAGTGTGCCTGGTGATGGAAGAGATGATCCAAACAAGTCCCATGTAATGTAAGCAGAAAGTAATGTTCTGACTCACTCAAAACATAATTATTGTGTTGTGTCTTCAAGTTGTAATATAGATTAGTTCTAATACAATTGCAATTTATAGACCAATGCATTGTCTATCGAATACTATTATAGTCCTGCATGTATTAATTGGTAGGAACAGTCACTCATATGCTCAGACATAACTGAAATTGAACCACATAGATGAATTGCTCCGGTGCTTTGATGCCAAATCATGTAGGTAAGAGCACCACAGAGTGAGTAGGAACAGTGTCACTAGAATCTTACTACTTATCATGCATTTATAGGTTAATATATGCTCCCTTAGTGTATAATATAGTCACATGCACTTTATTATACTGCTGTTCACCGCCTGATGCATATGATGTTGATACCTGCGTGTATAGGTATTTAAACCACATAGAATACAGTAGTTGCTCAATTTCTTCCCCTAGTAGATTGTTCATAATAATGTTTGCATAGATAATTGAACATGTACAGTTGCAATGCTTTGCTCCTTGTGTGTTAATGTGCACTGCAAGTTGCACCCACCGATCTGTCCATGAAGTTAGCTGACTGTTTGATGGTGATCTCTTTCACCATCTCAGGGTTGCCTACCACCAGAACAGGAGTGTTGCCAATGTAGAACCTAGTGCCATATTTGAATATAATTCACTTATTTACAAAGAGGGCTGTGTGAAGTTGTTGTAGGGTGAGCACAATATGTCAACACTCATCCACTGCAGTCCACCTACCCACAGACGTCTCCATACTTATTGCACAGTTCGCTGAAATCAAACAGCTCACTCTGCAAAAGTAGAGAAATGAGAGTATGCATTAACATTGGATGAACTACCGATATTTTAAACAGCTTTTTAGTTAGTATTTTTACCATTGGGTAGAGCATGAGTATGTGAATTGCTATGTGAACATTGCTGATGCACATTCTCATCATGGACGTGTACACCTAGTCTTCTGTAAGCATTTTGAAACTGTAGATAACCAATTGCAACACTGCGTGCTGGACAGCATCTGGATGCCTCCTCTACATGATTGGTAGAATCCTCATATCATAGTGTCGGCAGTGCAGCTGTGCTTGCATGTGGTTACAAATGTCTTCCTATAGACTCAGAACATGATCAGCAATGAAATGGCAGCACTCAACTCTTCCTAACACCATGCAGTTGCATAAAAGTCCTTGGCCACATGTTGGGACGATGCTTTGGGTATTATGATCTAGAGAATGTTGAGCGTTTTCATATCCAGGTGTGGATAAGGGTGCAAGGTACTTGTGATAATTTGATATTGATGAAGCAAAAACACAGCAAATTATGTAACATCATAGCATTGGCACTGGCTTCTATTCCCACATGCACTAGTTAGTGACATTTCTGAATGATCATGACATAAGCACTTGCATGTGAAAGGTATGAAAAGCTCAAGTTGCATTCACTAGCCTTCATTCTTATGGTTCTTACACTTCTTTAGCACATCATACCTTAGCCTGATGTAGATTACCAATGAATGGCAGAGGTGTTGGTCCAGGAATGCCAAGGTTCTTAAAGTACTGATAGGGAAGGTAGCCATACCTTGAGCAGAGATAAGGGCAAGTGTTGTCAAATGATAACACAAACAGTGCATGATCCATGGTTATACACATGAAAAGTTGCAAAACTGCCATGCTTACCAGTACCACACAAACATGGCCATGCAGGCAAGCATTGCAAGAATACATGTCTGATAGACACTGAGGCACTGCCAACACACATCCAACAGGGCTGCTGCCATAATCATTCAGAGTCTCTAATACAAGCAAGTATTGGGGAAATGCATGCATATAAAGATGATGTAAAGCACAAAAATGCTAAAAGCACTCTTTAAAACACTGGGACATCACTGCACAAGCACCACGTATAGGATGTGAGTAGTAGTAGTGGTAGTTATAGCTATATGCTATGTGTACTTCCCACAACATGTATTACCATGGTAGCCACATGGCAGGTTCTCACTCCCCCTTTAAGGTTTCCTTGATCTTCACTCATATCAAGTTGCCATGCTTTTAACTATTGCCTTAGTAACTCTCGTGATAGTAAGAAAACACTATTGCTTTGGTCTCAACAAATCATAATTCTACTTATTATTCCTTATATGTATGTTACTATACTAGGTAGCTATTGAGAGAAAGATTGCACCAAACCATTACAGTGTAACTTGTCTTAAGACAGCCACCTGTGGGCCATTTCTAAATGACCTTAAAGACATGGATGCTCTACAGAGGTAGACTGCAATGTTTTACAGCTATTTGAGACTATGGAGAGGAGTGTACATGGATTACAGGGAGGCCGGGTGTTTTAGAAAGGTGGCTGCCTAGTTAACACAGTGACCATCTTAGAGAGGTTCCAATTCATTGCATTATGTTATAACTAGCTGCAATGCCCGTGCTCTGTTTTATTGTTTAATTCATTCTGTGATGACTCACCTTGAGGACTATATTGCCTTCAACTCAAAACCAATTCTTCTCAGTACAGGATGCTGCTGATGCCTCAGCACCTTAACCTAAACTTGACATAATACTATACTCTATATATGAGACTCTTGATATACCCTACGACTCTGTTATTTTCCCTGTATACATATGTTCAGTGCTGCACAGGGACAGTTGCCCCAGTGTGCCTGGCACATGATGAACTTAGTTAATTGGTACCATATAACACTGAAGGACTCTTACACCATGCCAGCACTGGCAAGAACTGGCACGGACTGTTAGTAGGATATTAGGCTCTATTGGCCCCTCTCAACTATTTGTATAGGATGAATCAGTTCATGTCTATCTAGCATAGAAAATATTACTAGCCAGCTAGGCTGAGCATATCAAAGCATAAACTAGGTATCCTCTTCTGCTTTCTCCAGAGAAGCGCTAGCGCAAGGTGTGGTTGCCAGATTGAAGAAGTACTGTAACAACAATTGTCATTCTATATATATTCATCAAGAATTGAGGCACTGGCACAGAATAGTCAAAGCTGTAGAGTTCTATTGATAGCACCATGTCAAGTGAGCAATTAATGGACAACTTGCAGTTGCATCCATCTAATGAACTTGAGCAGTCAGCAGCGTGAGCAGTCAAAAACTCAGAGGAAAGCAATTTCATCAGCTACGATACCTCCCCAGCACATTAGAACAGTGCAAGTGCAAGCACAAAACATAGCTACAGTCCAGTAGGAAATCTTTGCTTGGTTAAATCTTTCTAAATTTATAGTGCTCGCAAAATCACTATAAAGTACACTAACTGTGAAATTCACATCACAATTGGCCAAGATCAACTCTGTGACACTACCATCGATATCATGGCCTCTCAGTGTTGCCATCATCACTGGGGTCTAACCCTTGTGAATATGGTCCACATCACAACCTGCTTCAATGACAGACTGCACCATGCTCAGGTCACCAGAATCACACGCATGCCAGAGAATGTAGCTGCGATCCTCCCTCAACAGGCGATCTACATTCCTAACCAGTTGGTCAACCATGTCATAGTTCTTTGCCAGCTGAGCAGCAGTCATCCCCTTCTTGTCCTTGAGGCTAATATCTGTTCCTACCTTCACCAGTTCAGCTACAACAGCACTATGCCCTCTCTCCACAGCCAACATCAGGGCTGTCCTGCCCTCATCATCCTGCTCATTGTTCCAGTTCCAGTTGATTTTCCAGTGTTTAGACACTAGCCACTGTCAGTGTTATCCCCTCTCATGCCCATCACCTCCACCTCTCTCTACCCCTACCAGTTCTGCTGCTGTGGATCAAACTCCTCTATGAACTGGCTGGATGTGTCCAACTTCGGGATGGTCGCACCAGACAGCTGCTGCATGGTGTTCTCTCAGGGACGTGGCAACACTGGACCTCAGAGTAAATACTACCAGTGGGTGAGTGAGCTCTTCCTCCACACCACTCCACATACAGGGCTAATGGTACCTGTTAAAGTGTTGGTCAAAAGCATCACATCAGCAAGTAGTAACCGTTCCTCCTCCTTCTTAAGCTTATGCATGCTATAATAATCCGGTGCAGGTTAGTCTGGCGCGCTGTGTATCTGTAGCGGCCATTTTCCGGAAGTCATGGACTACGAACGGGGGCCGGGGAGGGGCTAGAAGAGGGGAGTGACAGGCTGACGTCATAGGGACAATCTGTGTGCGTCCTAGCCTAAGCGGCCCACCCTTTCGCTCCTGCCCTGGAGCACGGGCTCAGAACAAACTGTCGATCTCTCGCGGGTAGCCTTAATGCTGTGACTGCAAATGGGTCAGAAGTTTTCGTCTTGGCGCAGGCGGCGCCGTACGCGTGGTGAGGAGGAACTACCCCCTGCAGCCAAACCTGCTAGGACACCGCCACGAGCTGGAGAGGACGAGGAGTCCTTGTCCGCTGGGGTAGACCAGACAGGAGGAGTACGCTCTCCACCTATCCCATCCTTTCCCACGTTTGACGGTCGTTCTCCCACTCCCAGCAAGTCTTTTACAGGGGAGGAAGAGAGGAGCGAGTCCCCGCCAGCACCCTCTGGCGCTCTGGCTACAGCATCTCAACTGAGCAGTGCTTCAGGTACGTGCGCGCGTGTGCGTGTGTGCTTCATGTAGGTACAATAGAGCACATACAAACAGTGCTTAATTCACAGACAGGTCGTATGATCTGAGCTCTAATTCTGCTCACAGACACCAACTCACCAGACCCCACCTGGGCTGGTAGCTAGCTAGCTATGTGATATTATGTTGCCCACGCATGCCCCTAGTCTCTGGTAGCATAGTTGTTAGACTCCTGCACCACACGCTGCTGGTGTGCCTAGGTCAGTGAACACTTCATTGTTTACTCTTACTCTTAACCCTAACCCTATTGCCTTTAACAGTGTTGCTGAGCAATTTGAAGCTGCCACTTGTCCAATGATATTCTTCATGCTTCCCGCTGTTGCCCTTATGGTATACCTAGCTAGCACAGATTACCTGCACTGTACGAGACTGCTAAATGTAGGGATGACATACAAGGGGCTGCTGTGCGATTCTACTGTGCTTACATGCACTAATTACTGACCAGCACCTCCAAACACTTAATCTGACGTAGCCAAGCTCCTTTTCCAGCTGCCATTTTGTCGATGACATCATCGCACGGCTGGAAGGGGGTCTGGTAGATAACTCGACATTTGCCGTTCCACCCACACTCGCAGGCTGGTGTTCTACATTAAAAATCAACACCCACAAGTTAGGTGATATCTGCGTATTGTATCAGAGGCCAAAAGTGCTAAAATCAACTCATGATGGGCCGTGTATCCTTTGAAGCAAACAAAGACGGCCAAGGTAGCTAATATCCCAAAGACAGCGACAATCAAAGCTGGTTGGCAGGGATTGAATAATCTGATCCATCTGCAAACGCTGTTCCTCTTTCAAGCGCTGGTGTACATGAGCAACTGTGGTTCCTGGCTACTGGCCTGACTGCCTCTCATTTTGGTTACTTCGGCAAGCATTGTCATTCTCGCACCATATAGGTACGGCTATCGCTTGTTATGGCTTGACTTGATGACCTGATGTGCGATCCTGCTGCCACGGGCATTAATTACCAACATGCCCCTGCATGCATGCTCCCGCTCACCCCCACAGTGTTTTACATTCATCTAGTTTTGGAGGACTTGTTGTGCTGAGGGAATTGTCTGGTGGTACTCTAATTCACTCCCTTTGCCCTTGTCTTCTCAACAGATCATCCCATGAGTCCATGGAACATTGCTGCACTGGTCTCCATGCAAGGGGACCTCAAGCTGAGGGTATTAATGAGCACAGGACTGAGTGATAAGTTACAGAAGGCAGCTGGTGGGTTTATGAGTGCAATGGAAGAACAGCAAGTGAGAAAACAGCATGGCGACGATGAACAGATGGGTAAACTCATCGAAATACTGAAGGGAAAGCAAGACAAGGACTTCATCACCTTCTTGAAGATATTGCGAAGTGCCAACTATGGAGGGTGAGCAAAAAAGCTGGAGAGAAAAGCAAAAGAGTTCAAAAAAGCGAAAAGTGAGTGTGTTCAGTCAATTTGTGTTGTGTGTTGGGAAAACGTTTAAGTCCATCAAATCCTCCCTTCAGTCATTTCAGACACTTCAACCCTAACTTGGGGTACTAAGTGAGGTGGAGCTGAGTTATCTGCTAGCAAACACTTCAGCCCCGTGCACCCACACTGGTGTCATGTGTACAATGGCCTCTGTCACTTGTCCTGCATGGATCTGTGACCTTTGCATTGTATGTATCCACTCCATGGTGAACTAGCTGTTGTCCACACATGCATGCATGTGGTGGAGCTGAGTGAATACTCCTATTGTGGCCATACTTCGACTCTCCCTAATCTCACCGTAGGATCTATGGTATCACGTAGCTAGACTGCATCCTCCCCTACAGTATTGTAATTATTTTAACATGTTGTGGGAGGGAAGAAGGCTCTGGTCAACAGACTATTCTGGTTTTTACTTGGAGTGAAGCTAATTAGTTACTTCTGCCAACAAAACATGTATGAACATATTAATTGTTTCGCTAATGGTAAACGACTTTACACACACCTTAGTAGGACTGAAATGGCATGGTTCTGGGCGTGTTCCCTTGTGTGTCCATGGTGCTGCCAAAGCTAGATGTCTGCTGTGGTGTTGTGCACTTCAGTGCATGATGCCATCAGTGGAGATGATTATTTTGTACCAGGAGTCCATGTACTCATCTGTCATGTGTCCACTGTCTTCCATATGTTTCCATGCACTAGTAAGACATTCACTACTAGCTTATCCTAAGAGCCAGGTACATGTCAATTGTCTCCTGTTTGTTGGCCCGAGCACTCTTTGTATTTTTCCTAGTTACAATGCGTTAGTCATTGTGAATATTGCCACCACGTTCTGGTGGATTCAAACAAAATGGTAAAAATGGAGGCAGGAATAGCTGCCGGCTGTTTGAGCCTCAAACTAGACTCTCTCAACTCCTTCACTCTGTAGTTGATGGAAGAGGAAGTGATGGAGGGCCAGCCTCATCAACAACTGGAGATAAGCAAGAGGTGAGCCTACTGAAGCATGAGGCATAGTTGAGTGTGGTGTTGTATCCTCTTCATTGTCTTGACACTAATGAGAAAGTATCACTAGATGTGACATCAGCCACTAGTTGCTCAGTCAGCCCACACATCACAGTCATGGATGTGCATTAGCATGTATCCATGGCAGCACAATGGGAAAGAGGTTTTCAAGGGTTACACCCCCTTTTCAAGTTTAATGAAATCAGTAAAAGCATTCAAGCATATACTGTCAATAAAGCTGTACCAGAGGATGGTGTAGTGCTGCTACTGACATTTAGACCTGCATGGTCACACTACATTGAAAATGACAACGTTGATGGCACAGTTGGGTAATGTTAACATCGATGTGACGAGTTGGTCATACCTGAGTGAAAATAATGGATTTTGTTCCTTTGTGGCACCATCTGTTTTTTTGTTTAAAAAGCTTTGCGTGCAGTGATTTCGACAAGTGAAGAAATGGACGCTGTAGCCTCAGAAAGCTTCTTCTCCACAGAAGGAGTCTGCGTAGGAACTGCACATGACTGGGTGTCACTGTAACGTTGATGTTGCTGTGACTGTAGCCTTAGGGATAAAATGCAGGAAATGCATGCTCTCAGTTGATTTGACATGTCAGGATGACCTTAGCTTCCTGAATGTTCACCTTGCATAAGGCAGCCATTTTGATGATGTAGCACTCCATTATTAGGAAGCAGTGATTAAGTGCTGCTGACGTCTCTTTCACTCTTTTCACGTCTGCATTTAGCCACAAAGGTTTCTTTACATTACAGTACAGCTTGTGAACCCTCTTTCATGAATTCCTGCAAGTGTGTCATATTTCTGGGGAGCTGTCCAGAGTGAATCCTTAATAATTATAATTATAGCGTTCCAAATGGTGCATGTTTGTGGCTGTGCATGCACTGCATGTTCATGTGTTTGGACACCATCTGGTTGTGTCTGGTTGACATGTCTTTGTACGTACCTCACTGTGTTGCAGTCATTCTGTACCAAGCTGGGCCACTTCTACTCCAAGGAGTGCATCCAAGACAACCCTCTGCTGGCCTCCTCCACCATGCACTATGTGAAGTTAAACTTGGTGCAGCCTAAACAGCGACGTCCGGTAGCCGGGAGGGTTGACGAGGCAGTATCAGTTCAGCTGGCCAGGGGAGGCGTTGGACAGGTGCCTCACGAGAAGGGGCCACTCGACTACAAACACATCCTCTCCTTCTCCCCTCCCACTGGTATCTCCAGAAAGCGGGTGCTCGTCGAAGGTGTACCGGGTAGTGGCAAGAGCACTCTCATCCAGCGAATGTGCCACGATTGGTCAGTTGGCCGTTTTGCACAGGACTACAAAGTAGTCATCCAAGTCACCTTGAGGAGTCTCCCCAAGGACCAGAAGCTGAGCCTGGAAGATCTCATCTTCACATCTGTCGGGGATGCAGCTATCGTTCAAGAGGTCACTGACTTCGTTACTGCACACCAAGGACAGGGGGTCCTGTTCTTATTCGATGGCTTTGATGAGCTGTCAGAAGAAATGCGTGAGAAGTCTTTAGTTCACGACATCATTACTGGCCATCTTGCCCCTCACTCATCATTCATGGTCACCACTCGCCCCATTGCTGCAGAGAGCCTCTACCACTGTGTGGACAGAAGGGTTGAGATCAGTGGATTTGGAAGGGAAGAAGTGGAGAAATTCATCATGGAGTACTTTGCCTCTAACCCATCAGCAGGAAAGAAGCTACTGTCGACTCTCTCCCGTCGCCCTCACATCATGAACCTCTGCTTCACCCCACTCCTGTTGCTTATGGTATGCTATGTAACATCCCTTGGTGACGACTCTCCAGAACTCCTTCTGTCACTGCACCAGTTGTTCGAGTGTGTCATCATCCACACCATCAACCACAACCTAAAGCGATTGGGCAGGAAGGAACACGCTGGAAGTCTCAAAGATATAATGCAACTTTTTCCCAGCTTCAATAGACTGATCCAATTGGCACAGGAGGGGATCGAAAAGGACACCATCATTTTCTCCGACCTCGACTTTGAAGTGGACAGTGCCTTCTACGGCTTATTCAACTGCGTTAAAGCACAGAATCGGTTCGGGATCATCTCTTGCACGTGGCACTTCCTGCATCTGACCCTGCAGGAGTTCATGGCGGCCCTCGCTGTGGCCAAGAAGACACCAGAAGAGCAGGTCACCTTCTGGAGACAACACCTCACCTTGAGGTACAACAAGGTGGGAAACTTTGTTCTGGCAAATGACAGGAACAGGACTATGTTCCTGTTGTACAGCGGACTGAGTGGTCTCAGCATTTCGGGCATGCAGAGGATGCTACTGGAGACCCTCAACACAGTAGTGAAGCCCAGCATTAGGAGGAGTACCCCACTTCCTGAACTGTGTGAAGTCGTAGCAGAGAGTGGCAATGAACAGCTGGCTCAGTCCATCCTGTCCCCATGTGGACCAACAGTGGAGATTGATGAGCACTGCCTCTGGCCTGTTGATATACATATAGCATGGTGTGTCGCTCAGCACTGCATGCGCAAGCAGGTGGAAGGGGCTGGAATAAGGGTTGTACTTAATACACGTATCTACTTATCAACTGTCACTAGCTTTATCTCTCAGCTGGGAGATGTCTCCACACTAACAAGAGTGGAGCTGCCAGATATGAAGGTTGATGATGGTAAGTTATCCCAAGGGCAGTTGATCCCATTTACAACTGATGACTGCTTGACTGTCATGTGTTATGATTGAGAAGGACACTTGATAGTTGGAATAATCTTATTCGTATACTTCCCAATGATGCTTTTTGGTATTGTTCTGATTACTATACTCAACCACTGAGGTCCAGTACAAGTATGTTGTTTGTAACTGTTTAAGAAGAAGGTTGACACATGCAACAGATGGTTATACTGTACACACTGAATGGCTGTCAGTTTTACTGAGGAACCTCCAGCTTGCAATGCCACTTTGTATTTGAATTTGAAGTGGGAATGGGAAGTATAAACATGTACTGTGTGTGATTATTAGTAACAGACGTATGTCCATGGTCCCCACATGGATGTTGTGCAAACTGTATATGTATGCACCTTACCTTCCAAAATTGTGTGGAAATCTTTTCATGACTTTTTTATGCTGTCTCGTACTTTCTCCAGATCTGTTGACTGTCGGGAAATTTCTACTGAAGCAAACACAACTCAAGTGCTTGACATTTGGAGGAGAATGTGAAGACACCAAGGATATGTTTGACACTTTGAAGGTATTGAAATGCTACAGTGGAATATCAACTTGATTTGCCCATGTCTCAAAGTGTCCCATGTCAACTGCCCCCAACCTGTGCAGTGTGGGTGGAGTCTGTACTTAATGAGGTGTACCAGTAGTAGAAGCTAGTGTGTCAGTTGTGTGTTTAGACTACAAAGTGTGCACATTCCACCATTTGAGCAATGTGTGCATGTGAGTGCCCCTTTACTTTGTTGTTTGTGTACGTAGGATGTGCTAACACACCACAAGGGCTCACTGGAGGAAGTGACACTGCGTGGGGAGGTGGATTGGAAAGGTGTGTTGTGAGTAGCATGTGTCATAACATACACAGCAGTTATCCATGGACAGTGTTCCACTCAAAGAGAAAATGAAGTGTGTTGTGAAGAGGGTGTTTGCAGTACAAAGGTATTCTGTGTAACATCTCCCATTACCATGGTAACCATGTTTTTCTATACTTGAACCAGCAGATGGTTGCTATGGTAATGAAAGCATTCCACCTTCAAGAGGATGTGGAAGTATTGGTGATATATATCACCAATATGTCAGAACATTATGATACAGAACTATAACGAATGACTACTGTCCACTGGTCTCACTCCTGCTTGTGAATGTCTGACTGTGTTGGAATTCTCTCAGTTGTTCTCATACCATCTTCCAGCTCCTCCTACCCTTGACCCTTTGGTGGAGTCCCTTGTGACCTGTCAGAGATTGACCTCTTTGGAGCTGAGAGATGTCACCCTGTCCCTTCAGAGTTGGATGACATTAGTGAAGGAGCTGTACAATCTGAGGGCACTCGGACTGGACACAGTGTCTTTGTTAGAAGAACTAGTGAGTGACTGAATCAGGTGCAGTGTGTGAAGTATTCAACATGTCATGCAATTCTATTGTCTACCCTCACAGTCACTCACTGCCTCAGATGTCCACCTCATTGCATCATCAGTGGAACACCACCCCAGCCTGAGGGAGCTGATTGTTAGAGGGCGCAGTGAGTCCGTTTTCAAGGGAGCTGTGGAGGGGATGGCAAGGAGACATGGTGTAGATAAATTGGCTGTTGCTCTAGACAATGAGGACGGTGAGTATCCTCATTTCATTGTTATTCTATTGTATCCATGGCACACAGACAGTCTGTTCTAAATTATGCCCCTCCCCGATCATGTTTCATTGTTATGTGTACCTCGTCTGTACATCTCTAGCTGACCTCTCTAGTCAGAAGGAAGAAATGACAGCTGAGTCAGTTTTGGAGGTTTAGTCATATTCCATGTGCCTTTTCCAAATGGTGCCCCCCTAGGTGGTTAGCCAGTAGTTGTCCAGTGTCATAAGATCTTGTCATTCCTTTGGTACCCCCTTGCATGCATAGCAACACATGACCAAGCTAAGTGTGATTGTGGGACATCAAACTTCACTACCAACAATAGCTAACCTGTCACCTGTAGCACTACACTGGGGGATCACCGCCTTTCATGGGGGCCTGAATGTATGAACCCCTATTTAACCTATTTCTTGGAAATACCCAGAGGTGTACTCTCCTACTTCAGTTACCCATTTCTGTCCTTCCAGCTTTGCTAACTCCAATAACTACTGAGTCTCCATCAATGTGTTGTCTTATGCATCCTTTGCAGTTGACCCTGCTCTGGTCCCACCCATCTGTGCTGTAATGAGGACAGGGTCACTAGAGACCTTGTGTGTTGGACTCCCTCCCCAAGTAGTAGAGCAGGTGTTGAAGGAACTACCTCACTGCACTCAACTCAGGGAGTTGGAATTGGAGTTGGAGTTGAAGTTGGACGTGTCCAAGGTGAGACATGTCACTTTGTATTCCACACATCAAATGAACTCCTACTGTACATCTGCACATGTAGTAAGGTTGGGAGTAGCCTCGTCCCCAGGCAGTCCGCGATAATTAGCGTGGGCGGGCCTGGGGACGAGGCTAGGTTGGGAGGCTCTGCATGTACCCCATTAGGGGCAGTCGTGTAAGGGACTGCCTCACTGCACTCGACTCAGGGAGAAAAAGTTGAAGTTGGAGTAGTTGACACAGTTAGACATGCAGGGTGTGTTTTAGACATGTCACTTCTTGTATATGCAGTGTCTCTGGAGGAGTGTTTGTGTTGATCTAGCTGCGCATGCCAGCCCTACTTTGTCATCTCACGTGCCGCATGAAATGACAAAGTAGGGGCTAGCAGCTAGACTATGTTTGTGTGGGAAATGCACACACCACACACACTCATCTACGCTACAATGGCTATTTATTGCACACTTTGATCTGTAGTTTGTGTCACATGACATGCATGTGACCCCATCTTCTTTACAGGTTGGCACCCTCCCATCAGCTATTGAAGCTGCTCTCTCAAAGTGCACCACACTGGAGAAACTGACAGTGAAGGGACTGTATAAGAGTGTCCTTCCCTCTTCTGTTACTGCTGCTCTGCTGAGGGCAGTGAGTACTGTCAGGTCCTTGAAGGAAGTGTCAATGGGCTGGTGTGACTATGGTATGCAGTTAGTGTGTGTGTGTGTGTGTGTGTGTGTGTGTGTGTGTGTGTGTGTGTGTTGTGTACAGTATGTAACAGTACCAGTATTGTGTGTTGCTATGCATGTGTGTAAATGTGACAATATTTGACAGTGCAGTATGTTTTGTGTTAGGTCCACAGCTTGCAATGTGTACTTCAGCTCCGCACCTTGTGTCTCCCTCCATTTCCACTTGTCTCCGGGCCCTCCCCTGCAGATGGTGTTGATGAGGAAGTGGAGACATTTGCCAGTTACCTCAAGACAAGCAATTTGAGGAAACTGGAGTTGACTGACTGCTACAACCTATCCCCTGTGCACATTGCAGCCATCGTTAGTGGTCTCAATGGGAATACCAGCCTTGAAGAGCTGGTGGTCACAATTTACGATGAGGTGAGTCATGTTAGGTAATGTGATTCCTTTATGTGTACTAGAAGAGATGGTAGTGACACCAAGCCCACAGGTCAGTTCTGAGTGTGTTGTCTGTTTGTCTCATTACACCATGTCAACTGGTTTCTTCCATCAGTAAACTACACACACTTTGAAACCAACTCCATTCACTTGACTACACATAACAGGTGATGGCCCCTTCCTCTCACTCCGGAGAGCCCCCATGATGTACATCTGTCTTGTTCATACAGTTCCTCTTTGCAGTTTGCAGTTCTCACTTGTCTACAGTTTGGTATTCTTTGTACGTAGTTTGTAGGGAGAACTGAACATTACACTAGTATTTCATGTATTGTCCAGAGTACTTGTTTCTACTACTGTGAATGGTGTTCTCACTATGAGCTCGACTGTTGAAGCCATGCAAGACCTGTAGTTTAACTCTTCTGTCCCCTGGTCTATTAGCTTTTCTTGCTTATGTCAATGTGTGTCCATTGTCCTTACCTGTACACCTCCCCTATACCTCATGTCCTCCATAGCTTCATTTCATGTGTGTCTTTGTGTCAAGTCTGAGACTGCTGCAGTGTTAGTTTTCACACAGCACGGTCTCCTTAACCACATGCAGTTGGAAAAGGAGGATGAGGTGATGGGGGTGGATGTGTCAGACCCAGACATGCTGAAGGCAGTTCAAACAGCAGTCGGGGTGAACAGGTCAGTAAAGAGGATCAAGATCAAGGACAGTGAGTTGAGGTGGACCAATGTGGCCACTGCTATCATTGAAGGAGCAGCACATAACACAACATTGATAGAGGTGGAGCTGGTGATACCAAAGGACCCACACCCTCCCCAGAAAGTGGTTGACAAAACAAGACAAGCAAATTCAAAACTACGACTGGTTGTTAGGACTAGTGAGTAAACATCACATGACATCACATGACATCACATGACACTAGTACACTCCCCCACATGTTGTGTGTCTCATGTCCAAAGTTATGTCTGAGTGGTGTGTGGTGGTCTGTTGGTACAAGTGTGTTGCAGTGAGGGCTTGTAAGCAAGTGCTACACTGGAGGAGGGACCCATCCCCCCTCACTAAAGAGGGGGTTCCCCTCACAACACCCACCCAGTAGTGTCAATGTGTGGTAGTGTGGATTGGCTTCACACCGTTTTGTGTACATGTGAAGGAAGGTACGCACATGCTGCTTGCACTGAGTGGCATTCACAATTCCACAAACAGTGGAGCCTCTGCACATGTGCACACAGTACGTACCAGGCTGTCCTTCTCGCCCCCACACAATTACCAGTGCACAGGAATGAGGCTAGTGATGAATGTGTGGTAGTGGGCACGCAAGTGATCGGGAGGGACTGATTTAGGGCAAGACTGTCTGACATGGTGCTAGGGTGTCAGGTGACATGTCACATGTGTGTACTGTGAGTGACAGTCATTTGTCACTATTTACATGCAGGCATCTACAGCAAGTATCTGTAACCTCTCAAGACACACCTCCTGACCTGGTGAGTTGAGCAGTGTCCCAACCTCCTCCTGTCCCTACGCTGGTCACATGACCCAGACAGAGGTAGTGGGTGCACACATTTATTCATTTGTCATGTGTCCTCCCATTTCATGTCCTTACCCACAACATGTCTCTCCACTCCACAGGACTCCAGTCTTCTCTCATGTCTGCACAACAAACTGAAACTATTTGCACATAGTGTTATGTTTATGGTATATAATTTGCTTATTTGTTGACAACTTATTATTACATTATTTTTATATACAACTCTGTTAAATTTTGTCAGCAAGTATGCATAAATAATTATGATTACACACACATCGTATACATGGACATACGTATTAATTAGAGACCTTTATTTGCATATTGTGTATGAACTCACACTTTTGGGCTGGAAATCAACTACAAATTAAACTTCCACTTGCCCATTATATATGCCACTTGACACATGTGGTTAAATAGATTAACAGTTGGAAACACGTGCTTGGCTTCTATTTGCATGCATGGGCAATAATGGCAGTTGGCTACATGATCATGCATGAGACTATATATTAATATTGCTATATGTGCAACCAGGTCTATATAACAATGAGCTGCTTTAATTATATAATCAGCTGCATGTGCATGCACATTGAACATGCATGAGTTGAAACCTCAATCAGTCATGTGTAGAAGGCCTAAGTTTGACTCTGCTCGTATACTGTATATGCCTCATTTAATGCTGAGGATATCACTCATGCCAACTTGAGATGGCCATGATTGAGACTATATATAGGCCTTGCCTTACATTGTACATGTACACACACTCCACTATATAGTGACCAGCAAGTACCAGCTGGTTGTGTCACATGACCAACACATGAGGTAAGTATTGACGGTTAACATTGTGTGAGGGATCCACAACAGGAGGGCTAGCTAGTGCAGCCATACCAGTGCACACACCCCCACACTGCCCCATTAATTATATTTATGTGTGGACACATGCACATGGGCTAATTGAATTATATGGAACATGATACAACACAACACAGTCAGTGAGTGAGTGAGAGTCAAAAGAATACTACATTTCAGTGACAGATCAAGACAGGCACTCCCTGTGTGACACTACTGTACATGTGTGCACACTGGAGAAGGGGGAGAGGGAGGGGAGGGGTGGGGGAGGGAAAAGGGGAGGGGGAGGGGAAGGGAGGTACACAGAGTGACATGTTACATGAGATACAACATGTGATGTTCATAGAAAGGTAGAAATTGCACACTCTCCACAACCACTGCAGCTAGTGAACAGTCGTTAGCTTCCTTGTGTAGTTCTCCTTGTTTCCTCTTGTACTGCTGCAGAGAGTGAAAGAGAGAGAGGAGGGGAGGGTTGGTCTAGCACAGACAGACCACTCTCCTCCAACACACAGAGGAGGGAGGGGAGGGCTGGTCTAGCACAGACAGACCACTCTCCTCCATCACACAGAGGAGGGAGGGGAGGGGTTGGTCTAGCACAGCCAGACCACTCTCCTCCAACACACAGAGGAGGGGAGGGGAGGGTTGGTCTAGCACAGACAGACCACTCTCCTCCAACACGCAGAGGAGGGAGGGGAGGGTTGGTCTAGCACAGCCAGACCACTCTCCATCACACAGAGGAGGAAGGGGATGGTTGGGTTAGGGTAACCTAACCCTAGCACTACTTGTTGCCCATGGCAACAGGCCCTGCCCTCCCACCTACCGAGTTGCCTCTGTCTTGTCAAAGTCACTCTTGAGCGGTCCCTGCTGTGCCAGTTGTGTCTTGAGCTCTCTGCAGCTCCTCCACTACTGTCTTGTAACGTGACATGTGGTAGTCCACCGTCAACACATTACGCACCACCTGCACACACATGAGGGGAGCAAGTGGAATACTGTGAAATATACACTTGGGACATAAATGAATGTCCGTGCATGTGTGTCTGTCTGTCTGTGTGTCTGTGTGTACCATGTACCTTAGTCTTGATCTGTTCTAAGTGGCTCCATAAGCAAACACAGAACAGTTGACACCTTCAAGGACACTGTCCACAATGCCTGAGGGAGGTGAGGAAGAGAGGACAGTCCAGTGTGGGGGGGGGGGGGAAGAGGGAGGGGTAGTGATGTGCTGTGTGGGGAAGGGGAGTGCAGTGTGTGCCCTCCTGGGGTCTGTGGGGGCAGTGCTGCAGCTGAGAACATAGCCTCTACATGAGTAAGTTAAACACTAGTTACACACTAGTACAGTTGAGCTAATAGCAAAGAACACTTTTAATATGCAACTAGCTACACACTGGGTCTCTTAGGTAGCTAATTTGGGCTGACACCAAATTAATAGCTATTGGTTAGGGTATGTAGCTAGTTATATTAGCTAGCTTTGGAATTATGCATAGCTAGCTAGCTAGCTATTGTTGAAGTGAAATGAGCAGTACTGCTGGAGGGACTTTGATCACTGGCTATTAGCACTCACATGTTAGCTGGCTATAGCATGCTATGGTCATAAGATAAAATGCACTAGATGGAGCGACCCATCTCCGTCCATCGATGCGACCATAGATCCTCCAGACATGATCCAATGGAGGTGAAATACTGCAACACAGTCCTGAGAGATTGGTCATGAGCCTGAGGTGTCCATATACATGGCTAGTTGGAGTCACATACCCAGCCCCCGGGGGACTGGATACCAACCTTGGAACTGCGCATGCACGTCCACCTGAGGAGGAAGCCATTTTCATGAAGCAAGGCGCCATTTTGTCATCTCCCTATTGCGACCACATCATGCATGAGCTGCACTGCGACCGACTCTGTTCAGTGACTGCTACTCACAATTAGGACCTCATGCGTGAAAAGACTACCAGTGCAAGTTACAGAGGGTCAGGACAAGCATGAACACCATTGGAGTGCCCGATGCAGCAAGCAATTGTTACTTGCTGCATCGGGCACTCCAATGGTGTCCGTGCTTGTCCTGACCATCTGTAACTTGCACTGGTAGTCTTTTCCACCACCAACTAATTGGGTGCATGGGGTTGGGGGTGCTGGTGGGCTGGAGTGCAAGGTACAAGGTTCAAGGTTCACGAGCCAGAGATTATGGAATGTCAATGGATCGCACCCAGGCCATGGCGGCAAGATTTTCAATGACTGCATCTCCTAACAACAAACATTGCCCACTGAACACAAACTGCGAAGTCTTCCTTCACTTCATCCTTGCAAGGCTACCAGACCTAGAAATGGCTGTAAGAGGTGATCCCATGCAGAGCACTGCAATAGCCAATGGTACACATCCTCAACCTCCCTACTGTCATCCTCGTTGCACACCCTCTCCTCCCTCTTCACCCCATGCCACCTTCCCATCTCAATTTGAAAGGCTGTTGTATCCCTCAGTTCAACATCGTCCTCCCTTCAACCTTTGACTTCAAAAATTTTTAAGGCACAACTTGACTCAAATTCACACTCTACAATCAGCTTTATTGATGTACAACTTTGGCTTCTAATGCACATCTCCTTCCTCCATTCACGTGTTGCATTCCTCCTAGCAACACTTAGCAACATACCCATCACATCTGCCTTCAATAACTCCCTGATTACACCACCACTCAAGTGCTGCAACCCAAATTCATCAACACACCTGCCAACGCTTCTCATCCAACTTCCCCTGCCACACTCCAGTATTTAAGTCCTATCTGTGGTCAGTAGGATTCACATGAGCCACTACATATTACAGACCCCATACATGTCTGTCTGCATGTAACACGCACATTGCAGGGATATCCTCTGGCCACTTGGTAGAGTTATTCTTAGAGCTCCATCTTGGTGATAGTGCCTTGAATTTCCTTGTGGTTATGTCATTAAGTCAAGCCTGCCAGAATCCTGAGTGCGTGCAGATCTACCTTCCTGCATGGCCTCATGCACAATGCAATGCAGAGGAACTCCTCCACACCACCGCCCCCTTCCATTACACCCAATGACATATCCATTTCACTAATTCTCATCCAGACATCATAGTCAGCGCCAACCAAGAAACCACCCTTTGGAGCTAACCATCCCATATAATTAACTCATCAAAATGCCTTGTCAATGCCAAACATTGCAAGGAACTTGCTGGCGCAGGGCCATAGCTTGCCAGAGCATTGGGATGTGTTGTATGCACAAATTTGCAACAACTGACAACCATGACCATGGACTGCAGACTAAACAGCCAGCTGAGATCATGACAGTGATCACACATGCACCAGACATGATATGTGCACAGTATGCGCATGGTTTGGCTGCATGCGCATGTGACATGTACATAATGTATATGTAGATTACTCTTCCAGTATATTTTGCACTCTGTTATACGTATACTGTAAATTATATCACTGTCTTTCTTCAAAGCACAGGTAAATGGTATCCTTAAGGCACATTGTATTGCCTACTTCCAGCTGAAGTGGGACCTGCAATGATTGGAGAGTGCAACAGACACCACTGTGACAACCTACTGTAATAGTACTACAGTATACTGTTAGTATTAGTAGCATACCAACAGGAATACACATATATTCTATAGCTACCCATTACATATGCTGCAAGTGGTAATGCTTGGTACGTATGTAGAGAATCTGAGAATATTAAGAGTGTCCAGGAAAAATATTTATTTTATTCATGAGCAACCACACAAAGATGGCAGCTGGCAGAGAAATTGAATAGTTTATTGTGTAGTACAAACACTTTCTGTTCAGTGCACTCCATTCTGTATGGCTTAGGGTTCACTACTGTCTTCAGTATGCCAGAATAAGCCTGTCCATGGCTTTCAATTGCTTTTGTTACCACTGTTTGGCTAATTTTGCTGAAGCATACCAATACATTAACAGAGGAGTAGCCATTTTCATCAGCCATATCCCTAAATAGACATGACGAGTGTGACATCTTATTACTACTTATTACTACTACTATTACTTTACATGTGTATGCCGGTTCTTGTATTTGTGTGTAAATGCATGATTGTGTATGTGTGTCAATAACATTATACAGTTCCCTGTAGGTACATCTCCGTGATTTACCTTAGTCTCTGGTGTCTTAACAATCCTGAATTTGCTCAGTATCTCAATGAGTGCCATTTTGGCCTCCATAGCTGCCAGACGCATGCCAACACAGTATCTGGGTCCACTCCCAAATGGGATGAAAGCACCAGGGTGAACGGAGGACTTCTGGGACTTGCTGAATCTACAGCAAAAAGAGAAGGAACCACTATGTGTGTAGGTGCATGTTTAGGTGTGTGTTGTGCACATGTTGTGCATGTGGTGCATGTGTGTGTGTGTGTGTGTGTGTGTGTGTGTGTGTGTGTGTGTGTGTGTGTGTGTGTGTGTGTGTGTGTGTGTGTGTGTATGCTTGTGCGTGTGCGCACGTGTGTGTGTGTGTGTGCATGTCTTACCTCTCAGGGTTGAAAACCTCTGGGTCAGTCCAGCAGTCCTCTCTGTAGTGCAAGTAATACTGAGGAATGGCAACAAGGCAGCCTTCCTTTATTGGTATTCCATTGACCACAGTGTCTTTGTTGCATGTGCGTACCATCCTGTATTGAGCATGTGTGTTAGTAAGGGACAGAATTCAAATCCGTATATTTTGGAAAATGGTAATAGTGCACTTGAATGCAATGCACATCAGTGAGCATACTTGTTCTGAGGTGTTAGAGTGTATGAAAGTGGCTTAAGAAACAATCAGCAAAATCAAGGTAGTTGCTAGAAGTAAATATGTTGCAAACTCACAATCCTGCAGGAGCATACATACGAAGGGTTTCCTGCCACACCATATCTAGGTACTCTATCTTCTGAGCAGCATCATACAAGGAGTCATCCTGTGTGCAGTGAAAACAAGCCAAATGGTATTAGTGCATTCATTTGCAGCTATAGACAAGGTGTGCATCAGTTTGTATGAAGAATTCTACTAATCACGGGCCACTTTACCCCTCTTCACAAGGGGGAAGGGTCGGGTACCACCGCATACAATGACTTGTGCATGGTACACTCCAATCAGATTGCAGGATGGCTATAAAGACCTCAATTGCATTATTATTATTATTATTATTATTATTGAAAAACACACCAGTGAAGGTGCAAAAGAGCAGACACAGCACAAGTTAAGTTACATGGTGGAGGCTGAGGATACAATAAAGTCTAATTCTGACTGAGCAAAATGGGGAATTACAGAGTGAGTATCTCGGATCTCTCTAATTAGATGACCCACAGCAACATGATCGGTGGAATAAGATTTACAATGAGAAGGACCAAACATACAGTTGTACCCTATAAAACCTGAATTACATACTAAAGAACTTTCATGAAAAACAGAACGAATGAAACTAGATGAGTGAGATAATGCAGTGGAAAGTAGTCTGATAAATCTGGAATAAATGATGTTGTAAATGCTTTTAGTAAATCCAACAGCATGGGCAATAGACGTATGGCAATTGTGTGGAAGATTCCAAATTCGTCTGATAACATTGTTAAACGACACATGAAGAGATCGGATGTCTGGGGCATCGAGCCTCCACAATGCGCACCCATACAGTGAAAGACAGTATGCATTGAATAGTTTCATCTTTGTCTCCGGATTACACCCCTTGAATCGAAACAGGACAGAGTTAGCCTGGCGGATAAATGCCATTGATTTTAAATGAATATCCAGCTTATCAGACAAGTCATACTGCAAAGTATTCCCAAGGTGAACGACTGAATCAACCATAGGCAGGCAGTGGCCACAGAGTGAGAAGCGGGTATGATCAGAACCTGCAGTACGTCTAAAACATATAAGTTGAGTCTTATCAGCATTGAATTGAATCCCATGAGCCTGAGCATATTGTTCACATAGGGCAAGCATCTTTCTAAGGGCATCTGGGGATGGAGCAAGAATGGTTAGATCATCGGCATAGCAAAAAGCCCCGGAGAAGTGATCCTCCCAGTAACAGCCACGACCACTAGTACGAAGTGAATCTAGCAGGCCATCAAGATAAATTGTGAACAATATTGGGCTAAGGACACCGCCTTGGCGAACCCCATTGGAGACCTCAAAGTGGTCAGAGGATTTACCCAACCATCGAACACACAATTTCTGAGACTTGTACCACTGCAATAACAGACGTACAATAGGCTTGGGCATTCTTCTTTCAAGCAATTTCGAAAACAGGATGCCGTGGTCAACTGTGTCAAAGGCTTTTGAGGCATCAATCAAGCAAGCATACACTTTAGAACCTTTATTCAAGTAGCGATTGATAACAGATTTCATGACACCAGTACAAAGGGTAGTAGAAAAGCCAGATTTGAAGCCAAATTGTAAATCACTCGTGATAAAGAATTCATTCCAGGTAATCAGAATGGACCACTCTAGGACTTTGCTTAGGGAGGAAGCAAGGGCTATTCCACGATAGTTTGCAGAGTGGGAAGGATCTTTAGAGCCCTTTGGAATAGGCTGAATGGTGGCATCTCGCAGTGCAGTTGGCATGAAGCCATGTCTCAGTAGTGTTGTAAACAGACGAGCCAGAAACTGATGTAATGAGGCAGGTGCGTTCAGAATATGGTCTGAAGCCAATGTGTCACCACCAATCTTACCATGCCTAAGCTTCCCAATGGCCTCATGGATTGTATCAGGTGATATAGAAATGTGCTCAATCTCTGCTGAAGTTAGAGCTGAATTAAGATTATCCAGCAGTTCTTCAGCGGCGGAAGAGTCTGTGGAGTTGTACAGTTGTTTAAAACTATTGGCAAACAGATTGGCAATATTGTCAGACCCAGTAACACTATCAACAACTGGAGATGGAGTAGCTTTGCTGTTACCAAAGTGTCGATGCACTTCAGACCAGAAACCACGATTGGGATCTTTGAGCAACGACTCAGCCAATTTTGTACGTTTGATCTGATCTTGTCTTCTCCTGACACGTCGTACAGCGTATTTGTATCTGCGGTGGTAATGCTTTTTAAGCTGAAACAGAACACCAGCAGAAGGGGAACCGGCCTCAAGCCACAGCTTATGCCACCACTGGCTAGCCTGTAGTTCAGGTTTGACAAACTGTGACCACCCAGCAATGCGAGGTCGTTTGCCAGGGCCTTTGCCTGGGATTGAGCAGTTCCCAGCAACTTTAAGGCACTTAACAAGCTGATCACACACCTGCTCAAGCTGTTGTTGATGAGCTGTGCAGGCTGGGTCACAACAGGTGATAATGGCATCATCCAACATCATGTTCAGAGACTCAAGCATGTGCTCAACTGTAGTCTGGTACTTGTCAATGTGATCAATAGTGGCTCTGTACCAGGCCCTCGTGGTTGGTTCAGGGACTGTAGAAGATGTATGGTCAGCTACAGTGCATGGCAAGTCCAGATAGAAGACTAAAGGATTATGATCAGATAAATTCCTGCCATCCTTGATTGCATGAACATTGCTGACTAATGGGAGAAAACAGCTAGAGACAGCTACATGATCAATCCATGATTTGGACCCATTATGACCCATATATGTAAAACTAACCTCATTTGCATAATTCAGATCTGCAAGAGAGAGGTCCAACTCCGTAAGAAAAGATTGTACAATGTCCGTAAAGCTGCATGGTCGCCGAGTGTCCATGTTCCAGTCTCCAGCAATCACTAGAACATCATGTGATACTGTAGAGATAAGACCACACAGTTCCCCAAGTGTGTCTTTGAGTTGTTCATTGGCAGCATCAGAGCGATAGTCAGTTGGCAGGTAGACATTTACTAAAAGACAGTTGCAATTGCGGAGGCCAATCTTGATAGCACAATATCGGTAAGATGACGTTTTAACTTGCTTAATAGAGTTAATTAAGCATTGACGATAAAGAATAGCGCAGCCTCCAGAAGGACGCCCATGTTGCAGTACAGAGTTGTCAAAACCAGATATAGCATGAGTGACAAAACCATCAAAACAGAGTTTATCAAGCTCAGAATCTGAGAGCCAGTGTTCTTGTAACAGGACAATATCGGAAGAATCAAGAAGAACAGGTAGGTATGAGAGACCATTATAATGCAACACTGTCAGTTTTTGATAGAAGGCTGCCAAATGTGGTAGGAATACAGAGAGGCGGTGCGTGAGTAACATGGTCTATACAAAATGTGGTTTAAAGTCATTGCATCTGAGTTCTTACTTCTTTTATGGCCACTGCAATACCTAATATGAGTAATAGGGTGAAGATCATGTTTAGCTTGAACACAAACTCCTTCTTGTGCTATTGCGCTGCAATAGAGGAGCACCACTGCAGGATTGTATTGTGGAGCTTTGCAGCACACTTAGCCAGAAATGACCTAAAAAAAACACACACAGTCTAAGGTGTTGAATACAAGACACCCTCTTATGTCATATAAACTTCATCAGTCATCACTCAGCGATAAAGGATTAAAGTTAAATGGGTTCCCAAAAGAGTGTTGATCATTAATTCTGTCAGTAATCATGCAGGAACAGTGAAGCTCAAAATTACATTTAGTTAAGAATGCAAGTTTACTAGCTCCACTTAAGCTGAAACAAGTTCAGGACACAAACAATGCTATTACTTCAGATCTGTGCCAGTTCAAGCTTGCAATTTCAGACAGCATTTATCTCACCGGATGTTCCTGAAGGTAGTTGTCTATCTCCTCTGCCAACCTCTCCTGTACTTCAGGGTGCAGTGCCAACAGGTAGGAGATGTAAGACAGAGCACTGGCAGTGGTCTCATGGCCAGCCAGCATCAGGAGATAAGCATTGGCAGCAACATGACCAGCTTGGAAGGAGTCCAGATTGGCAGCTCTACTAGCATCAGCCATTTGTTCAAGTATGTTCTTGTTCTACGTATCAGATGTGAGATAGAAACAAACACTGCAAGTGTAAATTTGTGTCTATGTTCTAGGCTTGTCAGTTAACTAAGCCTTTGTTACTACAAGAACAGTACATAACCTTCAGCTGCGCCTGTGGTCCACTTGGTTGTGCAGCTTCTTCATCTGAAATTAGTGTACGTATGGATTCTGCAACACCAATCAGGGCCCTTCCAAAAGCAGTAAAGCGATTCATGACCAATGGGACCAGCAGGTACTCAGCTATCCAAGACATTGCAGCTACAGCAAAATAGGTTACAAAGCTGATGGTTTGACTTAGTCTATGATAAACTCAAAGACTCTATGTATCTTCAATAGAACAGCAAAAATTAGCTACACACTAAAACTTCGCAATCTGCATGGTAGAGCTAGTGGATAGTGCCAGTCATATACGTACCACCACTGCTGAGGAAGAATGGAAGGTGTCCACGGGATCGAGTTAATATTTGCAATGCTGAATCAAAGTGATTATACAGTTTAGTTCCCTCTCCTTGCTGCACCTTCACTCGGTGTCCAAGTACAGTAGATAGAACAACCTCAGAAGTGAGTTCCCGGTACCATCTAGATAAATAAATTTGAGAAAGAATTGTAAGGAAATAGGCATATGTAGGAATATACATAGCTGGAATGGTTTGGGCCTCGCTTATACTGTACTTGCAAGTGCTAACCACTGCATGATTGCTGGTTTTGATACAATCAATGATAATCATAAGAATATCATTATAGTCATAAAGGACGAAGGCTGAAAGTGAGCATTGGTGGCTTTTGAAAAGTTAGTGCAGCTATTTACATTGGCTGAACAATTGAACCAAATTGAGCTGAACTGGTTCAGTTAGGCTGGTAGTCCTGGTACAGCACAACTCAGTTCGGTTTGACTCCGTTTGACTCAACTCGATAACTGTTCCTGAGCCAATTCCTAACTGAACTGGATCAGTGGAAACAATTAAGGTAATTGCTTCTACAACTGAAATTCTACTTACAAATAACACAGAAAAATATGCATTTGGCAAATCTGACAAATAGATATTTCTTGCTCAGTGGCAATCACAGTTGTACATGTCCTCAACTAGGCTAGCAGAACAAGCACAAACAGTACCTCAAAACATCCACAGTGTCCCCCTTGGCTTTGTCTATCCTCTCTGCCAGCCTCTGGATGCTCTCCTGAACTTGAGGTTCAAGCTGATGTATGAGAAAAGAAGTCACTGAAGCATGTAGACTGAGTGAAGTGTAGTCAGGTGTAGCCCAGCTAGACTCACTTCCAGTCATTTAATATTGTGTCTAACAAAATAGAGGCTATAGCTTGAGACAAAGTGAAGTGCTAATCAGTCACACATTGTCTGTGAGTTGTAAGCACTCATGTATGTGTCCATACCACTTTCAGCTTATAGGCACTGAATACTGGGCTGATGTGCTGACGTGACTTTCTCCATTCTTCCCCACGTTGGGAGAATATTGACTCATACCTTACGCCAAACTGATATCCACCAAATACTCCGGGACATTTCTGTTTAGAGAGGTACAAATGGTGCATGTACACTGCAGTAACTTACAGCCAAGGTCTAAATAAGCAAAAGTAAAATTAATACGTTCACTGTTTTACATATCTACATACATAATTCTGTAAAACTGGATCCAGATTTGCTTGTTCGCATAATTATGACTCATTGAGATACTTGTATGCATTACACCCACTGATCTGTTCACGAAGTTTGCTGACTGTTTGATGGTGATCTCTACCACCATCTCTGGGTTGCCTACCACCAGAACAGGAGTGTGGCCAATGTAGAACCTAGTGTCACAATTGAAAGCAGTGAATATGATGCACACAGTATACAGATACAGAGGGCTGTAAGAAGCTTTTGGTTGGTAAGCACACTATGCCAGTACTCATCCACTGCAGTCCACCCACCCACAGGTGTCTCCATACTTGTTGCACAGCTCTCTGAAATCAAACAACTCACTCTGCAAGAATACAGATATGCACACCAGAAAGGATGGTCAGTCAGCTTATGGGAGATCATATGTGCACATGATATCATTGCACAACAAAGGACATGTACGTCAGGGCCGTAGCACCAAGATAAAAACCGGTCAGGCCATAGATGACGTGACGCAAACTAGGGGGCTGCGGACATGCCCCCCAGGGAAAGTTTTGAATTTAGATGTTCTGTGAGTACTTTTGGAGCAATTCTAGGCCCATCAACTCCAATGAGTATGAAAAAATGTAACATAGACCAATAGGCACTTACAGCAGGAAAGGCGATCAAGTGCCATGTAACAGGTAATACAGTGCATTGAAATAACAAGATAGCGCATTAAAAATGGAAATCTAGTGTTTTTTTTGGCTGTCTCTCCCGATGCTAGGCAGCACAAATCTCTCATTCCCTTGACTAGAAGACACAATCAATGCAAAGGGTGTGTAAAAATGTTTCCTCCAAAAACAGGAAGAGGGCCAGTCCATGCAAAGAGGGGGGCCAGCTGTTCCATGCAACAAAGAGGGCTGGTTCATGCAAAACCCAGGTCATTAACATGCGCTGACTTTGAATACGTTTTCACCATCCCTACATCTGCCAACATTTTGCCGCGCTTGCGGTCTGGCTACCATCCCCTGTTTCTCCGCCTGCGTATTATAGTGCAAGTGTACATGTGAGTGTGCAATAACAAGGGTTGCCCCAGGTGACTATCCTATTACATGCATATGCCCATTCAAGCTATGTACATGTTCCCATGTACAAATATATACCACCATGCTGCGTGCATACATGCATGTACAGCGGATTTATGCAACCTAGCAACAGTTCCCATACCTGGGTAGTCGTTACCTAGGATACGAACAGGGTGATATATAATAAGTGACTACAGTACCAGTCCGTATGCTAGGTAACAACTGCCCATGGTGTGGGAACTGTTGCAAGGTTGCCTAAATCCGCTGTACATGGCTGAAGTGCTACCGTGCTGGTTTTGCATGGCGATCGATTAACACACCATTTTGCGCATCAGAAATCGTCAAAAAACGTCATGTGACATCCGTAAAATGGCTGCCACCGTTAAGGTTGGTTAGAGGACTAAGTATCTGGCTATTCCTTGTTCAAACTAAGTCCTGCAACACTGTAACAAGACCACTCTGCTTTAAGAACGTTGTTTAACCTTAGGCCAGTACCCCCTTCTCAATTTGAAAGTGTGTTTAAAATGCATATCTTCAATATTTAGCTAGAATTATTGTTTCAGCAGCAAAACCGGACCGGCCCGACTGGGTGCTACGGCCCTGTACATATATATATGGTAGGGTGAATGCACATAGAAACACTGTGAATAATGGTGGGTCAACCTGCTCATACCAAATCTGGCATTGGAGTATTTGCGTGTATTACAAACATAGATACAGGCAAGGATGGAATTGGAAATGCCCGTTTTTTCGAAGAGTATATCTGCGCTGATAGGAACATCAGATAGAAAGTGTGTTTGCCACAGGACAGAAGTTAAGTGCCACAGATTACACAAATCAGTAGTGGTTGAAAGGCTGTCCAGTTATAAATCAATTTTTCCAGAATGATTACATAATTCATTGCAAATCACCGATCAAATTCAGGGGGATTACAAAATTCAACCATATGTGCACAGTCACAACCATATTTCGACCACTGAGTTATACAATTTCCTAACCATACAATATTGTCATGCACACTCTGCCTGCAATAAACGTATACGGCAATTACAGTCACATGCACTCTGCTTGCCACATATGTCAACGGGATTTAGTATCAAGCACTAAGCAATTGAAATGCTTCTCTGAGATTTAGAATCATCGTTTACATGCACATTGCCACAATGACATACTTGTCAAGAGTACATCAAATGTTCACGCACTAGGTGCATACGGAGCAACTATGCCCTACAAGTGGTTGGAAGCTATACACACACAGTTGTAAATGCAAAAGCAGTGTAGTAATGGTTGCCAAAGACTCTGAATCATGTTGACTCAGTTGTTTAACTTAGTTATTGCTCAAGGCAGAACTACAAATGCAGCGCAAAGAACATAGACTCCTGAGGAGAATCCATAGCATGCAGATCAAGTCGTGTCAAAGTAGGTCAGGAAAGTAATTGTATATCCTCTGCTCATTTAGCAATCAGAGGTTCTCATTACAATAATACAATAGGAGAGTAATATATGCATGCAAATACACTACTGACAGAGTATGTACATTTCAACAACAGTCAAGAACGAATCAACACATATAATGGAAATAACATACATAGCAACCGCTTTCATTGCCTCTATGTTGAATTGATCACCATGGTGATAATCAAACTAAATTTTTAAAAGCTCTACACACTCACCCTCACATACATACCTTAGCCTGATGTAGATTACCAATGAATGGCAATGGTGTTGGTCCAGGAATGCCAAGGTTCTTAAAGTACTGATAGGGAAGGTAGCCATACCTTGAGCAGAGACAAGGGTAAGTGTTGCACAATAATGTCACAAACAGTGTATGTCCCATGTTTGAGCATGTGTACATGAGGTTAAGAGGATTTCTTGCTCACCGATACCACACAAAGACAGCAATGCCGGCTAGCACTGCAAGAATGTACATCAAGTTGACACTGAGGTACTCGGTCAACCCTTCCACCTGGGCTGCTGCCATAATCACTCAGAGTCTCTATACATGTAGGTATAGTAAACAGGCACGTCTTAATGCAGCAAAGTGCTAAACACACTCTCTTAATATAAAACAGTGCACTGCACTAATTTAATACGTAAGTACATGCAATACCAGAGTGTACCAAATTTGCTTCAGACAGTACAGTGTAGTTCTCAGACAGGTTACCATCCAATTACTACATATCATAGGCTTATTCATTGTATGGAAACACCATCACATCATCCTCATCCCTGGATCTCAATTTATGAACAATAGTCTATCTATGGTGCAGTGTGCACCCTATGGATGAGCCACTTCCTATCGCACATCCCCGATTTCACACTGAAAACCTTCTCTAGACTGTACGCATGATCAGCAGGTTGCTAGTATAAGGTTAGTACGTTCGCTGTGTTTTACCTTATCAGTTCGTTCTGAAAAGGCCTCACATGCGCCACTCTGGGGTTTAAGCAAAGAACGATTGAAGTTCTCACTAGTAGCTTCACCTCGTATTATACTAGTCTCGAACCCAGACCCATTCCGCCAATTTATTATTGGGAGGGGCCCCTCCCAATAATAAATTGGCGGAATGGGTCTGGGTTCGAGACTAGTATTATACAGGGAGGTCGATACGTATTTGTGATAACGCCCCCAGGGCGCTTATCGGGAATATCCTTAAATAGTAAGCACAGGAACTGTATTCTTCTAATCTATATTGCTAGCTAGCTTTTATTGCTCAGTATTGATATGATTATATAGTTAGCTACATGTTCCTTAGTAGCTTGTCATACTGGGCTGTTTTAACTCTTGTAGCTATACCTATTTAACTTGTGTTTCTTGTTTGCACCATAAATAGACACTGAATGGTTGGCTGGAGGTGTGTCAGCATAGTGTATCTGCTTCAAATAATTGAATATTACCATACAACAAGTATAATAATAGTTATGTGCATTAGTTCATATGATGTGCATGGTATAATGATGTCACTGGAAGCAACCTATGAACATAGTGACCAGAGTGGGATGGAACACTAGTAGGATTATGACGAATACAAACCTAACCCAAACTTTACAGATGACCCGAAACTAAGTTGTTATAGCGTGTGCCAATTGCGAGGCTACTTCGTTGTTATAGAGTGTGCCCAAGGCTGCGTTTTAGAAGAGGCAACCGAAGCTAGCCTAAAAATGTCGGGTTGTCACAGAATGCTTCCGGTGACGTCATTATGCCATAATATATTCTTGTCCGTTGAAGTCAGTTGATCTCCTTGGTGTACGTTGATATGCCCAAGGGCTGAGGGCTCGGTCATAGTTACAGCACTAGATTGTACGTGCATGCACACCAACAAATTATGTGTATCTTTGCACAACACATTATTATTATGCATGCCCGGCCCGTTTCTCAGCACTCTAGACCTCTAGATCTAGCATGTACTCTATTCCTAGTCCTCATTGCTCAACTGGAGCTGACTGCTTAACGCTCAGTGATCAGTACTATTAGTGACCTCATAGCTACACCTTCCCCTTCCCCTCCATGCACCCTTAGATCCTCTCTCTGCAGCCACATGCTCCATTCCTGCTAGAGCAGCATAAATTGCACTTATGCAGTGCCGGCTCATACACCTGCTGACTGCACCCACTTCCTCTTCCCACCGATGTCATTGAAGGCACTTGGGAGCTCATGTATCCAAATCAAATTCAATTATCAGAGTGTACCATACCGAATGGTACTATGAAAAACACTACAATGATTCAATGATGCTGTAGAGGTTCACAGCTCTATTATATGCAGTTGACAAAGACACCTGGGTCGAAACATCCTGCATTTGATTGATCATTAGCAGTTCTGCCCTGTTCAAGAATCTGTTACCTGTGGACATATGATCCAATGTACCACTGGACATACATGCCACCATGATGGTAAAAAGGTGGAGCTCAATCTACATAAAATGGAGCTTAACATACGTAGGTCAAAGAAACTGGGTCATAAATGAATTCGAAAGTGTGACACTTTCCTGGCTATCATGTACAACTCGTAGAGGCTAATAGAACCTAGCTGACCACCTAGAGTTAGTGATAGACGGAATATATATATTAGTTCTTATAGGCAAATGATAGTACCAGGGCTGCTATATAAACCTCCATCACTCTTTACTGCGAAGTCTGCCTTCACTTCATTCAAGGCTACCAGAATTAGAATAGGCTGTACGTATGAGGTGATCCCATGCAGAGCATGCACTGCAATAGCAATGGTACACATCCCTCAACCTCCCCACTGTCATACTCACTGCACACCCTCTCCTCCCTCTTCGCCCCATGCCACCTTCTCATCTCAATATGAAAGGCTGCTGTATCCCTCAATTTCAGCATCGTCCTCCTTTCAACCTTTAACTTCAAAAATGCATGACTTGACTTAACTTCACACTCTACGATCAGCTATATTGATGTACAACTTTGGCTTCTCATGCATCTCCTTCCTTCATTCACGTGTTGCATTCCTCCTAGCAACACTTAGCAACATATCCATCACATCTGCCTACAATAACTCCCTGATCAAACCACCACTAAGTGCTGCAACCCAAATTCACCAACACACCTGCCAATGCTTTTCATCCAATTTCCCCTGCCATACTCCAGTATTTAAGTCCTAGGAGCTATGGTCAGTAGGATTCACATCAGCCACTGCATATTACAGACCCTGTACATGTACGTCTGTCTGCATGCATACATTGCAAGGAACTTGCTGGTTTAGGGCTATGGCTTGCCATAGAGCATCAGGATGTGTTGTGTACACAGATTTGCAACAACTGACAACCATGACCATGGACTTCAGACTAAACAGCCTGAGATTATGACTGTGATCACATGTGTACCAGACATGATATGTGCACGGTATGGCTTTATAACGCATGTGATCATGGGATGCATATGTTTATAATACAATGTAGACTACTCTTCCAGTATATTTTGCACTCTGTTATACGTATACTGTAAATTGTATCACTGTCTTTCTTCAAAGCACAGGTAAATGGTATCCTTAAGGCACATTGTATTGCCTGCTTCCAGCTGAAGTGGGACCTGTGATGATTGGAGAGTGCAACAGACACCACTGTGACAACCTTCTGTAATAGTACCATACTGTTAGTACCTGCAGCATACCAACAGGAATGCACATATATTCTATAGCTACCCATTACATATGCTGCAAGTGGTAATGCTTGGTATGTAGAGAATCTGAGAATATTAGGAGTGTCCATGAATAAAATTTTTATTCATGAGCAACCACACAAAGATGGCAGCTGGCACAGAAATTAAATACTTTATTGTGTACACACACTTTCTGTTCAGTGCACTCCGGTCAGTATGGCTTAGGGGTTCACTGCTGTCTTCAATATGCCAGAAGAAGCCTATCCATGGCTTTCAATTGCTTTCTTTACCACTGTTTGGCTAACTTCACTGAAGTATACCAATACATTAACAGAGGAGTAGCCCATTTTCATCAGGCATATCCCTAAATAGACACGACGAGTGTGACATCCTATTACTACTTAGTTCATGAATTTGTGTGTAAATGCATGCATGATTGTGTATGTGTCTCAATAATATTATACAATTACTTCCCTGTAGGTACGTACATCTCTGTGATTTACCTTAGTCTCTGGCGTCTTAACAATCCTGAATTTGCTCAGCATCTCAATAAGTGCCATTTTGGCCTCCATAGCTGCCAACCGCATGCCAACACAGTATCTAGGCCCACTCCCAAATGGGATGAAAGCACCAGGGTGAATGGAGGACTTCTGGGACTTGCTGAATCTACAGCAAAGGAGAAGGAACCACTATGTGTGTAGGTGCATGTGTGTGTGTGTGTGTGTGTGTGTGTGTGTGTGTGTGTGTGTGTGTTGTGTGTGTGTGCGCGCGCACGCGTGTGTGCATGTCTTACCTCTCAGGGTTGAAGACCTCTGGGTCAGTCCAGTAGTCCTCTCTGTAGTGCAAGTAATACTGAGGAATGGCAACAAGGCAGCCTTCCTTTATTGGCACTCCATTGACCACAGTGTCTTTGTTGCATGTGCGTACCATCCTGTATTGAGCATGTGTGTTAGTAAGAGTCAGTCTGAGAATTCAAATTCGTATATTTTGGAAGATAGTAATAGTGCACTTGAATGCAATGCACATCAGTGAGCATACTTGTTCTGAGGTGTTAGAGTGTATGAAAGTGGCAAAGAAATAATCATCAAAATCAAGGTAGTTGCTAGAAGTAAATATGTTGTAAACTCACAATCCTGCAGGAGCATACATACGAAGGGTTTCCTGCCACACCATATCAAGGTACTCTATCTTCTGAGCAGCATCATACAAAGAGTCATCCTGTGTGCAGTGAAATCAAGCCAAATGGTATTAGTGCATTCATTTGCAGCTATAGACAAGGTGTGCATCAGTTTGTATGAAGAATTCTACTAATCAAGGGCCACTTTACCCCTCCTCACAAGGGGGAAGGGTTGGGTACCACTGCATACAATGACTTGTGCATGGTACACTCCAATCAGATTGCAGGATGGCTATAAAGACCTCAATTGCATTATAATGCAACACTCTGTCAGTTTTTGATAGAAGGCTGCCAAATGCGGTAGGAATACAGAGAGGTGGTGCAAGAGTAACATGGTCTAGCCAAAATGTGGTTTAAAGTCATTACATCTGAGTTCTTACTTCTTTTATGGCCACTGCAATACCTAATATGAGAGATAGGGTAAAGATCATGTTTTGGTTGAACACAAACTCCTTCTTGTGCTATTGCGCTGCAATAGAGGAGCACCAGTGCAGGGTTCTTTTGTGGAGCTTTGCAGCACACTTAGCCAGAAATGACCTAAAAACACACAGTCTAAGGTGTTGAATGCAAGACACCTTCTTATGTCATATAAACTTCATCAGCCATCATTCAGCAATAGAGGACTAAAGTTAAATGGGTTCCCAAAAGAGTGTTGATCATTAATCCTGTCAGTAATCATGCAGGAACAGTGAAGCTCAAAATTACATTTTGTTAAGATTGCAGGTTTACTAGCTCCACTTAAGCTGAAACAAGTTCAGGACATAAACAATTCTATTGCTTCAGATCTGTGCAAGTTCAAGCTTGCAATTGCAGACAGCATTTATCTCACCGGATGTTCCTGAAGGTAGTCGTCTATCTCCTCTGCCAACCTCTCCTGTACTTCAGGGTGCAGTGCCAACAGGTAGGAGATGTAAGACAGAGCACTGGCAGTGGTCTCATGACCAGCCAGCATCAGGAGATAAGCATTGGCAGCAACGTGACCAGCTTGGAAGGAGTCCAGATTGGCAGCTCTACTAGCATCAGCCATTTGTTCAAGTATGTTCTTGTTCTATCAGATGTAAGATAGAAGCAAACACGACAAGTGCATGTGGAAACATTTGCTTATAAGATTTGTGTCTATGTTCTAGGCTTGTCAGTTAACTAAGCCTTTGTTACTACAAGAACGGTACATAACCTTCAGCTGCGCCTGTGGTCCACTTGGTTGTGCAGCTTCTTCATCTGAAATTAGTGTACGTATGGATTCTGCAACACCAATCAGGGCCCTTCCAAAAGCAGTAAAGCGATTCATGACCAATGGGACCAGCAGGTACTCAGCTATCCAGGACATTGCAGCTACAGCAAAATAGGTTACAAAGCTGATGATTTGACTTAGTCTATGATAAACTCAAAGACTCTATGTATCTTCAATAGAACAGCAAAAATTAGCTACACACTAAAACCTCGCAATCTGCATGGCGGAGCTAGTGGATAGTGCCAGTCATATACGTACCACCACTGCTGAGGAAAAATGGAAGGTGTCCACGGGATCGAGTTAATATTTGCAATGCTGAATCAAAGTGATTATACAGTTTAGTTCCGTCTCCTTGCTGCACCTTCACTCGGTGTCCAAGTACAGTAGATAGAACAACCTCAGAAGTGAGTTCCCGGTACCATCTAGACAAATAAATTTGAGAAAGAATTGTAAGGAAATAGGCATATGTAGGAATATATATAGCTGGAATGGTTTGGGCCTCGCTTATACTTGCAAGTGCTAACCACTGCATGATTGCTGGTTTTGACACAATCAATGATAATCATAAGAATATCATTATAGTCATAAAGGACGAAGGCTGAGGAGTGAAACACAGTTCTCCTTCTCTCTGGTGTGATGTGGCAGTTGCCCCCCCCCATGGACAAAGTTTCCAGAAGGGCCTGAGTTCTTCACCAGCACAAACATCGTTGAACCACGCAGTGCTCGTCTTTGACCATCCAGTTGCTGTCCACCTATGTTTACAAACCAACCTGAATTAAAGTGCTCGCAATCTGGGCCAGCTTTTATAACAACTTGCATACTTCACTTGTCCATTGGTGGATTTTGAAACGTTAGAGCAGCTATTCACATTGGCTGAACAATTGAACCAAATTGAGCTGAACTGGTTCAGTTAGGCTGGTAGTCTTGGCACAGCACAATTCAGTTTGGTTTGATTCCATTTGACTCAACTCTCTAACTATTCCTGAGCCAATTTCTAACTGAACTGGATCAGTGGAAACAATTAAGGTAATTGCTTCTACAACTGAAATTCTACTTACAAATAACACAGGAAAAGATGCATTTGGCAAATCTGACAAATAGATATTTCTTGCTCAGTGGCAATCACAGTTGTACATGTCCATGACTAGACTAGCAGAACAAGCACAAACAGTACCTCAAAACATCCACAGTGTCCCCCTTGGCTTTGTCTATCCTCTCTGCCAGCCTCTGGATGCTCTCCTGAACCTGAGGTTCAAGCTGATGTACAAGAAAACAAGTCACTAAAGCATGTAGACTGAGTGAAGTGTAGTCAGGTGTAGCCCAGCTAGACCCACTTCCAGTCATTTAATATTGTGTCTAACAAAATAGAGGCTATAGCTTGAGACAAAGTGAAGTGCTAATCAGTCACGCAGTTGTCTGTGAGTTGTAAGCACTCATGTATGTGTCCATACCACTTTCAGCTTATAGGCACTGAATACTGGGCTGATGTGCTGACGTGACTTTCTCCATTCTTCCCCACGTTGGGAGAATATTGACTCATACCTTACGCCAAACTGATATCCACCAAATACTCCAGGACATTTCTGTTTAGAGAGGTACAAATGGTGTATGTACACTGCAGTAACTTACAGCCAAGGTCTATGTAAACAAAAGTAAAATTAATACATTCACTGTTTTACATATATACATACATAATTCTGTAAAACTGGATCCAGATTTGCTTGTTCGCATAATTATGACTCATTGAGTTACTTGTATGCATTACACCCACTGATCTGTTCACGAAGTTTGCTGACTGTTTGATGGTGATCTCTACCACCATCTCTGGGTTGCCTACCACCAGAACAGGAGTGTGGCCAATGTAGAACCTAGTGTCACAATTGAAAGCAGTGAATATGATGCACACAGTATACAGATACAGAGGGCTGTAAGAAGCTTTTGATTGGTAAGCACACTATGCCAGTACTCATCCACTGCAGTCCACCCACCCACAGGTGTCTCCATACTTGTTGCACAGCTCTTTGAAATCAAACAACTCACTCTGCAAGAATACAGATATGCACACCAGAAAGGATGGTCAGTCAGCTTATGGGAGATCATATGTGCACATAATATCATTGCACAACAAAGGACATGTACATCATGGCCGTAGCACCAAGATAAAAATTGGTCAGGCCATAGATGATGTGACGCAAACTAGGGGGGCTGCGGACATGCCCCCAGGAAAAGGTTTGAAATTTAGATGTTCTGTGAGTACTTTTGGAGCAATTCTAGGCCCATCAACACTCCAATGAGTATGAAAAAATGTAACATAGACCAACAGGCACTTACAGTAGGAAAGGCGATCAAGTGCCATGTAACAGGTAATACAGTGCATTGAAATAACAAGGTAGCGCATTAAAAATGGAAATCTAGTGTTTTTTGGCTGTCTCTCCCATGCTAGGCAGCACAAATCTCTCCTTCTCTTGACTAGAAGACACCATCAATGCAAAGGGTGTGTAAAAATGTTTCCTCCAAAAACAGGAGGAGGGCCGGTCCATGCAAGGAGAGGGGCCAGCCAATCCATGCAACAAGGAGGGCTGGTCCATGCAAAACCCAGGTCATTAACATGCGCTGACTTTGAATACGTTTTCACCATCCCTACATCTGCCAACATTTTGCCGCGCTTGCGGTCTGGCTACCATCCCCTGTTTCTCCGCCTGCGTATTATAGTGCAAGTGTACATGTGAGTGTGCAATAACAAGGGTTGCCACAGGTGACTATCCTATTGCATGCATATGCCCATTCAAACTACGTACATGTTCCCATGTACAAATATATACCACCATGCTGCGTGCATACATGCATGTACAGCGGATTTATGTAACCTAGCAACAGTTCCCATACCTGGGTAGTCGTTACCCAGGATACGAACAGGGTGATATATAATAAGTGACTACAGTACCAGTCCGTATCCTAGGTAACAACTTCCCATGGTGTGGGAACTGTTGCAAGGTTGCATAAATCCGCTGTACATGGCTGAAGTGCTAACGTGCTGTCTGGTTTTGCATGGCGATCAATTAACACACCATTTTACGCATCAGAAAACGTCAAAAAACGTCATGCGACATTTGTAAAATGGCTGCCACCGTTAAGGTTGGCTAGAGGACTAAGTATCTGGCTATTCCTTGTTCAAAATAAGTCCTGCAACACTGTAACAAGACCACTCTGCTTTAAGAACGTTGTTTAACTTTAGGCCAGTATCCCTTCCCAATTTGAAAGTGTGTTTAAAATGCATATCTTCAATATTTAGCTAGAATTATTGCTACAGCAGCAAAACCGGTCCAGCCCAACTGGGTGCTACGGTCCTGTACATATATAATATATGATAGGGTGAATGCACATGAAACACTGTGAATAATGGTGGGTCAACCTGCTCATACCAAATCTGGCATTGGAGTATTTGCGTGTATTACAAACATAGATACAGGCAAGGATGGAATTGGAAATGCCCGTTTTTTCAAAGAGTATATCTGCGCTGATAGGAACATCAGATAGAAAGTGTGTTTGCCACAGGACAGAAGTTAAGTGCCACAGATTACACATATCAGTAGTGGTTGAAAGGCTGCCCAGTTATAAATCAATTTTTCCAGAATGATTACATACTTCATTGCAAATCACCGATCAAATTCAGGGGGATTACAAAATTCGACCATACGTGCACAATCACAACCATATTTCAACCACTGAGTTATACAATTTCCAAACCATACAATATTGTCATGCACACTCTGCCTGCAATATATGTATATTGGAATTACTGTCACATGCACTCTGCTTGCCACAAATGTCAACGGGATTTAGTATCAAGTGCTAAGCAATTGAAATGCTTCTCTGAGATTTAGAATCATTGTTTATGTGCACATTACCACGACAACATACTTGTCAAGAGTACATCAAAGGATCTGCCACTAGGTGTATACGTAGCAACTATGCCCTACAAGTGGTTGGAAGCTATACACGCACAGTTGTAAATGCAAATTAAAGCAGTGTAGTAACGTTTGCCAAAGACTCTGAATCATGTTGACTCAGTTGTTTAACTTAGTTATTGCTCAAGGCCGAACTACAAATGCAGCGCAAAGAACATAGACTCCTGAGGAGAATCTATAGCATGCAGATCAAATCGTATCAAAGTGGTCAGGAAAGTAATTGCATATCCTCTGCTCATTTAGCAATCAGAGGTTCTCATTACAATAATACAATAGGAGAGTAATATATGTGTTACGCACATACCTCCAACCTGCGCAAACCTCCAACTATTGCCCACGTGACCGCATGCAAACACACTACTGACAGAGTATGTACATTTCAACAACAGTCAAGAACTAATCAACACATATAATGTAAATAACATACATAGCAATCTCTTTCATCACCTCTATGTTGCGTTCTTACACTTCTTTAGCATCATACCTTAGCCTGATGTAGATTACCAATGAACGGCAAAGGTGTTGGTCCAGGAATGCCAAGGTTCTTAAAGTACTGATAGGGAAGGTAGCCATACCTTGAGCAGACAAGGGCAAGTGTTGCCAAATGATAACACAAACAGCACATGTCTACACATGAGGTGAAGAGGATTTCTTGCTCACCGATACCACACAAAGACAGCAATACCGGCTAGCACTGCAAGAATGTACGTCAAGTTGACACTGAGGTACTCTGTCAACCCTTCCACCTGGGCTGCTGCCATAATCACTCAGAATCTCTATACATGTAGGAATAGTAAACAGGCACGTCTAAGTGCAGCAAAATGCTCAACACACTCTCTTTATATAAAACAGTGCACTGCACTAATGTAATACGCAAATACGTACATGCAATGCCAGAGTGTACCAAATTTGCTTCAGGCAGTAACAGTGCAGTTCTCAAGACAGGCTACCACTACAGCTACATATCAAATCAGAGGTTTATTCATTATGGAAGCACCATCACATGGTACTCATCCCTCACAGTTCCCATGCATCCCTGGATCTCAGTTAATCTGAACAATCTATGGTGCGATGTGCACCCTATATCCACAATTAGCCATTCCTTATCCGTGTACACAGCCCCGATTCACATGCACGGAACGCCTTATCTAGCTGGCAGTGGCAGAAAGCATTGTGTCGTAACCCTAAGGCTTGTGTAAGTATATAAACATATATATGTACATTAAGCATTCTTTACTAATTCTCGCTTGCAAAGAGAACTGTGCAAGAACACCCTCAGAGACCTCTAGCAATCGTACAGGATGGTGGGCATATAAGCGTCATCATATGACCGTTACTGATCTCCAACTTGGTGCAGAGTTTGAAATGAAGGTTTCTAACCAGATCTAGCTAAGCATATGGCCCTCCTTAATGCCGCTAACAAAGTAGCTATATACTACGCGAGCGACTACGTACGTAGTAGCTACTTTGCTCCCTTCACAAACTCCCTTCACACGAATGTCTACGTAGTAGAAAGGGATGGTTCTCTAATACCAGCTTCACAACAGGGGTGAAAACCTTGCCGACGTTTCGACCAGATGCTCTGGTCTTCTTCAGGGCGAAGATTCTTGAAGAAGACCAGAGCATCTGGTCGAAACGTCGGCAAGGTTTTCAACCCTGTTGTGAAGCTGGTATTAGAGAACCAACCCTTTCTGATGCCTGAGCCAGCTGAGAAGCCCTCACTTCGTCTACGTAGTACACAATATCTAGCTTCGCGGACTAAATGCGCTCCACATTTGGCCACTAACTGGCACCACAATAATGATTAAGAGAGATCAGACGCACAGGTTACTTACCCACACACGATTTCAAACGCTGTCGATCAGATCAAACTCTTCTATCATCTCACAGTCATGGAGGATTCTGGTTACGTCACTATCCGCTAATGAGATCAGAATTTCACGCCATGCAACCAACCATTGGCCGAGTACGCTACAAGGAGCAGCAAGAGACGTCAGTCAAATTTCTTTCACTGCTCACCATTATAGCCCTTCTTTAAGAGCTGTCATCAGTCTCGTGAGCCAGATGCAAACATACTAGGAAGGAGATGTCGATCAACTAGCTATCGTAACTTTAAGGAAAGCCTGTATGGAAATAATGCAGTGCAGCAGATGTGCTGCTATAGGGGCGTGTAATGGTTTAGTGCGTGCACTTACTTCAATAAAACGTGTTAATGACACCTAGCATCAAAGTGGCACTGTACCAGCCATTTGATTTCAGTATGTGTATGAAAATGTGTGAACTATTAGCACATCCTGTATACTAATCAAACCAACTTGCAACTTTTGGAAATACCTTCGCACTAAAGTTAGCTATACGCTAACTCCACGCTGTGGATATCTACACATCTTTTATCATTTGTGCATATACTTTATTCAAAGAGCAGACAGGGTTTCCATGGTAGCTTCACAAGGCACGTGCAGTAGGCCAGAGCCACTGTCCACCCCAAAACTTACGACACTATTTTCTTTTTCTGACCAATAACTCTAAAGGGGACTACCCTAATGGTCATTAAGCGAGTCTACATGTCTAAGGGTATCAAAGCAATCTTCTTTAATTCTTTGACAGATTATCGAAACTTGCACTTTCCATAAGATAGCTAGCTGCTTAATATCTCTTTGTGGGATGGAGAAGTACACTGCCCCGGGAGTGGAACAAGGTGACTTTGGAGCCTTTGGTATTCTGAAGCTTACAATGGGAAGTTCGCTGTTTGTTCTGAGTGTTCCCACCATCGTTGCCCTTGCTACGTTCCGTACAATTGCTAAAGGTTTCAATCATGATCAGGGTACACTTGATGAGCGCCTTGCTGTTTGTCTGCATTATTCTCTCAGGTCTGATTGCCTTGGTGACAGTATATTCAGGTGCCCCACCCCCACCCACTCAGTACGGCTGTTTTCATTACCTGGTTGCATAATGTTTGCTTAATGGCAAGGATCTTTGATGCAGTAGAGTACTCAATCAGGGTGCTGATTGTTGTGTGATTCAAAAAAATTAGGTGTTGTACATTGAAATGCGTTCTAACATTCCATATCCCTACCCTAGTGTACTCTCTTCCTGCTCTGCTACTGCTGCTGGCCGTCGCCATCCCCTCGGTAGGCTGTCAATCACGACAAATCACCCGACGCGAAGATCATCTAGCCGCCATGTCAAATGTCCAATGGATGTCCAATGTCACCATGGCTGTTCAACATCTACCTGGACATGGTGGTGAAGGAGGCTCTTTCCCTATTTAAAAGGGGAGCTAGCCTAGCCACATGCCAGATTCAGCTGACCATGTTTGCAGACGACACTGTACTACTGGCAGAGAGTGAAGAGAATCTAAAGTGGAATGTAGAGAAGTTGCATGAGGCATTGAAGAGACACAAACTGCAAGTGAATTGGAGTAAATCAAACACAATGATCTTTAGTAGGGCTCCAACAGAGTGCAACTTAGAGATTGAGGGAGAAAGGGTGCAGAATGTTAAAGAGACTGTGTACCTGGTAGTAAAGCTGAGTAAGGATGGGAAGCTGGAGAGTGAGGTGGAAAGGAGAATTGGAATGACAATGCAATCAGTAGGGGCAATGAAGAAGGTGTATGAGAGCAGAGAAATCAGCAGGGAAGCAAAAGTAGCAGTGTTCAAAGCAGTGGCAGTCCCAACACTGACATATGGGTGCGTGTCGTGGGTTCTAAGGGAGAGGGAAAAGTCCAGGCTGCAGGCAGCAGAGATGAGGGTGCTGAGGAAGATTGCAGATGTGTCTAGGTTGGACCATATTAGGAATGAGATGGTGAGGGAGAGGCTAAGAATAGAACCGGTACTGAAGAAAGTGGAAAGGATGAGAGAATGCTGGAAGGAGAAGGTGGAGAGCAGGAAGGGAAGTGTGGTGGAAAAGGTGCTGACAGGGGAAGGAATTGGAAAGAGACCAAGAGGACGCCCCAGGAAGAGATGGAGAGATCCCTTCTGAGACTTTAAAATGTAAACTATGTGAACTCTGTGTCTGTGCAATGTCTAGCTATATTAAAATTTACAAGTACATATATTACTCCTTACCTTGAACCACTTAGGCCTACTTGTAATGGACGACCCCCGCTACTGGGGATTTTGATGTCCACGGAGCATTGATTGATTGATTGATTGACATTGAAATGTCCCTAGGTATTGTTCGGGGAGTGAGCTAAGTAGTTCTTAATATCCCATATCAAGTACCTTATGTGTATGCAGTGGATTTTCTTGTGGGTGCTGTCTGTTTGCCAGCACAAGATGACACCATCTTTGTTGAGGCACGCGCCTTTTTTGCAGTTGTTATACTTATTTATAACATCACTGCATTTTCAGTGGCAAAATGAATAAGTCATAGTTTCTGTATAGCTCCATTAAATAATGAAATCTCTTGGCAGTAGCCCTCATGGCTATATACCGTGCTATATTTCTCCAAGTAATAACGAAGCCATGAATTATGAGTTCTAGACTACTTCTGAGTCTGTATACAACTAGCAGAGCAACTGGAATATTATGACAAAGTATATATGGAAGTCCTGGACCAAACAAGAGGATTAATTCTAGTTAAGTATATGTTTGCCATGACAAGTTCGGCAACTCAAAGAGCACAATGATTTACCATATCATAGAATATGTAGAATGAGTTTCATTGCACTGTATGAAATGCAACTTAGTGTTGAGCTTTGTGTGCAAACATGTTGACATGAACATGTTGCACACGTCATGACTCTGAGATCAATGCTTTTCAACTTGTATGGTGCCACTCTGCAAGAGCAAGGATTATATTATGCACAATACCAGACATCAATTTAAAGTGGGATGTAATTTTTGTAGGGGAAGAAGTAGTGCTCAGTGCCATAAAAGGGTGGGTTGGAATCATGACCTCCTAAGGATACTTTGGACATTTGACCCTCTGTGATTTATCTGATGTAATCTGAGAGGGAAAATCACATTATTGCAACTATTTACCACAATTGGTGGACATTTTGGGTGGATGTGGGATGGCATCCCCCTCCCACAACCCCAATGGATTGAACCTTGAATACTATTAATGCTGTCAGAATGCTGAGTGAAATTGCGGCCGCCGGAAGCTATTAATCCCAGCTGGATGATCCTAATTGTGCTGCCCATGTATAGATACGTACCTCATCCCAACACAGCCCATTCTAATACCTTGCAGAAGTACTTTAGTACATACAATGTAGTTTAACTCACTGAATGTAGTGAATGTGAGCACCATGTACCGACACTTTTGCAACTCTGCAGGGGATCGTGTGTGCAATGGAAGTGAGGTATTGTCAGACCATACATATGATTTTCCTCTTAGTTTCCTTTTGCTTTCCTTTTTGTTGTTTCTCAGCCTTAATTTAAAGGTGTGATAAGGGTGGTAGGCCATTTCCCCAGGTGTACTCTCTGTGCTAGCTAAAAATGTGATGTCATTTCCTCCACAGGAAGTCAGTAGCCCTTGTCTGTCACAGGAAGTGGGTATGATGTCACTTCCGCTACTGGAAACATCTATGACGACACACTCTTGCTTCACAAGAGGTGCTATGTACAGTGGTATATAGGGGTGGTTCACCCCCGTAAAGGCAACAGTACTAGTGGCTCCTACTCATGAGAGTGGTTCCTCTGTATAGGTACATAGGTAGTTCAGTCTTCAGACAGGCACATAAACACAGGGTTGGAGACATAGTAGCCTCCACTCAGTGGTAGCTAGGTGGTGCTTAACATTATAGGTGAGCATGCCACTGTGTATCACTAACTGGACGTCACAAACATCAACATTTGATCCATGCCTCATAACGGAGCTTGGACCTCACTTGTGTTGGTTAGCAGTACTGAATTCACTTGACTATAAATGGGTGAGACAACTGATTATGACTGAGGTCAAAGTTCAGTGAGCCACAAGTTGATATGAACAGTAGTGACAACCATTTGCAAACATACATTTTATGTATACTCTATTACAAGTAAATAGTACTATTACTATATATACAGTACTAACCCTAAGTATATAGTAACTGTCTTTAGAGATAATGCTATATATAGTAACATATACGTAACTACTTCTAGTAGACATGTGTGTTAGTTTCAAAATGAAACAAGCCCCCTCTGATGACATAAACATAGAGGTGCAAAAATCACTTTCATCATAGTTATCTATAATCAACACCAAACACTGAAATAGTTGGAGTTAATGCTATTGCTGTAAGTCTTGTACACAATAGTGTGAGGGCCCTGGGAAGCTGTAGTGACTTTGAAACAACTGGCATTATCACGACAATGGCAGCTGGAGCATTGCTGGTGTTTTATGAGTACCCATTTATCTTGCATGACTGTACATATGCATGCCTGCTGCAGAATTCAAATCTTATTAATTGATGAGTGTATTAGGTTTGTGTCAAACTTTGCACATGCTAAAGCGATTGCGCATTGAATTACACATTTCAAATTGTTTGCAGCACAGTTTAGCATGTATGACAAGAAGGGATTTACCCAAACATTACACAAGTTTCCTTTCACCATGACACAGGTATAGAAGAGAAGCCTTCCTCTATCCCTATCCCATGTCCATAGGCAGCTATTGAACATAATTATGTGTTTAGGATGGAGCACTGTGCTGGAAATTCCAACTCTACTGGCATAGCTAGAGAGGTGACTTTGGAGCCTTTGGTACGTATATATAATGATGCCCACGTACAATTGGAGGTTTGTTGTTTGTTCAGTGTGCCCACCATCCTGTACGATTGCTATAGGTCTCAGGGTGTTCTTGCACAGTTTCCCTTTGCAAGTGAGAATTAGTAAAGAAAGCTTAATGTACAGGAGATTGTGGAATCTTTGCAATGCAACCGAAAAAGCGGTTGAATTAACATGTTCACCAAGAAATCCCTCCAAACAGGTGATGTGATAGCGCTAGTGTATCTCTTTGTGTGGGTGCACGTGACTGAAACCACTTCATTTGTTGCAAAGGTTGCACAATTTCCTGTATATAAACTTACACAATTGAGCCCCACCCCCACCCACTTCATTCTGCCTCTTCATTCTCTTGGTCTACAACTACTGCACACTGACAAGGAGCTTCAGTGTGCTGGGGTACTCTGTAATGGTGCTGATTGTTGTGAGATATGGGAAGAAGAACTTTAAGGCAGCTTACATCATCCTGTCTCTTTGCCTTGTTTGGGAGGGATCTGGATTTCTTTGTACTAGATTCCTAGTACCTCAGGTACATGTTGTGCATGTGAGTGTTGTGAGTTTTATTGTGGGTGCAGTCTGTTTGCCAATTCCAGATGGAAGCACTGAAGACATTATCTTCACTGTTATAATACTCGTGATCTTCACATTTGTACCTCTGGTTGGGTGCAGTGTTGTGTCTCTCATAGTCCTTCACTACATCAACAAGCACAGCATCACGGGAGATACCAAAAACAACAAGGCTGTTGCAAAGTTGAGTTTGTTTCTGCTAACAGGTATACTCATCAACGCAGTAAGTTGGACAGTTAGCAGTATTCTTACATACTTTTCTGCTGGAGGCATTGAAGTCATTTACAGCACCTATGCTGTGGGTGTTCTCTCACTATACCCCACTCCCATACTGATCATTGTATTTCAAATTGTTTGCAGCACAGTTTGGCATGTATGACAAGAGGGAATTTACCCAAACATTACACAAGTTTCCCTTCACCATGACACAGGTATAGAAGAGAAGCCTTCCTCTATCCCCATCACATGTCCACAGGCAGCTATATTGAACATATGTGTGTGTGGGACGGAGCACTGTACTGGAAATCCAACTGCATGTACCAGAAATTCCAACTGTAGTCAGCTAGAGGTGACTTTAGAGCCTTTGGTACGTATATATAGTGATGCCCACGTACAATTGGAGGTTTGTTGTTTGTTCAGTGTGTGCCCACCATCCTGTACGATTGCTATAGGTCTCAGGGTGTTCTTGCACAGTTTCCCTTTGCAAGTGAGAATTAGTAAAGAATGCTTAATGTATATATACTTACACAAGGGATGTACGTGTATAACGGAAACAGCACAATGCTTTCACATGCCACTGATCGTATAGGTAACTATAGTGGTATAATCTTTTGACATGACAGGCAAAGGTATATGTATAGTATATAAGAGCTACGGTTGATGCCTGGTGTCAGATACGTTTGTGTACATGTCTGCAGATAAGTGTATTCTGCCGAATATCTCTGTGTGGGATGGAAAACTGCACCGGAATCTCCAACTGCACTGGAAACTCCAACTCTACTGGCATAGAGAGAGGTGACTTTGGAGCCTTTGGTATTCTGATGCCTACAATTGGAGGTTTGCTGTTTGTTCTGAGTGTGCCCACCATCATTGCCCTGTGTATGGCCCGTACCATTGCTAAAGGTCTCAGGGTGCTCTTGATCAGCACTTTAATATCTGGATTTCTGCTGAGTGCCTGCATAATTCTCTCAGGTTTGATTGCCTTGGTGACAGTATATTCAGGTGCCCCACCCCCACCCACTTCACTCTGCCTCTTCATTCTCTTGGTCTACAACTACTGCACACTGGCAAGGAGCTTCAGTGTGCTGGGGTACTCTGTAATGGTGCTGATTGTTGTGAGATATGGGAAGAAGAACTTAAAGACAGTTTACATCATCCTGTCTCTATGCCTTGTTTGGGGGGGATCTGGATTTCTTTGTATTGGATTCCTAGTACCTCAGGTATATGTTGTGAGTTTTATTGTGGGTGCAGTCTGTTTGCCAATTCCAGATGGAAGCACTGGCGAGATTATCCTAACTGTTATAATACTGGTGATCTTCACATTTGTACCTCTGGTTGGGTGCAGTGTTGTGTCTCTCATAGTCCTTCACTACATCAACAAGCACAGCATCACGGGAGATACCAAAAACAACAAGGCTGTTGCAAAGTTGAGTTTGTTTCTGCTAACAGGTATACTCATCAACGCAGTAAGTTGGACAGTTAGCAGTATTCTTACATACTTTTCTGCTGGAGGCATTGAAGTCATTTACAGCACCTATGCTGTGGGTGTTCTCTCACTATATCCCACTCCCATACTGATCATTGTATTTCTGAAACCCATCCGTGACAAAATGAAAACATTTCTCCCCTGTAAGTCTTCCATTCATCGCAAAGTTGCAAAGATTTCAGACACAACTGAGGAATCAGCGCCAAATATGAATTGAACATGAGTGTGTCCTAGGTTTTCAGCTAGGAGTTTCCAGAAAATGTACACTTAATTATATGCATATAACTGTTACAGTGTGATACACATTAGACCATTCATCATTTTGATCATTGAGCCTTTATTGTTCACTCAGCTTGATTACAAATGTTTTGACTCTGTAAGCCAATAATATAGTTTGTGGCACTGATAGTAAAAAAAGTGTGTGGTGTGTATGAAGCTTCTGTTGTTATTATAATGTGAAATAATTATGGATGCATTTTAAATATTCTCTGCAGAACTTTGCCTAGTTTCTAAATCGATCTACATTTTGAACACTGACCAATGCAATGTCAGCATGATAGAAACACTCTTGAACCATCTGGCAAAAGTCTATCATGACTGATGGCATAGCTGTAATACACAAGTTCTTGCAAGGAATAGGACTTGTATGTATACTGTATGAACACGCATACCATTCATTGTTCAGTACGATTACAGACTGATAATATAAATGATGCACGTACAAGATATAGCAACATCCACTGACACAAAGAAAGTAGCTACAGGAAGTGGAAGTGCATTAATGTAAAGCACTAGGTAAAATATTCTATTGTTGTTGCTGCACTTAAATTGGCTACATGCAGGAATATACAGTATATATAGATGTTTGCTCTCAATGTATGTAACATTGCTGCTCTACATGTATTTGATTTATACTGTATCCAAGCATATCATAATGCAGTGCATTAATACAAAGGCCTGAAATTCTGTGGTATTCCTAGTACTGTACATAGTGCATTGGAATTATGATGTGCATGGACTTGGTACACATGCATTTTGCACCATTTGTACTTTAACAATTGACACTGGTTTGTATTATATAAAATCTTACTGCCTTGCTGCTGTTTAAGTTGTTGCTGTTGATATGTTCAGCTAATAATTGTTGCATAACAGACAGTTACCTTTTGCAAGCGAGTTAGTAAAGAATGCTTTATGTATACTTACAACAATGTATAGTGCACGTGGAAATGGCACAATGCTTTCACTGCCACTGACCTCATAGGTAACAACAGTGGCATATCTGTTGACATTGACAGACATAGGTATATATATATACGAGCTACAATTGATGCCTGCAGGGTGTCAAATATGTGTACATGTCTGCAGACAGTATTTGTATTCTGCTGAATATCTCTGTGTGGGATGGAAAACTGCACCGGAATCTCCAACTGCACTGGAAACTCCAACTCAAGCAAGATGCAAACATACTAGGAAGGAGATGTCGATCAACTAGCTATCGTAACTTTAAGGAAAGCCTGTATGGAAATAATGCAGTGCAGCAGATGTGCTGCTATAGGGGCGTGTAATGGTTTAGTGTGTGCACTTACTTCAATAAAACTTGTTAATAACACCAAGCATCAAAGTGGCACTGTACCAGCCATTTGATTTCAGTATGTGTATGAAAATGTGTGAACTATTAGCACATCCTGTATACTAATCAAACCAACTTGCAACTTTTGGAAATGCCTTCGCACTAAAGTTAGCTATACGCTAACTCCACGCTGTGGATATCTACGCATCTTTTATCATTTGTGCACATACTTCATTCAAAGAGCAGACAGGGTTTCCATGGTAGCTTCACAAGGCACGTGCAGTAGGCCAGAGTCGCTGTCCACCCCAAAACTTATGACACTATTTTCTTTTCCTGACCAATAACTCTAAAGGGGACTACCCTACCCTAATGGTCATTAAGTGAGTCTATATGTCTAAGGGTATCAAAGCAATCTTCTTTAATTCTTTGACAGATTATCGAAACTTGCACTTTCCATAAGATAGCTAGCTGCTTAATATCTCTTTGTGGAATGGAGAAGTACACTGCCCCGGGAGTGGAACAAGGTGACTTTGGAGCCTTTGGTATTCTGAAGCTTACAATGGGAAGTTCGCTGTTTGTTCTGAGTGTTCCCACCATTGTTGCCCTTGCTACGTCCCGTACAATTGCTAAAGGTTTCAATCCTGATCAGGGTGCACTTGATGAGCGCCTTGCTGTTTGTCTGCATTATTCTCTCAGGTCTGATTGCCTTGGTGACAGTATATTCAGGTGCCCCACCCCACCCACTCAGTACGGCTGTTTTCATTAACTGGTTGCATAATGTTTGTTTAATGGCAAGGATCTTTGATGCAGTAGGGTACTCAATCAGGGTGCTGATTGTCGTGTGATTAAAAAAAATTAGGTGCTGTACATTGAGATGCCCCTAGGTATTGTTCGGAGAGTGAGCTAAATAGTTCTTAATATCCCATATCAAGTACCTCATATGTATGCAGTGGATTTTCTTGTGGGTGCTGTCTGTTTGCCAGCACAGTATGACACCATCTTTGTTGAGGCACGCGCCTTTTTTGCTGTTGTTATACTTATTTATAACATCACTGCATTTTCAGTGGCAAAATGAATAAGTCATAGTTTCTGTATAGCTCCATTAAATAATGAAATCTCATGGCAGTAGCCTTCATGGCTATATACCGTGCTATATTTCTCCAAGTTCTAACGAAGCCATGAATTATGAGTTCTAGACTACTTCTGAGTCTGTAGACAACTAGCAGAGCAATTGGAATATTATGACATAGTATATATGGAAGTCCTGGATCAAACAAGAGGATTTATTCTAGTTAAGTTGGTTGCCACGGCAAGTTCTGCAACTCAAAGAGCACAATGATTTACCGTATCATAGAATATGTTTCATTAGAGATCATCCACCTGGCATGGGACTATTCTTTACATATACCCTCCATTTAGATGGTGTATACCAAATTGCATTGAGCAGATTGGACAGGAAAATCAGAAATTAATGATTAGTGTAGTGTATATAGTCACTGGTCAAATTTATACGTCTGTTTAGTCTTGTAGTGTAGTCTTGACTTACACCACCTCACTCAGAAAATGCCTACTGTATGCATATGTATATATTTTATAAAAATGTATGCAATGTAGAGAGAATGTGATTGCATGCATGTATGCATTTGCATAGTTATTATTAATTATTATTATGTATGCACACACACATACACACAAACACACACACACACACACAAACACACACACACACACACACACACACACACACACAACACACACACACACACACACACACACACACACACACACACACACACACACACACACACACACACACACCTCCTCCTCCTTTGTACACCTTGTCCACAATTGGACGTTGGGCGACACCACGACAAACATCAGACTGTGTTGGTTGAGCTAGCTGGCAGATGTAGCTGGTGGATAGCAGACCGCCACTGGGCTCTGTCCTTCACTAGGTCTTCCCAGTTGGTGATCTTGGACAGGTCCCTATTGACAACGTCTATCCAGCAGAGTGAGGTTCCTCCAGGCTTCCTCTTCTTGCCTCGTGGCCGGCATTTCAGCACCTGTCGCTGTGGCTGGTGGGCTGGCATCCTTTGGAGGTGACCAAACCATTGCAGTCTTCTCAGTTTCACCTGGTCTTCCACTGGTATTTCACCTACTTCTGCCATAATATCCTCATTTCTTCTCTTGTTCCACAAGGTCACTCCTATAATGTCTCGCAGGCAATTCATCTGGAAGACATGCAATCTTTTGAGGTCCTGCTGAGTGACTGCCCATGTCTCCGATCCATACAGAAGTACAGACATCACCATCACTCTGAACACATGAGCCTTGGTCTTCTTACTCACACTTCGACTTCTAAACACCTTCCACCTCCACATCTGGTACACTGTGGCTGCCTTCTCCAGTCGTGTGCTCATCTCTCCATCTACTCTAGCAGTCTGCCCCACTTTACTCCCCAGATAAAAGAATTCTTCCACAGCCTCCAGTGCGTTGCCCCTAAGTGTGATTGTTGGTTGGTCACACACACACACACACACAAACACACACACACACATGTACACACATTTACCACAACTGGTGAACATTTTGGGTGGATGTGGGATGGCATCTCCCCTCTCCCAACCCCTTTGGATTGAACCTTGAATACTATTAATGCTGTCAGAATGCTGAGTGAAATTGTGGCCGCCAGAAGCTATTAATCCCAGCTGGATGATCCTAATTGTGCTGCCCATGTATAGATACGTACCTCATCCCAACACAGCCCATTCTAATACTTTGCAGAAGTACTTTAGTACATACAATGTAGTTTAACTCATTGAATGTAGTGAATGTGAGCACCATCTACCGACACTTTTGCAACTCTGCAGGGGATCATGTGTGCAACGGAAGTGAGGTATTGTCAGACCATACATATGGCAGCATGGTCGAGCATGGCTATACCTGCTCTGATAGGCTCGTTCATACAAACGAATCTAGTGAACAAATCTAGCATTCCTGGCAATTGTCGGCTGACTGCTCAAGGAAGGAGTCAAGAATCCTGGTTGGATTTAGTCTCTTTGCATCCCTTTGCTTTCCTTTTTGTTGTTTCTCAGCCTTCTTAGGTGTGATAAGGGTGGTAGGCCATTTCCCCAGGTGTACTCTCTGTGCTAGCTAAAAATGTGATGTCATTTCCTCCACAGGAAGTTAGTAGCCCTTGTCTGTCACAGGAAGTGGGTATGATGTCACTTCCACTACTGGAAACGTCTATGACGACACGCTCTTGCTTCACAAGAGGTGCTATGTACAGTGGTATATAGGGGTGGTTCACCCCCTTAAAGGCAACAGTACTAGTGGCTCCTACTCATGAGAGTGGTTCCTCTGTATAGGTACATAGGTAGTTCAGTCTTCAGACAGGCACATAAACACAGGGTTGGAGACATAGTAGCCTCCACTCAGTGGTAGCTAGGTGGTGCTTAACATTATAGGTGAGCATGGCACTGTGTATCACTGACTGGACGTCACAAACATCAACATTTGATCCATGCCTCAATAACAGAGCTTGGACCTCACTTGTGTTGGTTAGCAGTACTGAATTCACTTGACTATAAATGGGTGATACAACTGATTATGACTGAGGTCAAAGTTCAGTGAGCCACAAGTTGATATGGACAGTAGTGACAACCATTTGCAAACATACATTTTATGTATACTCTATTACAAGTATACAGTACTACTACTATATATACAGTACTAACCCTAAGTATATAGTAACTGTCTTTAGAGATAATGCTATATATAGTAACATATACGTAACTACTTCTAGTAGACATGTGTGTTAGTTTCAAAATGAAACAAGCCCCCTCTGATGACATAAACATAGAGGTGCAAAAATCACTTTCATCATAGTTATCTATAATCAACACCAAACACTGAAATAGTTGGAGTTAATGCCACTGCTGTAAGTCTTGTACACAATAGTGTGAGGGCCCTGGGAAGCTGTAGTGACTTTGAAACAACTGGCATTATCATGACAATGGCAGCTGGAGCATTGCTGGTGTTTTATGAGTACCCATTTATCTTGCATGACTGTAGATATGCATGCTTGCTGCAGAATACAAGTCTTATTAATTGATGAGTGTATTAGGTTTGTGTCAAACTTTGCACATGCTAAAGCGATTGTGCATTGAATTACACATTTCAAATTGTTTGCAGCACAGTTTAGCATGTATGACAAGAAGGGATTTACCCAAACATTACACAAGTTTCCTTTCACCATGACACAGGTATAGAAGAGAAGTCTTCCTCTATCCCTATCCCATGTCCATAGGCAGCTATTGAACATAATTATGTGTTTGGGATGGAGCACTGTGCTGGAAATTCCAACTCTACTGGCATAGCTAGAGAGGTGACTTTGGAGCCTTTGGTACGTATATATAATGATGCCCACGTACAATTGGAGGTTTGTTGTTTGTTCAGTGTGCCCACCATCCTGTACGATTGCTATAGGTCTCAGGGTGTTCTTGCACAGTTTCCCTTTGCAAGTGAGAATTAGTAAAGAAAGCTTAATGTACAGGAGATTGTGGAATCTTTGCAATGCAACCGAAAAAGCGGTTGAACATGTTCACCAAGAAATCCCTCCAAACAGGTGACGTAATAGCGCTAGTGTATCTCTTTGTGTGGGTGCACGTGACTGAAACCACTGCATTTGTTGCAAAGGTTGCACAATTTCCTGTATATAAACTTACACAATTGAGCCCCACCCCCACCCACTTCATTCTGCCTATTCATTCTCTTGGTCTACAACTACTGCACACTGGCAAGGAGCTTCTGTGTGCTGGGGTATTCTGTAATGGTGCTGATTGTTGTGAGATATGGGAAGAAGAACTTTAAGGCAGCTTACATCATCCTGTCTCTTTGCCTTGTTTGGGAGGATCTGGATTTCTTTGTACTAGATTCCTAGTACCTCAGGTATATGTTGTGAGTTTTATTGTGGGTGCAGTCTGTTTGCCAATTCCAGATGGAAGCACTGGCGAGATTATCCTAACTGTTATAATACTTGTGATCTTCACATTTGTACCTCTGGTTGGGTGCAGTGTTGTGTCTCTCATAGTCCTTCACTACATCAACAAGCACAGCATCACGGGAGATACCAAAAACAACAAGGCTGTTGCAAAGTTGAGTTTGTTTCTGCTAACAGATATACTCATCAACGCAGTAAGTTGAACAGTTAGCAGTATTCTTACATACTTTTCTGCTGGAGGCATTGAAGTCATTTACAGCACCTATGCTGTGGGTGTTCTCTCACTATACCCCACTCCATGCTGATCATTGTATTTCAAATTGTTTGCAGCACAGTTTGGCATGTATGACAAGAGGGAATTTACCCAAACATTACACAAGTTTCCTTTCACCATGACACAGGTATAGAAGAGAAGCCTTCCTCTATCCCCATCACATGTCCACAGGCAGCTATATTGAACATATGTGTGTGTGGGATGGAGCACTGTACTGGAAACTCCAACTGCATGTACCAGAAATTCCAACTGTATTGGCATAGTCAGCTAGAGGTGACTTCAGAGCCTTTGGTACGTATATATAAGGATGCCCACAATTGTAGGTTTGCTGTTTCTTCAGTGTGTGCCCACCATCCTGTACAATTGCTATAGGTCTCAGGGTGTTCTTGCACAGTTTTCCTTTGCAAGTGAGAATTAGTAAAGAATGCTTAATGTATATATACTTACACAAGGGATGTATGTGTATAACGGAAAAAGCACAATGCTTTCACATGCCACTGATTGTATAGGTAACTATAGTGGTATAATCTTTTGACATGACAGGCAAAGGTATATGTATGGTATATAAGAGCTATGGTTGATGCCTGGTGTCAGATACGTTTGTGTACATGTCTGCAGATAAGTGTATTCTGCTGAATATCTCTGTGTGGGATGGAAAACTGCACCGGAATCTCCAACTGCACTGGAAACTCCAACTCTACTGGCATAGAGAGAGGTGACTTCGGAGCCTTTGGTATTCTGATGCCTACAATTGGAGGTTTGCTGTTTGTTCTGAGTGTGCCCACCATCATTGCCCTGTGTATGGCCCGTACCATTGCTAAAGGTCTCAGGGTGCTCTTGATCAGCACTTTAGTATCTGGATTTCTGCTGAGTGCCTGCATAATTCTCTCAGGTTTGATTGCCTTGGTGACAGTATATTCAGGTGCCCCACCCCCACCCACTTCACTCTGCCTCTTCATTCTCTTGGTCTACAACTACTGCACACTGGCAAGGAGTTTCAGTGTGCTGGGGTACTCTGTAATGGTGCTGATTGTTGTGAGATATGGGAAGAAGAACTTAAAGACAGTTTACATCATCCTGTCTCTATGCCTTGTTTGGGGGGGATCTGGATTTCTTTGTATTGGATTCCTAGTACCTCAGGTATATGTTGTGAGTTTTATTGTGGGTGCAGTCTGTTTGCCAATTCCAGATGGAAGCACTGGCGAGATTATCCTAACTGTTATAATACTGGTGATCTTCACATTTGTACCTCTGGTTGGGTGCAGTGTTGTGTCTCTCATAGTCCTTCACTACATCAACAAGCACAGCATCACGGGAGATACCAAAAACAACAAGGCTGTTGCAAAGTTGAGTTTGTTTCTGCTAACAGGTATACTCATCAACGCAGTAAGTTGGACAGTTAGCAGTATTCTTACATACTTTTCTGCTGGAGGCATTGAAGTCATTTACAGCACCTATGCTGTGGGTGTTCTCTCACTATATCCCACTCCCATACTGATCATTGCATTTCTGAAACCCATCCGTGACAAAATGAAAACATTTCTCCCCTGTAAGTCTTCCATTCATCGCAAAGTTGCAAAGATTTCAGACACAACTGAGGAATCAGCGCCAACTATGAATTGAACATGAGTGTGTCCTAGGTTTTCAGCTAGGAGTTTCCAGAAAATGTACACTTAATTATATGCGTATAACTGTTACAGTGTGATACACATTAGACCATTCATCATTTTGATCATTGAGCCTTTATTGTTCACTCAGCTTGATTACAAATGTTGTGACTCTGTAAGCCAATAATATAGTTTGTGGCACTGATAGTAAAAAAAGTTGTGTGGTGTGTATGAAGCTACTGTTGTTATTATAATGTGAAATAATTATGGATGCATTTTAAATATTCCTGGCAGAACTTTGCCTAGTTTCTAAATCGATCTACATTTTGAGCACTGACCAATGCAATGTCAGCATGATAGAAACACCATTGAACCATCTGGCAAAAGTCTATCATGACTGATGGCATAGCTGTAATACACAAGTTCTTGCAAGGAATAGGACTTGTATGTATTCTGTATGAACACGCATACCATCGATTGTTCAGTACAATTACAGACTGATAATATAAACGATGCACGTACAAGATATAGCAACGTCCACTGACACAAAGAAAGTAGCTACAGGAAGTGGAAGTGCATTAATGTAAAGCACTAGGTAAAATATTCTATTGTTGTTGCTGCACTTAAATTGGCTACATGCAGGAATATACAGTATTTATAGATGTTGCTCTCAATGTATGTAACATTGCTGCTCTACATGTATTTGATTTATACTGTATCCAAACATATCATAATGCAGTGCATTAATACAAAGGCCTGAAATTCTGTGGTATTCCTAGTACTGTACATAGTGCATTGGAATTATGATGTGCATGGACTTGGTACACATGCATTGTGCACCATTTGTACTTTAACAATTGACACTGGTTTGTATTATATAACATCTTACTGTCTTGCTGCTGTTTAAGTTGTTGCTGTTGATATGTTGAGCTAATAATTGTTGCATAACAGACAGTTACCTTTTGCAAGCGAGTTAGTAAAGAATGCTTTATGTATACTTACAACGATGTATAGTGCACGTGGAAATGGCACAATGCTTTCACTGCCACTGACCGCATAGGTAACAACAGTGGCATATCAGTTGACATTGACAGGCATAGGTATATATATACACGAGCTACAATTGATGCCTGCAGGGTGTCAAATATGTGTACATGTCTGCAGACAGTATTTATATTCTGCTGAATATCTCTGTGTGGGATGGAAAACTGCACTGGGAACTTCAACTGTACTGGAACCTCCAACTCTACTGGCATAGAGAGAGGTGACTTCAGAGCCTTTGGTACTCTGATGCCTACAATTGGAGGTTTGTTGTTTGTTCTGAGTGTGACCACCATCGATCATTGCCCTGTGTACGGCCCGTACCATTGCTAAAGGTCTCAGGGTATACTTGATCAGCACCCTAGCTGGAATTATGATGAACGCAAGTACCATTTGCAGCTACAGCAAAATCGGTTACAAAGCTAATGGTTGACTATGATAAACTCAAAGACTCTATGTATCTTCAATAGAACAGCAAAAATTAGCTACACACTAAAACTTCGCAATCTGCATGGTAGAGCTAGTGGATAGTGCCAGTCATATACGTACCACCACTACTGAGGAAAAATGGAAGGTGTCCACGGGATCGAGTCAATACTCGCAGCGCTGAATCAAAGTGATTATACAGTTAAGTTCCCTCTCTTTGCTGTACCTTCACTCGGTGTCCAAGTACAGTAGATAAAACAACTTCAGAAGTGAGTTCCTGGTACCATCTAGACAAAAATTGAGAAAGAATTGTAAGGAAATAAGCATAGCTGGAATGGTTTGGGCCTTGCTTTTACTTTCAAGTGCTAACCACTGCATGATCGCTGGTTTGACACGATCAATGATAATCATAAGAATATCATTATAGTCATAAAGGATGATGGCTGAATAGTGAAACAAAGTTCTCCTTCTATCTGGTGTGATGTGGCAGTTGCCCCTTCCCCCCCCCCCCCCATAGGCAAAGTTTCCAGAAGGGCCTGAGTTCTTCATCAGCACAAACATTGTTGAACCACGCAGTGCTCTTCTTTGGCTATTCAGTTGCTGTCCACCTATGTTTACAAACCAACCTGAATTAAAGTGCTCGCAATCTGGGCCAGCTTTTATAACAACTTGCATACTTCACTTGTCCATTGGTGGCTTTTGAAAAGTTAGAGCAGCTATTCACATTGGCTGAACAATTGAACCAAATTGAGCTGAACTGGTTCAGTTAGGCTGGTAGTCCTGCATGGTACAGCACAACTCAGTTTGGTTTGACTCCGTTTGACTCAACTCTCTAACTATTCCCGAGCCAATTCCTAACTGAACTGGATCAGTGGAAACAATTAAGGTAATTGCTTCTACAACTAAAATTCTACTTACAAATAACACAGGAAAAGATGCATTTGGCAAATCTGACAAATAGATATTCCTTGCTCAGTGGCAATCACAGTTGTACATGTCCTCGACTAGACTAGCAGAACAAGCACAAACAGTACCTCAAAACATCCACAGTGTCCCCCTTGGCTTTGTCTATCCTCTCTGCCAGCCTCTGGATGCTCTCCTGAACCTGAGGTTCAAGCTGATGTACAAGAAAACAAGTCATTAAAGCATGTAGACTGAGTGAAGTGTAGTCAGGTGTAGCCCAGCTAGACCCACTTCCAGCTATATTATATTGTGTCTTACAAAATGGAGGCTATAGCTTGAGACAAAGTAAAGTGCTAATCTGTCACGCAATTGTCTGTGAGTTGTAAGCACTCATGTATGTGTCCATACCACTTTCAGCTTATGGGCACTGAATACTGGGCTGATGTGCTGACGTGACTTCTTCCATTCTTCCCCACGTTGGGAGAATATTGACTCATACCTTACGCCAAACTGATATCCACCAAATACTCCGGGACATTTCTGTTTAGAGAGGTACAAATGGTGCATGTACACTGCAGTAACTTAAAGCCAAGGTCTATGCAAGCAAAAGTAAAATTAATACATTCACTGTTTTACATATCTACATGCATAATTCTGTAAAACTGGATCCAGATTTGCTTGTTCGCATAATTATGACTCATTGAGTTACTTGTATGCATTACACCCACTGATCTGTTCACGAAGTTAGCTGACTGTTTGATGGTGATCTCTACCACCATCTCTGGGTTGCCTGTCACCAGAACAGGAGTGTGGCCAATGTAGGACCTAGTGTCACAATTGAAAGCAGTGAATATGATGCACACAGTATACAGACACAGAGGGCTGTAAGAAGCTTTTGGTTGGTAAGCACACTATGCCAGTACTCATCCATTGCAGTCCACCTACCCACAGACGTCTCCATACTTGTTGCACAGCTCTCTGAAATCAAACAACTCACTCTGCAAGAATACAGATATGCACATCAGAAAGGATGGTCAGTCAGCTTATGGGAGATCATATGTGCACATAATGTCATTGCACAACAAAGGACATGTACATGCATATATGGTAAGGTGAATGCACATAGAAACACTGTGAATAATGGTGGGTCAACTTGCTCATACCAAATCAGACATTGGAGTATTTGCATGTATTACAAACATAGATACAGGAAAGGGTGAGATTGGAAATGCCCATTTTTCGAAGAGTACATCTGTATCTTACTACTGTACGTATATGCATAGTCCAGTGGGCTTGGTTTATAGCTGTGTCTCAGCATAATAATGGCCGCTGTTATAACATGCAGATACAAAGACAGACACAGGACCTGTACTAGCAGGTCATGCAGAAGGCGCTGATACAAGCATCAGATAGAAAGTGTGTTTGCCACAGGACAGAAGTTAAGTGCCACAGATTACACATATCAGGAACAGTGGTTGAAAGGATGTCCGGTATTAAATCAATTTTTCTTAGAACGATTACGTAATTTATTGCAAATCAACGATCAAATTTAGGGGGATTACAACATTCAACCATATGTGCACAATCACAACCATATTTCGACCACTGAGTTATACAATTTCCAAACCGTACAATATTGTCATGCACTCTGCCTGTAATAAATGTATATGGGAATTACCATCACATGCACTCTGCTTGCCACATATGTCAACGAGATTTAGTATCAAGCACTAAGCAATTGAAATGCTTCTCTGAGATTTAGAATCATCGTTTACATGCACATTGCTACAACGACATACTTGTCAAGAGTACATCAAAGGTTCACGCACTAGGTGTATACGTAGCAACTATGCCCTACAAGTGGTTGGAAGCTATACACATACAGTTGTAAATGTAAAAGCAGTGTAGTAATGGTTGCCAAAGACTCTGAATCATGTTGACTCAGTTGTTTAACTTAGTTATTGCTCAAGGCAGAACTACAAATGCAGCGCAAAGAACAGAGACTCCCGAGGAGAATCTATAGCATGCAGATCAAGTCGTGTCAAAGTAGGTCAGGAAAGTAATCGTATATCCTCTACTCATTTAGCAAACAGAGGTTCTCATTACAATAATACAATAGGAGAGTAATATATGCATGCAAACACACTACTGAGAGAGTACGTACATTTCAACAACAGTCAAGAACGAATCAACACATAAAATGGAAATAACATTCATAGCAACCACTTTCATTGCCTCATGTTGAATTGATCACCATGGTGATAATCAAACTACATTTTAAAAGCTCTACACCCTCACCCTCACATACATACCTTAGCCTGATGTAGATAACCAATGAATGGCAGTGGTGTTGGTCCAGGAATGCCAAGGTTCTTAAAGTACTGATAGGGAAGGTAGCCATACCTTGAGCAGAGACAAGGGCAAGTGTTGCACAATAATGTCCCAAACAGTGCATGTCCCATGTTTGAGCATGTGTACATGAGGTTAAGAGGATTTCTTGCTCACCGATACCACACAAAGACAGCAATGCTGGCTAGCACTGCAAGAATGTACGTCAAGTTGACACTGAGGTACTCTGTCAACCCTTCCACCAGGGCTGCTGCCATAATCACTCAGAGTCTCTATACATGTAGGTATAGCAAACAGGCACGTCTTAATGCAGCAAAGTGCTAAACACACTCTCTTTATATAAAACAGTGCACTGCACTGATTTTAATACGCAAGAACATGCAATATCAGAGTGCACCAAATTTGCTTCAGACAGTACAGTGTAGTTCTCAAGACAGGTTTCCACCCAATTACTACATATCAAATCATAGGTTTATTCCTTGTATGGAAACACCATCACATCATCTTCATCCCTCACAGTTCCCATCCCTGGATCTCAATTTCTGAACAGTAGCTAGTCTATCTATGATGCAATGTGCACCCTATGGATGAGCCACTACCTATCTCACATCCCCGATTTCACACTGAACACCTTCTCTAGACTGTACGCATGATCAGTAAGTTGCTAGTATAAGGTTAGTACGTTCGCTGTGTTTTACCTTATTAATTCATTCTGAGAAGGCCTCACATGCGCCCCTTCTGGCTTTAAGCAAAGAACGAGTTACAACAAAATATGGCTGTCATCCAGGAAGGCTTCAAGTGTTTCGCGATCGAGCTATCAATACTTACCCGATATATTTGCTGTTTAACTGTAGACGGATTAGAAATGGGATGGATGTGTTCGAGAGCTAGCGCGTCTCCCAGCAGAGTAAGGTAAACCGGGGCAATTTTGTCACTAGGGTTTTATTTCGACTCTTGTTCCTTGGCGATGGGCTTTTAGCTCACCACAATACCGCTGTTTTACAACCAATCCACTGCACTGTCTAAACGTAAACGGGTGTGAGCGCGCTCCTTCTCGATAAGTAGTAGTAGACTCACACGACGGAATTACCCCGCTCTGAAATAGTTACGGAATTACCAAGGAATTCACACCTCTTTGTAAAGTGATAAGTATACTATTACCGTATTTGTCCGAATAGAGGCCCGAGCATCAATTTCTTTCCCGGGAGTTTTGAAAATTATTATAATATTTTTCTTAACACTTGGCCTTGTTTCCAATATAAAATCAGTGGTGTACAGTATTGTGTCTCCGCGCGTGGGGGAGAATAACTGCAAGTCAAGATTCGCACGCGACTAGTTCTGTCGTGAAAGAGAGCGTTGTTAGAGGCCACCACGTATATAAGGTGGCAGTGGCTTCCTTGGTCGTCTTCTCTGCGCACTCAACGGATTTCAACTTTTGCAACTCTGATGATCCTTGGCAACTGTGAAGTGCGACAAGCGACTTGCAATTGCTAAGGAGCACAAAAGCGTCGATCGAGAGGCATTCCGTGTCGATTGCGGCGAACCCAGCCACTATTTGGGACCCGACCACTATTCGGGATCCGGCCACTATTCGGACCCGGCCTCTATTAATGAACCGGCCTCCTGATCCCCGAATCTGTACCCGCGCCACCTGGACTGACAGCTCGAGTGATCTGCATACACGTGCATATCCATATCAACGCGTATGAGTGTGCGTACGTGCACGCACGGCTATATGCACCAGTGGCAGTAGTCCAGCCATCTGGATTCTCTTAAGCGTTTAATTCGCAAGCGATTACGAATTAAACGCTTAGGAGGGTACGTGGGACTAGCTGGACTACAGTGGCAGGTTCGTTTATGATGGTGAATCCCCGTTTAGTCACGCGCATTCCAATCTACCCTCTGCGGAGTTTGTAGGGATAAATCTTCTTGGCGTCTTCTCTCGCTCGGTCAGCCACTGCCAGCATCAGTAAGTGAACTAACGTATTCTATCAAGTTGTTACTACTGTAGCTATGAGCATCGCGTTGTAGAGTGTTCTGGTCAGAATGGGCGGCGACTTTAAATCTAACTTGTTCATCGCAAGACCGCCCTTGAAGAGGGCTGTTAACCAGCTGCTTACGGCAGTCTACCTCAGTCGTCGATGTCCCAGAACACGTGGACCCTTTGCTGACTCTATTTATTGAGTCTGCTGTGAAAGGGGCAGACCATTTTATCAGAAGTATCTACCATTTCTACTAGTGTGTGTAGTTTCTCCTCAACCATTTGTCACTGCACTGAGTAGTGCATGCACACCAGTCACTTAGTAGTGAATTTCAGTCCACTGACATCTGTTCTCTCTCTTCTCACATAGCTGTGTTCACAACTAATGGAGGGACCCTCTGGCAACAGTAAGAAGAAAGGGAGTGCAACTAAGGACGAGTCATGCAGTGTTCACCCACATCAACAAGATGACTGTGAACCACAGCCACTAGCAACTCCAGAAGCTGACACACACCAGGGTTAGTCAAAAGTACAACTGCCTCACTCCACACACTGCCTCACTCCCTCCACACACTGCCTCACTCCACACAACTGCTTCCAAAACATTGCTCCTTAGCTCAGTATTGGTCACATATATCGCCTTGTGTACACACACCTGCTGAGAGTAGGTGGAGGGAAGGTGGTATTACAGTGAACTTGTGATGTTGGCAGTTATGTGTAGCACAACTCTTCCCTTTCCATATATGCAGTTGAACAAGTCCTTGACGACTTCCGACAGCGATTCATTGCTGATGTGGATGCAGATGCCATCATTTACGAACTTAGGCATCAAGATATTATTTCGAATGGTGATCTGACGAGAATCAGAAAGACTGACAGTCTGACACAGAAGAACCAAGATCTGCACAAGTGCCTCAAAGACAAGTGCACCAACGATGCCTTGTTGAGAGTCTGTGGCATTCTCATTGATTACAAGGGCAGTGCAAAGATGAATGCTTTGGGCAGGGGAATGAAGCAAAGACTAGCCAAAGGTAGGTGTTGTGTGTGAGTGAGCACAGATGACATCTGGTGGACATCTTTATAAAAAGAACACCAGAAGCTATGCATAAGCTAGTGCTGCACCAATAATTATAGGAGTTTAGCCAATGTTCTGATAGCCAATTTTTATAGCTGATCCGAGACGATGCCGCTAACTCATCCGGTTTGTTGATGGGTTTCACACGAGTGAAGAATAAATAAAAGTACATGGTACAAAGTATGTAAAGTGTCTGTGTGTTACTGATACATTTGAATTTAGCCTGATAGCTGATCTGTTTATTGGTGCAACAGGAATCCTGCACCTATTCAATGCATAATGAAGTGTACCAAGTGTACAGTACATTCTGGGTTCATTGTCCTGACCCAATGTGTCAATTGGTACCTTTATCAGGTAATTGAGCTAGTGATGTCATTATGGCAGCAACAGGCCTAAGCAGTGGCCATTGAAACTAGGAAGAATGGTATAAAGTGTATTCAGAAGAGACTCAAATTGACAAAGAGGTTTCTGTACTGTGAGGAAAACGCCTCTACAATGAGTGAACAGACAGTGAATGAGCTGTTATAGGCTTGTATTGTTCTCTGATGATGTTCTTCAGAACTGCTCTCCAGACCACTGCGAAAGCTGTCAAATCATAGTCGCTGATTCCATTCACCAGCCTTGACCACATGCGCATGTGGGACATGTCCAGTCCGTTTACATAACGTGAACCTTGAGGTATTCACACCTTGAGGTGTGAAATTCCTATGTTGCCATGACTACGCCTTTGCTGCATATGATGTGCGCGTGATTTAAGAGGAATGAGAAATCTAACGTCATTTCCGTTGGTGGCAAGAAACAAAATTTAAGAGGACAAGAAGACGTTTTGGCAAGAGGGAAAGAGAGCTGATGTCTTCGTCATTCTGAAAGTTTGAAGGGATCGACGTTTCAAGCTTTCGTACGCAGGAATCTCACACTTCGAACTCGGAGTACGTGAATGACGTCATATGCCTGCTTCCGTTTTGTACTCCATATATGGTTTGTCACGAGAACGTCATGTGATGCGCTTGGCAAAGAGGCTTTCCTGCCATTACTTTCACAAACTGCCATAGCAGGAATCGCTGAGATGGTTTCTTGGCCAGATAAAGATTGAAATGGTTAGTCCAGTGAATTGTCTAACTTTTCCATGAGGGATTATGCTTTGCACTTTTCCTATCTAGAGTTAGGCGACCCGAACCTTTTTAGAAGTAGTCGTAGTTTTCTTGCTTTAAGTTCTCAGTAGATTGGTTGATCAACTAATCCCTCATGCAAAAGTTAGATAGTACTGTTATGCATCCAATGGTGCCATTCTCTAGCCGCTGCACCCTTCCATCGATTTCTGCTACGCCGTTTACTGCTATTTCTGTGGCTTTGTAATTGTCACTATAACTCAATTTAACAAAGAATTATTAACGATGCTTATGCACAGAGTTATAGAAGGGTTCCTAGGTTTTACTTTCGTACTTTTCCCGTTCTGATCCAGCTCAGCCTGTAGGAGATATAAGCTAAAATACGAAGGTCAAAATTGGCCACGCATTGCTTACATAGCCATGTCCCACATGCGTGCCCTGAATCTCCTGTTTGCCATTTAACAACAGAATATACACTGACCTCCAGAATGACACTACTAGCTTGATTATCACTAAGTTCTACAAATAAGCAATTGCAACAACACCTATCGGGACAACCAGCCCAAAACAGTGCACAATGATGAAACCTGTAGTCAGTGAATTAAGTGGAGCAGTTACTGTACATTAGGTGAAATCACTGCTCCGGGACATTAAGTTTCCCGTTTAGGATTGTGTAGTGTGCAGTGAGAGGTGTCACATACCTTGCATGCATAGTGTCATGAGTAACATGGAGTGGGGTTAGTCTTGTGTAGCTAGACAGCCATTTTGTTTGGACTACACACTCCCAGAGTCTAAACAAAATGGCAGTATGACTATGAGCAAGACTAGAGTGGAGTTGCGTGTGTGCTGTTTTCATCATCACTGCTAGCTACATAAGCTCTCAAGTGCTGTGGGAGCTGTCAGTGAGCCCAACAGTAGTGACATAACTCACTTTAACTGCTGCTCCCACATCTGTGCATTTTGTGAGTATTATAGAATGGATGAGCTCATGATTCATGAACAATAGCTGCCACGAGGGAAGTAACAAAGCAGTATGCAGCAGACTGACCAGATCAGTGTCGGTAAAATGATTTGCTTAAACTGGTGCACTCTGCAAGTGTGCAACTTGTGACTATTATAGAATGAATGAGTTCATGACAAGAGACTAGTGTAGTGCATTGTGGTGAGCTCCACCTGACTCTACCCATGTTGCTCCTTTGTGCACAGATCCCACCCCCAGTCCACTTGCAGTGGTCACCACTGGGACTAATGCAGTGAGTTGGTGGCACTCCACATTGTTGTGTGGCTACTGGTAGTACTGTAGTTGCCGAGCCGAAAGGCGAGGCAAGTAATTGTGATGCGTTGTCGTCCCCTGTTTGTTTATTTGTATATATGTATATCCGTCCCAGTCAACCCGAGACACCTAGATTGCACAATAGCCTGGTGTTCTCCGCAGGCCCTCACGACAACAAAACGCTCTATCTGGCCACCATCGGCCACAAAACTGCTCAACACTCCATTTCATCGATGTTGATTGTTGTTAACGTCGCCCATTGCTTCAGCGAGGGCTACACGCCTGTTGGCCATTCTGCCATATTGGCTGACGTCATTTGTCCCACGTGGCCGGGGACACTTTCACTGTTCACTCGGGTGAAGCGATAACGAGCACTGTGTTAGCACAGCACAGACGGGCTTCCCTGCACAGCTCCAAAGATGTAGGTGTCGATTGCCCAGTTGCCATTCAGTGCTTCGTCTGGCTTGCTATCCCTTCTTTCTGACAGCCAGAGAAAGCAGATTACAGTTCTATTGCCCAAAATGTACTTGCCCTGGCCAAGTTATAATTATGCTCATGCACTTTACTGAAATAGCTAGCTATACACATTCAAGCAAGGCTGGTTGCATTTTAATGTATGCCCTAGTATAATGTGTGTTTGTAGGGAATGAAATGTGCAAACTCTCTCAATCACCCGTACACGTACCTCATCCAGTGTAGTGGAAGTGTGCATTTGTTGTTTCCTATGGTGTTAGTGTGTGGGTGTACACATGTGTGAACACAATTTGCTCCATTCATTCATACTTTTGTGTATGTGGCATTTGACAGTTAATGAGTGACACTGAATGGGTATAGAGTCATGTCATTTGTTCTGCCAAATTCACTAGCAGTCAGTTCAAGACAATCAGACATTCAGAGACTAAGCAGATGTCTTACCGTATAGCGGGAAATTTTGCAAGGTTTAATGTTCGCGATTTTCGCAATCTTACTATAATTCACGAGATCTTGGATTTTTATGTATGTTTGTTCAGCCATAAAATCAGCGCCTTCCCGGGAATCGGCTCGAGACACTCTGTATCAATTGAGGGACTGGGGGGCCATGTTCTTAGAGGGTTGCCATTCACCTAGCTGTTTTACAGCCGAAGAGCAAGATGTCCTTCGTCAATTCTCCGCGGGCCGACATGCCATTTTTAACATTATCGACCGGCCCTTCCACTACCGGTCATTGGCGTACTTGATACGAGCCATGCCAGTTAAGGGAGTGTGGGGACATGAGCTTAGAAGGATGTCGATCTTCTAGCTGCTCTGCAGCCGAAGAAAGCGCTTCTTTTTTTCCATGGGCCGAAACGCCATTTTTAATTATTGGTCTCTAGGACTTCCGGTTACGGAAGCGCTTATTCGCTGTCAGCAAACGTTCAAATTAAACTCTATGGCTGTTATAGCAGCCAGCCTCCATTGCTACCTGTGCAGATAGTTAAAAAATGTCAAGGGACCAACTTGCTGGCTTGCAAGAGGCTGGCAACCTGCCCGTAGGGCGGGCATTCAGCTAGTTAGGCCAAATTCGCGAAATTTTTCTTCACAAAATTACTCCCCCATCATTATAATTTTATGCAAACATCACAATAAGATGGCCGCCACGTTGCACAGTGTTACTGTATTGTGCGTGAAAATTTCCTTCAACTAAGTAGTTTGCCTGCCAAGGAGATATTTTGGATGTTGGGAATCACTGAATTAAAACTGCAAAATGTTTGGCTTTGAACAAAATCGTGAAATTTTCTTCCGCAAATTTTCCCACTATACGGTAATCAGTGAAATTATAGCACTTTGAAGTTTTATGTGTGTTTTAATACAGAAACGTCCCCTATGGTATGTGCGCATGCTTGTGTAACTGACCAAACACACTAGCCCAGTCACGTTAAGACTGTCTCATTGGGTGTTCGGAGACCTACAGCTGTCGTAATCAGTGATAATATAGCACTTTCAAGTTTCATGTGTGTTTTAATACAGAAACATCATCTGTGGTATGTGTGCATACTCGTGTAACTGACCTAGTTAGACGGGATGTATACCACTGTCCCACTGTCCTGCTTTCCCGCTCGTATTCTTTTGGCTGATTTTGACAAAGTATAGACAGGCTGTGAATGAGTCACATGCTCTCTTACACATGTGTTGGCAGATTCTGACACAAAGTTTACCCCACATGATTCAGTCCCATGCACCACTTCAATAAAAAAAAACACTTTCACAGTGCTGTACTTTGTCCCTCTGTGGTCCACTGCATGGTTGATACCTATATCAGTGCAGTGATGTTCAAGGCATGTCCCTCGTACTGTGTTCACAGTGTGCCTTCAACTCTATGCACTTTATTGCTGACATTCAAACACCTCTGTAACCCCTACTTTCTCCCATCCTCACCATCATCCCTCCACACCACCTGCAGATGGAGGTGTATCCTGCCCTCCCAGAGCCACTTAAACATGTAAGGAAGCTTGCTTATGGTAGATACCGGCGACCTACCTTTGCAGAAGGACAGAAGGTACAATTCACTAAAGTAGCTGTACTGAAGAGTATCCCTAAAGCAAGAAAGAAGAAAGACATTGATCAGGGCATGTTCCTTAAGCGATACCGTGACTGTGGGGTACGACTGTCAGAGGGATTGTCTCAACAAGTGACGATCAAAGACTTTCTTCATGAAGGCCCCCAGCAAAATCGAATTATGTATGGACAGCCTGGCACAGGTAAAACCACTTTCCTTAAACACCTGTGTCAGAAAGTGGCCAACAATGAGCCGAGTGACTTCTCCCTCGTCCTTTACTTCCCTCTGCGTGACAAGGCCGTGTCACAAGCTTTGAAAAGCAGCAGTACCCCGTATGATTGCGGTCTGGAGAGTCTCCTCCAGTACTACATTCCCAACAAGACCCGCTCTGCTGATGTTGTTCAGGAACTGCTGCAGTGCCAAGGAAGTGATGTTCTCATCATCTTGGATGGGGCTGATGAGGTGCGTGGCCTGATGGACAGTGCCGAGGGATCCCTCCTATCATGTCTCTTGGAGGGCCGTTTGCTTCCCCAGGCACACTTCATAGTGTCCACACGTCCTGGTGTTTGCCCAGTACTACAAGAGCACAGCTCTCTCTTTTTTGAGATCCTCGGATTTGACAAGGAAGCAGTGAAGTCGTTTGTGAAAGATTTCTTCACAAATGAGCCAGGCAAAGGTGAGGCCATGTTGTCAGATCTGCAGGCCCGTCCAGACCTCATGGGAGGAGCTTATATCCCTATCAATCTACAGATCTTCTGTTCTATCTACGAACATGGTGTTGCAAGCAGGTCGGTGTTTTCTGCAGCAATGACTGAATGCTATAAGTCCTTCATCGCCAAGACTATCACTCAAGAGAAGAAGAAACAGAAGAAAACAATCCGAATTGACCCATCTCTCGCTAACCTACCTCAGGAAATTGAACAGCTTCTCTTAAACCTTGGTGAGCTCGCCTTCAAAGGTCTCATGCAGGATCCACCCGACTACATCTTTCAGGAAGATGAAGTACGCCGTGTCTTCCATGCCACAGTCAAGCATGACGAGATCCTGGAAGATTCATCCTTTGGAGGCCTCCTTCACTTGCACCCCGACCAGGATGGTTCCTCAAGTACACTGAACTTCAGCCATACATCCAAGCAGGAGTTCTTTGGCGCTTATCATCTCTCCCTGTTGCCTGAGGCAGAACAAGCTGTCTTCTGGAGGAAGAACCGCCACAACCCCAAGTTCGCTGTTGTCCTCCGATATTTTGCTGGTTTAACGCAGTTCAAGTCAGCGGAGGTCAGCAAGGTCGTTCTTACCACAGGTGGTGACCTGCCAGCAAAATGTGACACTGACAATCCTTATCTTTTGTATGTGTTTCATGCTTTGTTTGAGTCTCAGAATGAGTCTCTCACTCAGAGCATTGTCACACAGTTGTACAGCTGTCTCACCTTTGATTTTTACCTCACTCCATTTGACACCATGGTACTCTCTCACTGCCTCACCAAGTGCAAGCACCTGACTGAACTAGACATATCATCCACTGTAATCTTATTCTTACTCCCAACCAGTTTCTATCATGTATGTTCAGTTGTGCAGTGCAATCCTATATTACAGTCACAGTCACTTCTTGTGAACCAGTTCTCCACTGAAGGTGAGTGAATGGGACCACCCTAATTGTTGGTGTGTGGAGGTTGTGCATGTGTGACCCCTTCAGTTGTTGTCTCTTTTAATGAAGTATAATTATGCAAAAGTGAACTTATTGTTTACACTATGTACGTAGTATCTATAGTATGTGTCACTTGTGTGGTATGTGTAGTGTGTGTTATACTTAGTGGTTAAGACTTGGGCATGAGGGTGATAGTGAGGTTGTGAAGCACCCGAGCTAGGGTGAGAGTATTTTGTATGCCTTAACTCCCATGTACATGGCCCTATCATTATAGCATCTATTGCCATGGGCAAGGCATGGTTAACTACGTATATATACTGTACAATCACTATGCTGACTTGCATTATGTATGCATGATCTGTTGTCATGGGCAACAAACAGTGATGCAGTGTTTAATGTATGATCACTCAATGATTGTACAATTGCCATAGCAACACATGCTATAATGATTAAGACATGGGCACTTACTCTACGGTACTAGTTCATTTCCCACCTGTTCTCATGCATGGTGATCATACAGTTGCTGGGGTGATGTACATACGTACACTACAAAGTGACTGTATGATTACCTGCTGCTCATGGCAACAGTTACTACATGGCTCTGTATCCCTTTGTGTAGCTGGCAGATGTGTCTCTAGTGTGTTTCTCCATTCTCCCTTGTTCCCCTTCCCCTATTCACATAGATGCCAGAGCACTATTTAAGGCTGCTGGGTCACTAAAGAGGTTGACACTGTATGTGAATGAAAGCTGCACTTCAGAGGCACTGGCTGAGGTCCTTGACCACAGACCATTGGAAGAGTTGCATCTTACCCTTTACAGTGATGTTAAAGTAAGTAGTGCATGTTCATCTGGTATGTAGGTACATATGTGGTGTAGAGTCTGACGGACCAGTTTGCATGAATCCACTGTGTGGCTTCCTCCAATTTATGCTGCTTCTTTCTATACTTGAGTTGTTTGAGTGCATAACATGTGCCGTTTTACTCCCACTCTGAGGTAAAATGTGTGAACCAGTTTGAGATGCATCACATTACATCATGGACATTTGTCAGTGACCACGCTAGACCTATAACTCTGTTTGACTTCCTAAGTGTATGAATACTCCGTCTCTTCTCTTACTGTTGTCACTGTATGTTATGTGTGCAGGGTGACTGCAGTGTGGTGGAAAAGAAGGTTGCCCACTGTCAGCTGATGAGACTTAAGCTGTTTGATGTCGAAACTGTACTCCTCCCTGTACTAAGTGGAGTGAAAGACAACCATTCCATAACAGATCTTGTTGTTAGAGGTGAGCCCATCACTACGTGCTTCTATAACTATACTATGCCACATATGGTATTTGCATGTATAGGTTGGGCCCATACATGTATGCACATACTTTGGAAGCACTGCCCCTCCCCTTGCCACCCTTACACCCTCAAAGTGTGTTTTGGTTGTGTATACTCAGTGTATGTTGTGTTGCATATTTGGGGGGCACGGTCAGTAGTAGCTTTGTAGCTGTCACTTAGCAACCACCGTCACTTAGCAGCAGTTTGATGTTGAGGCAATGCATGGAGTGGTTGTCAAAGCAATATCTGATTGCCCCATACTGCTGTATAAGTCAAGTTCAATGGAGTGGTGTACATGTGTCAAGTGTAACTGAATGTGTACCAGTCATTGCTGTTTGTAAAGCCACTCAAGGTCAACCCCATTCAGTCTTGTGTGCACTGTCATGTGGATGTCAATGATTGTTTTGTTTCTCTACCTTAGGTCTGTCACTCAGTTGTGAGCCATCTTTGGCTGTGGCCACTTGTGCCCAGACCATGCCACAGTTAAGGACACTTCACATTGATTCGCTCAACCCTCTTCCAGTGCTGCAGTCACTGTCACACAGAAGCTCTCCCCAGGACAGTATCACAGTGGAGAACCCACACTGGGTATGTACAGTGTACACCTATTTATTTGCTTAGCATCAGTGCTAGTTAGTTAACTATTTGACACACACACATGGAGATGTAGTACAGAATCACTGTACTATGTCTCCATGTCTGTGTCAAATAGGTATACCACGGCACTGGCGTATATGTGGATTTTATACACTGACTATAGACTATGTGTTAATGGAAAGGACAGTAGCTCTCAGGATGCTGTGTGTTTTAGCTCAGTTCACAAGTGATGCAACGTTTGCATAGCTATATACTATGAGTTTGGCTTGGTTGGCTTCTAAGAGGATCTTTGTGTTAGTATGGCATTGTACATTGTGCTAACTGACTAGGACACCATCAAGAGTAGCTAAAACTCCATCTGTTACTCGTGCACATTTGTTTGTTAGAGGAAATCTTAAAAGTGTGTTTGCTCACTAAGAATTGCTACCACAGCTATGAGTGCGTGCATTGTACGGAGTATTGTATTGTTGTTCCCTTCTACTGATTGAATCCAGTTGGCCAATAGCAGTGTGATATGACAGATTTCCAGTTGTTCTACAGGCAATCAGTTGGTGTGTATTTGTCATTGTATGTGACAAGTGCACATGTTGTGTGTATTAGTAGTTTGTGTTGTATGGTGTTGGTACATTACTACAGTATGTGTCTATGTCATATCGCGTGTCACTGTAGTGTCAGCACCTTTCACCTTTGTCATTGTGTGTCACCAATGATTGATGTAGGTGGTCTCAGTAAATGTCTAATTATGACAGTGTTGTCACTGTTGTGAGTGTCCAGGTTGTTGGTCGGTATGTTTGTAAGTATATCAAGTGACATTTGTTGTATTGAGCTGTTATGTCTATTGCAAGGAGACAGTTAACAGCAAGAAGGCCTACAATAGTACACACTGTTATGTCCAATGCTGTACCCTAAAGTGGTCCCCCTGAAAGAGACTCCCAAATTAAGTAGCCTACTACTAGCCCCCTACAGATTTCCCTGAATGAGCCCCCTCATAGAGAGGTGTCCATGTAGAATACCACCATGCAGAGCCCCTCAAGAGGCCCCCCTAAAGTGATAAATAAATGGTGAGGAGTGGCCTCTTATATACAGTAATAGCCACCCATTAAGATTGCAAAATTCATACAATTTTCCGTAGCAATATACACACAAGGAAGGCAAAAGCGCTGTACCATCTTGACGGTATCTACAGGACTATCGAAAGAGCAAGGCAATTACAGACCTCGCGGTGGCAAATTGGTGGAGCGCTTTCTCGCTTCAGTAATTGTGCATATTATTGAGCCACCATGCCGAACAAACACGGAGCAAAGACAGGATATGGTGCGGAATGTGTCCCACAGTCAGGCTGTCTTTCTGGACTGCCACCACGTACAGATTTTGGCTGTTTCTGCTTTCCCATTTGCACTGAAGAACTGCTCCTGACAATGCGGTTCGGACATCATTGTAAACGTGATACCCACAACTACAACTACTTAGATGGAGCAAAAACATCTGTAAACGGTCAGAAATGATCCTCAAAGCGCCAGTGGAACAAACTAATGTGTACAGTGATACCTGAGCCACTTTAGGTGTTGATATCTTTCATAGAAAGGGAGCCATTTGGAAAACATTCAGGCTTCACGAAATTAAAATTGTTAATATTGTCAGCTAAGAGGATTTCGCGAAATATACATCCCCTGAAAATTTGTACATATACGGTAGCTAGCTATACTGCGTGGGGTAAGTACTCTATGAGTACTTTAGTTCTTGTAAGGTGCCACCTCAGTACCCTTCTGTTTTGTTTTGAACCTACAGGGGAGGTTGAGTGAAGAGGACTGGGCACAGCTGGAGGAGGCAGCCAGTTGTGCTCAAGTATTCAAGGTGAAGGTGGATGTAGACTACAGTGCCAGAGCTAGCAGAGCGCTGGCTGCTGGGTTCAGTAAGAACCTACTACTCACAGAAGTGGAACTGGGGCTAGTACCGAAGAAGTTAGTGGAGTCAGTGAGAGGAACACTGTGTGCAAACACTGTACTAACTGTTGAAGTCAGTGACAATCGTGTTATCTAAGTGATTGTAATAGTTGTCCGGCTTGTGTAAACTGCTAACTGTGTTTACTCTCTATACTTACTTCAATCACCATGCACCGGATATCTGTCTGTGTTTCTTAGTGTGAATATCTTACTTGTAACTGACTCTGACTGGTTGTGACTGGTCTACCTCTGCATGACTATTTAAGAGGATTCTTGTTAGTTGCTGTGTCTGTTGCCTAATTTGAGTTGGCTCAGTTGAGCTCCCCTACGCGGTTCTAGTACGTTTTCAAAGTGCGAGGTTCCGTCAGCGTGCATGCCCTGTGGGTTACATTTGGCGCAGTAAGCAGGATCGTTCTTCCGTAACACTCACCAAAGTCAAGATGAGCAAGCCCCAGTACTTCCGGAAGTCTACACGGGTGAGAAGAGCTGGATCGAGTGGATGGACCACTTCGACAGTATCGCAACAGTGTGCGAGTGGAACGATGAGGACAAGCTGAAGTGGCTGCGGGTGCGTCTGACTGGACGGGCTGGAGGAGATTTTATGTGGCTGCCAGAGGCGACACGTGCTAATTTTCAGTTGGCGGTGAAAGCGTTACAGGAGCGATTTGAACCTGAGAGCAAGAAGGAACTCTACAGGGCGGAACTGCAGACCTGTACCAAGAAGAGAAACGAAGATTGGGCCGTGTTCGGGGACGACCTTAAGCTGCTCGTGGACCGCGCTTATTCAGATCTACCCGACGAAGCCAGGGAGCGATTCGCACTCAACCAATACCTGACGCAACTGGACAACGTGCAAGTGGCATTCGGTGCTAGGCAAGCCAAACCTAAAACCGTTGATGAAGCTGTACGCCTGACATTGGAGATGGAATCGTACTTGCAACCTGCCAGGCCAAACAGGATCACACCAACTGTGCCCAGCGACCACGATTCGGATGTTGTCGGTGCTGCTTCAACCCAGCTGCGAGATGACCCCCTACTGCAGATACTGGAGCGTATGGGTCGCTTGGAGACTAAACTCAGGTCAGTACGACAGTCTCAGAGGATGGGCCCAGGCAGTGAACAGGGCAGCAATTCAGGCAGGAAACAAAGGTCCAGGGAGAGACCTCTCACCTGCTGGAACTGCGGGGGTGAGGGCCACCTAGCTAGGGATTGTCCATCACCAAAGAAGACCTCCCAGCAACAGGGAAACGATAAACCCTCCATGCTGTGAGCCTGGCATGCGAGGGTGTCCAAGAGGCTCAACGAGAGGCTACCATACCATCGTTCTCTGTTATCTTCGGCATGGACTATACACTTACTGGTTTTGTCAATGTAGTTCCTGGAAACCTTCTAGTGGACACTGGAGCCGCGGCCACACTACTTGCCAAGACCGTGTGGGACAAAGCCAAGGTGAGGGGAGCATGACTGGAAACTCCTGTGAGAACAAGACTGATCGGTGTACAAGAGATCCCACTCCAACTCCATGGTTTGGCACAGGTGAGTATTAAGATAGGGGATGAGATGTTTGTGACCAAAGTGATTGTTGCTGACTCCCTGACCACTGATGTCATTTTGGGGAGGGATTTCCTGAGGGAGCAGCAGTGCACAATTGAGATGGGTGGCAGTAAGGATGTGTTGCATTTTAAGGAACGAGGGGTGGCCATAGCCCTTGATAGCAAGTCAACAGAGACCTATCACATTAATGTTGTGCTAGATAGCACTCTGCAGATTCCCCCATGCAGCTAGATGGAGGTCATGGGAAAAGTTCTAATAGCTGCAACCAATAAGACCTGGATAGTGGAGGGGAAACCATGGGAACGGAATGCAGTGATGGTAGCTCGATCAATTGTCAACCCAGAATCCACCAAAATTCCCATCCGATTGCTCAATCCCAGGGATGAGCAGGTCACTATCCCAAAGGGGACAGCTGTAGCGGGAATGGAACCACTGGCAGATAATCCAATCGCAACGGTATCCACGACACAGATGAGGGACCCTGATGTCTCAAAGGATCAGCGGCATGCTCTGTGGGAGATGGTAAACAAGTCGGTAGACAGTCTCAATCACCAGGAGCAGGAACAGCTGTTTGCGCTTGTGCTTCAATACAGTGACTTGTTTGCGCAGGGTCCAGATGACTTTGGACGAACTGGGATGATCAAACACAGCATCGACACAGGTGAGTCAACCCCAATACACCAATCACCTCGCAGAATGCCACAGTTCTGGAGAGGGGAAGCAAGAGAATTGCTGAAGGGAATGCTGGAGAAGGATGTAATTCAACCATCACGTAGCCCATGGGCCTCGCCAGTAGTACTGGTCCAGAAGAAGGACGGCTCAACACGTTTCTGTGTGGACTTCAGGAGGGTGAATGCCATAACCCGTAAGGATGCATACCCCATCCCAAGAGTTGATGACTCCCTCGACACTCTGGCTGGAGCAAGGTATTTTAGCACATTGGACCTCATCAGCGGCTATTGGCAGGTTGAGGTTAGGCCAGAGGACCGTGAAAAGACAGCCTTTTGTACACACGAGGGTCTTTTTGAAATTAAAGTGATGCCTTTTGGTCTTTGCAATGCTCCTGCCACCTTTCAGCGCCTTATGGACAGGGTGTTGGCTGGGATACAGTGGTCCAGTTGCCTAGTATATTTGGATGATGTCATCATAGTCGGTACGACTTTCCAGGAGCACTTGAAGAACCTGAGGGATGTCTTTGACCGCTTGCAGGGAGCTGGACTCAAGCTGAAACCCAGCAAGTGCAACTTTGGTTCATCACAGGTACAGTTTCTGGGACACATTGTGTCTGCAGATGGTGTACACACAGATCCAAAGCTAACGGAGAAGGTTGCACAGTGGCCAAGACCAACATCCAAGAAGGAAGTGCAACAGTTCCTCGGACTAGCCAACTACTACAGGAGATTTGTGCAAGGTTTTGCTAGTATTGCTAAACCCCTGCACCAACTCACAGAGAAGACAGCCATGTTTGCATGGACCAGCGAGTGTGAATCTGCTTTTCAAGAGATTCGTCACAGGCTCACCACCGCACCAGTCTTGGCATTCCCCGACTATACACGACCATTTATCTTGGATACTGACGCCAGTGACACAGGAATAGGTGCTGTCCTTTCGCAAGTCCTGGAGGAAGGAGGTGAGCGGGTGATAGCATATGGCAGCCGTGTGTTGTCCAAACAGGAGCGCCGTTACTGTGTGACAAGACGAGAACTCCTCGCTGTGGTATTCTTCCTTCAGCACTTCAGACTGTACCTGTTGAGTAGGCCATTCCTGATTCGGACAGATCATGGTTCCCTCACCTGGCTGTCCAACTTCAAGGAACTTGAGGGTCAATTGGCCCGATGGTTGGAGTGCATGCAAGAGTTCAACTTTACCATTTCTCACCGTCCTGGACAGAAGCACCAGAATGCTGATTGCCTGTCACGCATGCCCTGTACGCAATGTGGGAGAGAGAACCATGGCATTGACTCACCACAAGAGGCCATGGCTATCGGTGAGCAGGCACCACCAGGAGTGACAGTGAGGACTCCGGAGCATCCAGTGGCATCCGTTTTGACTGAAACATCAACTACGGAGTTACATCAGAAGCAACTTGATGATGGCCCTATTGGCCTCCTGCTGTCCGCTATTGAGAAGGGGGAGAGACCAACTAGTGATGTGGTCTGGGGCCAGGGACCAGAGGCTCAACGCCTTGCACAGCTATGGGACAAGCTGTCGGTGGAGGAGGGAGTGCTGAAGAGGCGGTATGAGGACAGTCAAGGCCACTCCACCAGGTTGCAGCTAGTGGTCCTGCGCTCTATGAGAAAGGAAGTACTGCAAGAGCTGCATGCTGGAGCACTGGAAGGGCACCTTGGTGAAGAGAAGACACTCCTGAAAGTGAAGGAACGCTTTTACTGGCCAGGGATGCAAGGTGATGTTCAAGACTGGTGTCGCACGTGTGCAACTTGTGCTACGTGGAAGACAGCCCCAACAAAGAACCGTGCCCCTCTACAGACTATCAAGACTGGATACCCCATGCAGGTAGTCTCGGTGGATATCCTAGGACCCCTACTGAAGAGTGATGCAGGCAACTCATATGTGCTGGTAGCTGGTGATCATTTCATCAAGTGGATGAAGGCATACGCAATACCCAACCAGGAGGCCATCACAGTTGCAAGGAAGTTGACAGACGAGATGTTCTGTAGGTTCTCTCCACCAGAGCAACTACATTCGGACCAGGGAAGACAATTTGAATCAGAATTACTCAAGGAGATATGCAGGATTCTGAATGTAAAGAAGACTAGGACCTCCCCTTACCACCCCCAATGCGATGGCCTGGTGGAAAGATTCAATCGTACCCTGTTGGACATGCTGGCCACAACCACCCAAGATCACCCCTTTGACTGGGAAGACCAGATCCACAAGGTATGCATGGCATACAACACCAGCATGCATCCACTGGCTACACACCTTTCTTTTTGATGTTTGGCCGGCAGGCTAGGTTGCCTATCGACTTGATGTATGGGACTGGAAGCCACTCCGAGGTGCGAATGAGTATGCTGCTACGCTAAAGCAGGGGTTGGAAGATGCATATCAGTTGGTCCGCAACAAATTGGCTATGTCGCATGAGCATCGCAAAGAACACTATGACCAGAAAGTCCATGGCAAGCCTTACCACAAGGGTGACCTGGTCTGGCTGCACTCCACAGTTGTACCAAAGGGACAGTCCAAGAAACTGCATCACCCTTGGACAGGGCCCTGCCGAGTGGTGAAACATTTGTCAGACAGTGACTACCGGATAGAAGCGCTTAGAGGGCAGAAACGGTGCCAAGTTGTGCATTTTGACCGATTGAAATTATGCACACCAGGAACCAGATTCATGAGTGAGTCAGAAGAGCCCTCTGGCCAGAGGACTGGCGAGCATCCTTCAAAGGGTACCACTGTCGATGCATTTGGTGAGGACATGGAGCTCATCGACACTGGCCCAGAAACAGCCAACCCAGGACGTAGTTATCCACGCAGGGAAAGGCATGCCCCCGCTCGGTATGCCCCTCTCATTGCACATTGAACATGGATTCGGGTCGAATTCTTCCAAGGAGGGGAGCAGTGTAATAGTTGTCCGGCTTGTGTAAACTGCTAACTGTGTTTACTCTCTATACTTACTTCAATCACCATGCACCAGATATCTGTCTGTGTTTCTTAGTGTGAATAACTTACTTGTAACTGACTCTGACTGGTTGTGACTGGTCTACCTCTGCATGACTATTTAAGAGGATTCTTGTTAGTTGCTGTGTCTGTTGCTTGATTTGAGTTGGCTCAGTTGAGCTCCCCTACGCGGTTCTAGTACGTTTTCGAAGTGCGAGGTTCCGTCAGCGTGCATGCCCTGTGGGTTACATGATCCTTTTGCCACTACAATATCATGCAGCATTACGTGTGGGAGCATAGAAAATTTGTAATGTTAAATTGTTGTACATTTGTTGTTGTGATGTAATGTCAATGTAGCCAAATTGAATGGAAACAGTTAGCTGAAGCTGGCAGATCTAGAGCTGCTTTGACAACTAGTTTAAGAACTCTCTATTGATCTTACAAATGGAATCTCAGAAAGGAATGGTATCATCGGTGTGGATAGCGATGCAGAGGCTCAGCAAAAACTCACATAGTGCAATACAAAATCATGCATTCTAACTTTTCCATAATGGTGAAGTTCATAAATTACATGACTAGTGAGGGGATGCACATGGAGGGACAATTGCATGATCATTTTAACTTAAATTGGCTCTAGTTTATACTAGTTTTTTTACAACCAAAACTAGTGTGTCAAAGTGTACTGTGAAAAGCTGTATTATTTGTAAGTCATGGGGCACTGTGTGGTGTACTGTATGTGTGTGTGGCCATGGGGGTGGGGGGGGGGGGAGGGGTGAACATTCATGCAACAATAAAGCCATGCACTGTCTGCTGCAAACACAGCAAGCGATCCATGGCAGCCTGTGAGTGGGGGCTGGGGCCGTGCATGTGCTCGTGAAAAAATGGCCATGCAAAGCCATAATGTCGCTAGTAGAAATCACAGTTGCAGGTTAACAAGATTTAATTTTGGAAAATGGCAGCCGAAAATTGGCAACTTTGGTCTGTACGCATGATCGACTTTGTACATTGCAGTACTAGTACATGCGAATATGATTAGGCCAACTCTAAATTAACTGAGGTATATATACTAGGAGGAACTAGGTCTGAGTACTACCTATTTATTTATACCAATCTATAATACTATTGCCCATAATAAATATGGCCAAATGTACATACTAGTGGCAATTCTATTGAGAATACTGCATGTGAAATGACATGCATGACTAGTCACTGTCAACATGTTCCATACAGGTACCATTACAAGAATGAGACCACTACTAGTCCTAGCTAGGTTTCTCCATTTAATAACTGAATATGCTACCAGAACTACGTAGAGTCAACTCCTGGCGAGAGGCTGTCACTTCCTGTCCACTGTGAACAGCTCCTCCAGAGGAAGAGCACCACACTCTGAGATGACAACATCCTTCTCCAGGGGATCCATGGCACTTGTCTTTTATTGTCTGTTCAATCACAACATCCTTAGCAGGGAAGGAATCACATGCATAATGTTCACACACTCTCCCTCCCTCTCCCCTCTCATCTCACTCCCTCCCCTCCCCTCTCCTCTCACTCTCTCCCCTCCCCTCTCCTCACACAACATGTCTCCCATCCAGCCAAGGTGTCTTCACAGTGGTGATGAAGAACTAGGACCTGTTGGTGTCCTTGCCAGCATTGGCAATGCTCAGCCAACCCAGGCCTTAGTGCTTCAACTTAAAGTTCTCATCTGGAAACCTTTCCCCATATATAGATGCTCTTGCCTGCAGGTGCAGCAGTGAATACACAGTGGTCCAAGTTGGTCCAATACACAAGGAACTGAATCACCACACAACACTGTACAGCGGCACCTCTCTATTGGAGACACCTTTTGAGACAGTCTAGGATGGATGGAGACACGCTCAAGTTGATTTACAATTCAACATAGACATAGGCCATGTCCCACTGGTAACAAACTCCTGAGAGGGACACAACAGTTACTGTTAATGATAAATCAATGCAGAATGTTTTGACATAGAGATCTTTGTCAACTGCGCACAGGATGTACCCATGTGCTCCTGTTCACAGTTGACAAGATCTCCGAGTCAAAATGTTCTGCATTTCATTTATCATTAACAGTTGTGTCCTGCTCAGGAATTTGCTACCAGTGGAATTATTAATTCAACTATGAGCCTCTACAGCATCATGAGCCATATCATCAGTAAGGTGGAATTGGAGTAGATGTGCATGAACTGGTACATTCTACCTGGACTACACTCACCTCCAGTGCTGTCTCCCTTGGTCAAGTCACCACCAAACACAACACCAGGAGGAGCAACTGCGTGGTGTAACACACAACACTGACAAAAGGCACAGAATATGCAATGTTATCCCCTCGCTTACTGCTAATGTTGCTTCAGAACACTCATTGCAATTTCATTATTCACTCATTACATTTCAGGCCTCACTCAGCCCACACACAACCCTTTCCTTACCCCACTCCTCATATATAAATTTCACTGACCAACCCGTACCTCCACTCTCCTTCTCACTCTCTTCCTGCTCACCCTCCCTTCCTTCTCACTCCCCTCCCCTCCCCTCCCCTCCTCTCTCCCTTCTCCACTCCATCACTCACCATCCCATTAATGAGTTTCCCAAACACAACATGTCTCCCATCCAGCCAAGGTGTCTTCACAGTGGTGATGAAGAACTGAGACCCGTTGGTGTCCTTGCCAGCATTGGCAATGCTCAGCCAACCCGGGCCGTAGTGCTTCAACTTAAAGTTCTCATCTGGAAACCTTTCCCCATAGATGCTCTTGCCTGCAGGTGCAGCAGTGAATACAATTAAAGGCCATATGAATACAATTTACAGTTGTTGGTCTTTCACATCATCTCAAAGAATGACCACATTGTGAGATGAACAGTACAAGTTGTGACTGTAGTGAGTGTTGTGTGTGGGCACTGGGTTCATTCACTCTAATAGCTAGTAATCAGGGTGGCTGTAAACAGAGGGGAAATCCCCACATGGGCACTGTACAGTGACATTCTCCATTCTAGACACCTTTGGGACAGTTGGGGAACATGCACATAAGTTATTTACAGGTTAACACAAACATGTTTCACACATATCATCAGTAAGAATTAGAGTAGATGTGCATCAACTGGTACATTCCACCTGGACTACACTCACCTTCAGTGCTGTCTCCCTTGGTCAAGTCACCACCTAACACAACACCAAGAGGAACAATCATGTGGTGTAACACACAACACTGACAATTGGCAAAGAATACGTAACATACACAATAAGAGCCCTCGGGCTCATACTGAGCTAACTGAGGAATTGAGCATACAACAGACACTGAACAAGGTCACCACCAACACAGCAGCAGCTAGCATGGCCACCCACAGCTATAGAGAAGGACACAATGATGGAGAGCTAAACTACAATAAGTATGGGGACTCTCAATACAATTGCAAGACCCTTCACATTATTATACAGTACATTGAACAATGATATTAAGTCACCACATGCACACCAGAGTATACCGATATGTCTGTGACCGCTGTGTGTTGTGTGGTGTGCGGGCTGTGCATTGTACAGTGTGCACACACAACTCTTACAGGGAGAAGAATTGGACCCAGACAGGGCACGTGTGTACCACACAGAAGGGACTCAACTAAATGCGACTACACATTATGTCAATGCACACACACAACCTCACACATGTAGCTAGCTACCCCTCCCCTCTCTCCACAACACACACACCAGCCCAAACCCATCACAGAGTGGTCAATACTTCACCTGGTGATATTCCTGTACCATACAACAAATGGTGACTGCCTGCTTTGCGCAGTCTGACGGAACTGCTCTAGAGGCTACTGCCAACAACAGCGGCTGAAGTGACCGCTTACAACTACAGCGATATGCTTCAAACAGTCTCCCAGCGAATAGACACACACATGCACTAACACAACACCAGTAATAGCACACAATCAGAACTTAACTGGCTAGTACTCACCCGACAAGACAGAGTTGAGAGCAAGCCCAGTGTCACAGTTGAAAGTAACCCCCGTATAAAGTATATAGTAGTAGTAGTTATAAATATTCTAGGATATAGTAGCATACCTTGGGATCAAGTATCTCCCTTGCCTACAGAGAATGTTAAGTGCCAACAGAGAAGAATCCTACTGTTTTCTCTTGTGGTAGCAGTCTATGGAGTGGCACTGGGGCGAAAAGTGTCCTGTCAGCTACCAGCTGACTTTCCTACGTAGTGCATAAAAGGATGACAGCAGGGCAGCAGGATAAAATTTCAACCAATAAAGCACAACGACCCGCAAAGTGTAAAGATACCTTTGGACCAATGAAAAGGTGCTAGGACAATCTAGCAAGTATATAAAGCAGCAAAATAGCCGTAGGACAGCTCAGACCAGCATATTGTGATGGCTACCTCTACAGTGTTGACGATTGATCCGACGTGCTTGTGTACTACATTTACAGCACTAAGGCTGGAGCCCCTTTGTATCCTTCTGGATTCTCCAAGGACGCCAAACGGTCCCTTTGACAGCAAGCACAGGTCTTTGAGGAGTGTGATGGCGTGCTGTTTCACAAATGCGTGGATTTAAGTGTTATAGATCCCAAATGATTGGGTGAGGGGCCGGCAGCAAATCAGTTTACCTACTCGTCCCTGTGTCATCACACATCTTCCGGAAGTAGTTAGCTACTCTTGACAGTGGCAGAGAAATGTTGTGTGATTATGGTCTCAAGTTGGGTTGTTCATCTCGCTTCCTACTGGTCGGCAGTGGATGCGGAGCGTCAGCTAAGTGTGAGTCACTGTCATTCACGTCAGCCACAGCGTTTCCCAGAGCGGTGTCCTTAACCAAAGCCTGCTCCCAGCTCGGCTCCGGTTCGTAGCCAGATTGTGGCTTTTCCCTGTTCTCGACGAAACAAGTAAGCGGGGTGGCCTTTGCATTGTATGTTGTGGCGTCAGCTACTGCGATGTTTATAGCTGTCCTGCAGAGTGCCTGAACAGTGCATGTTTGACATTTAGATGCACTGCGCACAGTGCATCTCTGGGATTTAGATGCACTGGCGCCGGTCTGGTGAGATGCAAGCACTCGTCCTATTGGCTACATGTTTGTCCGCGGAATGCTTGCTGTGCGCCTATGTAATTTAATTTCAGCGTTTAGATGCTTGTTACCATGGCAACGGGATATATTGATCACTTTAAACACTTCACTTACTTATAGCTAGCTACAGTCTATATTTCATTGCAACTATTATACCAACACTGCCTTGTTTCCTATTGATCACTTGAAAGTTCTACTGTTGCGAAAGTCTACACTTCATTGTAGGATAGTTTATCCCCAGGGATAGAATTAACCAGTATAGAATAGTCCAGGACCGATGAAATTCACTAAGGGAGGATAACATATCCCAGGATATACTAACCCTGTGGGATAAAGTATCCTAGTTCATTTTACCCGGGGGGATAGAGTAAACCGTGACACCGGTCCTATCCCCACTAGACAACTCCACGGAGCAAGAACCACCGCCTTTACTGGAGCCAGGCGGTGAGACAGGTACTCACAGGAGTAGGAATAATAATCCCTGTGTCTTCCTCGCAGTATAAGCGCTCTGGAGTTTGAAAGACGTTTCGACTCTCTGATGGGCACGGGAGACCTGACCCAGTGGCTAGTGGTAGGTTGGTTGATGATGGGTGAATCCCCTGTATAGTCACGTGCGTTCCAATCTAGGCCTATACCCGCTCGCTTGCGGAGTTTGTGTTGATCCATCTTCTTGGCGCTTTCTCTCGCTCGGACTCAGCCACTGCCGGCCCAAGTAAGCGAGCTAATGTATTCTATCAAGTTGTTACTACTGTAGCTATGGGTATCATGCAGTAGAGTGTTCTGGTCAGAATGGGCGGCAACTTTAGCTAGATCAAACATGTTGTTGCAAGACCGCCTTTAGCGAGGGCTGTTAACCGGCTGCTTACGGCAGTCTATACCTCAGTCGTCGATATAACAGAACACGTGGACCCTTTGCTGACTGTGTTTATTGAGTCTGCTGTGAAAGGAGCAGACCATTTTATCAGAAGTACCATTCCTACTCGTGTGTAGTCTCTCCTCAACTGTTTGTCACCTCACTGAGTAGTCCGTGCACACGAGTCACTTAGTAGTGAAATGGCCTCCGCTGACATCTTTTACCTCCCTTTTCTCCATAGCTGTCCCTGTATTCACACACTGATGGAGGGACATCCTAGCAAGATTCATAAGAAGGCAGGGAGTACATCCAAGGATGAGTCACACAGAATTGACTCCCATACAAAAGTTGGCTGTGAACCACAGCCAGTAGCCACTCCAAAGGCTGACACACACCAGGGTTAGTCATAAGTACAACTGCCTCACTCCACACACTGCCTCACTCCACACACTGCCTCACTCCACACGCTGCCTCACTCCACACACTGCCTCACTCCACACACTGCCTTACTCCACACACTGCCTCACTACATACGCTGCCTCACTCCAAACACTGCCTCACTCAACACACTGCCTCAGTCTCGTTCCCAGCCCCCCACGTTCGCTAACAAATGGCCACGGAAAAGGTGGTCTGGTATCTTTGGGCCTATTCCTTGGTTCTCGCCATCCCAAATAATTTTGACTAATCAGATCGCTACTTAGTCACGTGTCTACTGAAAACCCCGCACAAACCTGGTACATGAGGCTGAATAGGGAGGAGTCTCAAAGTGTAAGAGTTCTTTCTTAGATTATGGATAGTCCATGATTGGTATCCAGTTCTGTGGCATGTCCAGGATCCAAAAAGGAACGTTTGAGAGTCATCTCCTATATAATCACATACGAGGCTCTCGTGTGGTTTCAGTAGACACGTGATCAAGCAGCGATCTGATTGGCCAAAATTATTTGAGATGCGTTGAGGCAAGCCAAGGAATTGGTTCAAAGATGCCAGACCACCTTTTCCGTTGCCATTTTTTAGCGGAAGTGGTGGGCTGGGAACCAGACTAACACTGCCTCACTCCACTCACTGCCTCAGTCTACACACTGCCTCACTCCACACACTGCCTCACTTCACTCACTACCTCACTTCACGCACTGCCTCACTCCACATGCTGCCTCACTCCACACGCTGCCTGACTCCACACGCTGCCTCTCTCCACACACTGCCTCACTCCACAGAACTGCTTCCAAAACATTGCTCTCTAGTTTAGTATTGGTCACATATATCCCCTTGTGTACACACACCTTCTGAGAGTAGGAGAAGTTGTGATGTTGGCAGTTTTGTGTAGCACAACTCTTCTCTTTTCATATATGCAGCTGAACAAGTCCTTGATGACTTCCGACAGCGTTTCATCACTGATGTGGATGCAGATGCCATCATTTATGAACTTAAGCATCAAGATATTATTATGGATGGTGATCTGACAAGAATCAGAAAGATTGACAGTATGACACAGAAGAACCAAGATCTGCACAAGTGCCTCAAAGACAAGTGCACTAAAGAGGCCTTGTTGAGAGTCTGTAACTTTCTCGTTCGTTGCAAGGGCAACCCAAAGATGAACTCTTTGGGGAGAGAGATGAAGCAAAGACTATCCAAAGGTAAGTGTTGTGTGTGAGTGAGCACAGATGGCATTGTCTAATGTTATTAGATTAAATATTGAAAGGATAGGTTCATGACAAGAGACTAGTGTAGTACATAGTGGTGAGCTCCACCTGACTCTACCCGTGTTGCTCCTTTGTGCACAGATCCTGCCCCCAGTCCAGCTACAGTGGTCACCACTGGGGCTAATGCAGTGAGTTGGTTGGCACTCCACGTTGTGTGGCTACTGATAGTACTGTAGTATAATGTGTGTTTGTATGGAATGAAATGTGCAAACTCTCTCAATCACCTGTACACATACCTCATCCAGTGTAGTGGAAGTGTGCATTTGTTGTTTCCTATGGTGTTAGTGTGTGGGTGTACACATGTGTGAACACAATTTGCTTCATTCTATCATACTTCTGTATATAGCATTGTCGAGTCTTAATGACCTAGACTCATGGACTTTCTGCTGGTGGCCATGATTCTCATCGATATACGTATATCAAGCATGCAGCTATAGGGAACATCTATTCTAGGAGATCGGACCATACGTACATGGAGCTTCTCCATGGTATTAGGGGGCAGGTTCTACCCCCCAGCCTGGATGGTCAGACTTGGACACTAGCCGCGGGGGGGGCTTACAGTGTGTAAGTACCTGACCCCTGACCTTTGTCCTGAAATTTGACCTCCGCAGCTGAAGTCTCCATCAAACCTGGGGGATACAGTCCAATAGGGACCGAAGCGGTCCCCCAGGTAAGAATTATTTATTGCGGGATAAGTTAATTATTCAGTCAGAGGTACATAAAGGAAAAGCTGCTGACCAAACAAAAGGAGAATGACAAACAAAAAGAAAGCAACATTTGAGTAAATATAAGAAATGAGGGGACAAAAAAGAGAAAAAATGCAAAGTTACCCCTTTATGCCTAAAATTCCAATTTTCCCACGAGAATTGGTTGTTTTCAAAATAAAAATGGCCAAAAGCAGTAAACACAGACGAAACACAATTTTGCCCCCGCAGTCAAACGAACGAATTTGCCGTCAGCTATACATTGGTGTGGAAGATGAAAGAAGGCCTGGTGCTTGACATATGACAGGTTGAGGACAAATTCAGGCCTTTCCTGCTGCCGTTAAGCAACTTTCACGGGTGCGCATGTGCAATAGCCAAAAGTAACGCATTTCCAAGTTACTTCGCTCTACCTATGGCTCACTGGAAGCATTTCTGTCTCATTTCATTGTACCATGGTCGCCAGGCTTGCCACGAGCATGAACACTGCCCTTCCGTTCCACGATGGACTTGTGAGGGAGCGACATGATTTTGCAAACTGAAAAGTTGACTAAGTCTTCAGTTCTGCTCGTACATCATAAATAAACCCTTGGTAAGTAAATTAAGTCAGTAAAAGAATGTCACCGCCCTTCTAGTTGGTAGTGAAGCTCGCGAAGCAAACCCTAACCGCTATGACCGATAAAAAACGGTCATTTGTAGTTTAAGTGCATTGTGCAATTTGACCATTAAAATGGTCTATTGGGCATAAAGGGTTAAGATACAGGAATATGATACATGTGAGAAATAGTGGTGCAGATTGTCATTGACACTGTGACCACTGTGAAGGGAAGACAGATCCACTAGCACCCTCCATTTGCCAGCAGTCTTCTTTGGGATAACCCCCATGTGGCTGGTGATGACTCCAGAGGAGTCTTCAGGTAAGAAGGCTCCCAGCATATGACCTACCCTGCACTGTGTTACAAGGAAGTCTGAAACCACTTCAGGCTTCGCAGTAGCAGATGGAGTATTGCCCAGCGATGACTGGCAGTGAAGGGTTTATACCAGGCCAATATGGAAACCGTTGTGCATCCTGGTAACCAGACATTCTACCCAGTCCCTGGTTGGGTGAGACTGCAGTGCTGCTCCATGCCTCTACCACCAAGAGGGTTGAGACTGGGGCTGCTAGCACCCTGGAGGATACTGAGGCTGGGACTTGGTGTTCGCAACCAAGGTGCTGGATCTGACAGAATTTGTCGAGCCAGGAGTGGGGCCACCATAGCATAGGCAGATGTCAGGGGTTCTGGCTCCGCACCTGAGTGTACAAATGAGTGCATGCTGCATCAGGCACCTAGGTTTGTAGCCGAGGAGTGCGTACTGGCATGTAAAACCAAGGAGGAAACACTTCTACCCGGCTACTACGGAGCACAACTTAGGTTAGACACTGAATCAATAACAAGATGGCTCTCTGAGCCACTACAAACAGCACATTATATACCAAAAGGGTGATACAGGAAACTGAGATAAAAAGGTGACAATTACACAAGAGATCGTGACCTATTACAACAAAACACTTGTAAACAGGGTGGTCATGAGGACTACAGACAGGTAAGCTAAGGTAAGGTCACATGCATGTCACAGTACGCTACAGGTGCTCCCCCCCAGTGAACGACTAGGGAGCGGTAAAACAGAGAATGTCTTTAATATGTCAAGCGGTCTGGCCAGTGGACTCGTCGTCCAGACCTTGTAGTGCGAACTTGCTGTGCTGGTTCGGTAGCTACCGAATCGGGTTGAACAGGTGCTGTTTGTGCTGGTGTGCAAGGGAAGGTGTTGTCAATGTGGGCTGGTTTGAGCCGGTCCAGTGAAACAGTCTGTGTCTGTCCCTTGATGTCTAAGGTGAAGAATTTGGCACTTCGTTCCAGTACAGGGAATGGGCCATCGTAAGGTGGCTGTAGTGCCTTGCGAACAGCATCCCGCCGTACAAAGACATGGGAGGTAGACTGAAGCTCTGGGCTGATGAAGCTTGATCTGTGTGAGTGTGGCTGCGATGGCATGGGCCGTAGCTTGCTCATGATGGCTTTGAGGCGGGATACATAGGAAGTAGGGTCCATGGTGGTAGTATCCACAGATGGAGAGAAGAAGGACCCTGGGAGACGAAGTGTTGTACCATAAACAAGGTCTGCGCTGGTACAGGTGATGTCTTCCTTGAAGGCAGTGTGTATCCCGAGGAGGACTACTGGGAGAGCATCCAGCCAGTTGAAAGTGGGTGAATGGGCCATCAGGGCTGCTTTGAGCTGTCGATGGAAGCGTTCAACTAGGCCGTTAGCCGAGGGGTGGTAGGCAGTGGTGCGGATCCTGTGGGAACCCAGCCACCGAGTGAGTTGACGGAAGAGGTCGGATTCAAACTGGCTTCCACGGTCCGTAGTGATAGTTGATGGCACCCCAAAACGGGCTACCCATCCTAGTAGAAAAGTGTGGGCTACGGTGTCAGCGGTGATATTTGGGAGGGGCAGTGCTTCTGCCCAGCGAGTGAACCTGTCGACACAAGTGAGCAGGTACGTGTAGCCTCTTTGTGGTGGCAGTGGTCCAACCAAATCAATGTGTACATGGTCAAAACGGCTGTCAGGGGTTTTGAAAGTGGACACTGGAGTGGTTGTATGTCGATGGATCTTGGATCGCTGACATTGTAGACATGAGCGTGCCCATTGTCGTACATCAGCATTCATGCCAGGCCACACAAAACGACTGGCAATGAGGCGTTGTGTTGCCCTGATGCCAGGATGAGAGAGGTTGTGGAGGCTGTCAAACACGCTTCGCCGGAACTGCTGTGGTACATAGGGTCGAGGTGTTCCCGTGGACACGTCACATTGCAGGGTGGCGTCTGTGGTGGGGGCAGGCAACTCCTGGAGCTGTAAGGAGTCATGGTGTGGGATACCTTGACGCTGGGCCTCGGCCATGGCCTTGAAGTCGATGCCAGGGATAGGCAGTGTGTGGACCGCATCAACCTCAATGCGTGAGAGGGCATCTGCGGCCAAGTTGGCTGACCCCTTTATGTAGCGGATGTCAGAGGTGAATTGTCCAATGAAGTCAAGGTGGCGGATCTGCCTTGGGGATTGGTGCCTGGGCTTGGTGGAGAAAGCAAAGATCAGGGGTTTGTGATCCGTGATGATGTGGAAAGGTCTACCTTCAACAAAGTGTCGGAAATGTTTGATTGCAAGGTAGATGGCAAGTAACTCACGGTCGAATGTACTATACCTGGTCTCTGCTGGGCGCAGCTTTCTGGAGAAATAGGCGATGGGACTCCAGATGGAGTCAATGCACTGCTGTAAGACTGCTCCGACAGCCACATCAGAGGCGTCTGTAATAATGCAGGTTGGTGCATCTGATTGAGGGTGGCACAGCATTGATGCATTGGACAAAGCCTCTTTAATGGCGTTGAAGGCTTCTGTGGCTGAACGGGTCCACTCCAGGGTGGCGTTCTTGGGTGCCTTGTCAGACAATAGGGCGTGCAGTGGGTGAAGAATGCGAGCACACCCTGGGATGAACCTGTGATAGAAATTGATAAGACCCAAAAACCGCCTTAACTCACGTTGAGTTGTGGGCTGTGGGTAGCCACGAACAGCCTGGACCTTGTCCTTCAGTGGATGAATACCATCTTTGTCAACCAGATGGCCGAGGAATTCCAAGGTAGGTTCACCGAGGACGCATTTGGCAGGGTTGATTTGAATGCCGTGATCCTGTAGCCGGGTGAACACTTGTCGTAGATGTGAATGGTGTTCCTCTGCATCTTTGCTGGCAATTAGGATGTCATCCAAGTAGGCATAGCTGAACGGCAACCCATGGAGGACCTGGTCCATGAAACGCTGGAAGGTTTGGGCTGCGTTGCGCAGCCCAAAAGGCATGCGAACAAACTCAAACAAACCAAAGGGGGTAACAACCGCAGTTTTTGGGATGTCTGAGGGTTCCACAGGGATGTGGTAGTACGCTTTCACCAGGTCAATCTTGCTGAAGATCATGGAGCCACGTAGGGAGGATGAAAAATCCTGAATGTGTGGCACAGGGTAATGGTCAGGGACCGTGGTGTGGTTGAGTGCCCGGTAGTCGCCACAGGGGCGCCACTGTCCCAGTGTCTTCTTGGGCACCATATGAAGGGGTGAAGCCCAGCTGCTAGCAGAGGGTCGAATGATGCCTGAGGCGAGCAACTGGTCAAACTCAGAACGGGCTACCTTAAGGCGTTCTGGAGGCAACCTGCGAGGACGTGCAGCTACTGGAGGTCCTTCGGTGGTGATGTGGTGAGTCACCTGGTGCTTGACTGGTTGATCCGGGGGAGGTGGATGGACGAGTGTGGGAAACTCGTTGAGTAGGGCTGAGAAGGGGTTGCTAGAGGGTGGGCGCGGAACAGAGGGGCTAGGAGAGGTGGTGTGGGTAGTAATGCCGTTGATTCTCAGTTGAGTGAGGTTGTCGACCAAACGGCTACCTGTGATATCCACCATGAGGTTGAAGTGCCCCAAAAAATCTGCACCTAGGATGGGATGACGCACCTCAGCGACGATAAATGTCCAGTTGAAAGGGCGTCTGAGTCCTAGGTTCAAGACAAGGGTCCGCGTGCCGAAAGTCGCAATGGGGGACTGGTTGGCTGCTTGTAGAGCAGGTCCGGGAGTTGAAGGGGTGCAAACACGACGGGAGGGGGGTAAAACACTCACCTCTGCACCCGTATCAACTAGGAACTTTAGGCCTGTAGTGCGATCGGAGACAAAAAATAGGCGACTTGGTGTTTGGCCAGAGGTGCTTGTCGCCATTAGCACTTGGCCTGGGTGTTTCCCGTCCACGAACAGGGGGAAGTACACTTAGTGGCCCTTTCACCAAAGCGTTGGTGGTACCAGCACAAACCAGCTGCTGGAGAATTGTCCCGAGAGGGACTGTTGTGCCGAGATCGGGAACGAGATCTGGAACGTTGGGCAGTGGGTGGCTGGGACACCTGGAGGGAGTTGATGAGCCGGCGTAATTCCGCTACCTCCTCCCTAAGTTGGGCGACCTCGGGGTTGGGAGGGGGTGGAGGGGTGGCGACTGAAGACACAGTGGGCACTGCCACTTCCATAATCTTGTCGGCCATAGCTGCTAGGTTGTCGATGGATAAGTTTTCCCCTGTCGAAGCTAGTACCATCCGTACATTGCTAGGGAGGCGTTGCAGGAAGAGTTCCCTAAGCAAAGAATTGTCGGATGGGTTAGCCGGAGCAGAATCTCCCATCAGTTGCTGCATTCTGCGGAGCAATTGGGTTGGTTTGCGGTCTCCAAGCTGTTCAGAATGGAACAGGAGTTGCAGGCGTCGTTGGGCCGAAGCGGCAGTGCGTTGTATGAGCTGGGCCTTTAGGGTATCGTAGGGTGTAGCTTCCGGTGGGTTGAGGATAAGGTCGCGTACCTCCGTGGCAAATTCGGGTGAAAGCGAGGCGATAACGTGGTCGAACCGAGTCTTTTGGCTAGTGATGGACCTGGTAGTGAATTGAGCCTCAACCTGGGCGAACCAAAGGCGCGGGTCAGCCGGCCAGAACGGCGGTATCTTGAGAGCTACGGCTGACACCGTGGCAGGCGGTGAGACGGGTGGGGAGTGTTCTGGAGCGTCTTCCGACATCGCGAAGGGGTGCGGCTGTGAAAATTGACGTTCGGGTCACCAATGTAGCCGAGGAGTGCGTACTGGCATGTAAAACCAAGGAGGAAACACTTCTACCCGGCTACTACGGAGCACAACTTAGGTTAGACACTGAATCAATAACAAGATGGCTCTCTGAGCCACTACAAACAGCACATTATATACCAAAAGGGTGATACAGGAAACTGAGATAAAAAGGTGACAATTACACAAGAGATCGTGACCTATTACAACAAAACACTTGTAAACAGGGTGGTCATGAGGACTACAGACAGGTAAGCTAAGGTAAGGTCACATGCATGTCACAGTACGCTACAGGTTCACAGTGTGACCATGCATATGCTTTACCACTTGACCCTGCATATGGTAATAATTAAAGCTCAACAAAACAACAAGGGGATATACTGAGAGTGCTCAGTATGACTCAATAACTGAAATTAAGGCAAAGCGCCTGCGATGCCTCTTCTGAAATGATGAAGATAGTCTGCTACATGCCTAGGTATACAATCTGATTGAGTGGTGAAAAAATTGCTGTCTTCCTATCTGTAGCAACTATGTCTACAGTCCGTGTACTATACCCCATCAGTGGGTATGAGCAGCGACTGTGGGTGTGTGCTCAGGCTGTGGTGTCTTTCTTTCCGCCTCTTAACTGAGGTGAGCGCTGAAGACTGGTTGGCTTCAGAATATAACAATTGTTGGCACCATGCGATTGCGACCAACAGATGAGGCATTTATGGCTGAGGCGACATGTCTTGCTGAAGCATTCCCCACGATTGAACCACTGGCAAATGTCATCATCAGCTGGCCACTTACGCGGGTTTGCCACAGATTCGAATGTTGCAGCAGGCAGCTGCCGTGGTACTCTCAGTTTTGGGCGATGCTCGATTGCAATTGTCTTCTGAAATGGCTGCCAGCCAAACATCAGGTTCCTGGCGGTCCCATCTTATGCTAGGATGGATAGCAGCCATCTGCTAGAAAGCTTGGTCATAGTGAAACCAGACCTCCCCATGGCTAGGCAGAGGACAATGTTGCTGTATGTGGTCAACTGAGCCGCTTTGTCAGGGTGGAAAAAGCCAAGGCCCAGTTGAGGGGGGTGTCAATTGGAAATTTTTGTTTGGACGCCATTGCATTGTAGACTCCTCCTTTCTGCCCCGTAGGTTCCTGTCGAATGACTTTGACAGGGCCTCTGGGAGTAGGTCACCTATCACATAGCATACCTATCATACCCATGTGGGTAATAATATGCGTGGGCATTTCGAACCCTGGCCATTAACTACGTTTAACTGACAGTGTGTTAAACTACATACACTGAATGGGTATAGAGTCATGTCATTTCGTTCTGCCAAACTCACTAGCCAAGTCAGTTTAAGACAATCAGATGTTCAGAGACTAAACAGATGTCTTAATCTGTGAATTTATAGCTCTTTCAAGTTTCATGTGTGTTTTAATACAGAAACGTCCCCTGTGGTATGTGTGCATGCTCGTGTAGCTAACCTAGCTAGACGGGCTGTATACCAAATGGATACCACTGTCCCATTGTCCTGTTTTCCCACTCTTACTTCTTTTGGCCGATATTGATGGAATATAGACAGGCTGTGAATGGGTCACATGTTCTCTTACGTACACATGTGTTGGCAGATTGTGACATAAAATTTATCCCGCATGGTTCAGTCCCACCATTTCAATGAAAACCCCACTTTCACAGTACTGTACTTTGTCCCCCTGTGTTCCACTACATGGTTGACACCTATGTCAGTATGTGATGCTCAAGACATGTCCCACCTCCTGTGTCCATCCACAGTGTGCCTTAAACTGTACTTCATTGCTGACAATCAAATTCAAGGCATGCCCCTCGTCCTGTGTTCACAGTGTGCCTTCAACTCCATGCACTTTATTGCTGACATTCAAATACATCTGCAACCCCCTGTCCTCTCCCATCCTCACCATTACCCTTCCACGTGCCCTGCAGATGGAGGTGTATCCTGCCCTCCCAGAGCCACTTGAACATGTACGGCAACTTGCTTATGGCAGATACCGGCGACCGACCTTTGCAGAGGGACAGAAGGTACAGTTCACTAAAGTAGCTATACTGGAGAGTGCCCCTAAAGCAAAAAAGAAGGAAGACATTGATCAGGGCACGTTCCTTAAGCAATACCGTGACTGTGGCATACGACTGTCAGAGGGATCGTCTCAACGAGTGACGATCAAAGACTTTCTTCATGAAGGCCCCCAGCAAAACCGAATTATATATGGACAGCCTGGCACAGGTAAAACCACTTTCCTCAAACATCTGTGTCAGAAAGTGGCCGACGATGAACCGAGTGACTTCTCCCTCATCTTTTATTTCCCTCTGCGTGACAAGGCCGTGTCACAAGCTTTGAAAAGCAGCAGTACCCCGTATGATTGCGGTCTGGAGAGTCTCCTCCAGTACTACATTCCCGACAAGACCCGCTCTGCTGATGTTGTTCAGGAACTGCTGCAGTGCCAAGGAAGTGATGTTCTCATCATCTTGGATGGGGCTGACGAGGTGCGTGGCCTGATGGACAGCGCCGAGGGATCCCTCCTATCATGTCTCTTGGAGGGCCGTTTGCTTCCCCAGGCACACTTCATAGTGTCCACACGTCCTGGTGTTTGCCCAGTACTACAAGAGCACAGCTCTCTCTTTTTTGAGATCCTCGGATTTGACAAGGAAGCAGTGAAGTCGTTTGTGAAAGATTTCTTCACAAATGAGCCAGGCAAAGGTGAGGCCATGTTGTCAGATCTGCAGGCCCGTCCAGACCTCATGGGAGGAGCTTATATCCCTATCAATCTACAGATCTTCTGTTCTATCTACGAACATGGTGTTGCAAGCAGGTCGGTGTTTTCTGCAGCAATGACTGAATGCTATAAGTCCTTCATCGCCAAGACTATCACTCAAGAGAAGAAGAAACAGAAGAAAACAATCCGAATTGACCCATCTCTCGCTAACCTACCTCAGGAAATTGAACAGCTTCTCTTAAACCTTGGTGAGCTCGCCTTCAAAGGTCTCATGCAGGATCCACCCGACTACATCTTTCAGGAAGATGAAGTACGCCGTGTCTTCCATGCCACAGTCAAGCATGACGAGATCCTGGAAGATTCATCCTTTGGAGGCCTCCTTCACTTGCACCCCGACCAGGATGGTTCCTCAAGTACACTGAACTTCAGCCATACATCCAAGCAGGAGTTCTTTGGCGCTTATCATCTCTCCCTGTTGCCTGAGGCAGAACAAGCTGCCTTCTGGAGGAAGAACCGCCACAACCCCAAGTTCGCTGTTGTCCTCCGGTATTTCGCTGGTTTAACGCAGTTCAAGTCAGCAGACGTCAGTGAGGCCATTCTTGCCACAGGTGGTGATCTGCCAACAAGATGTGACACTGACAATCCTTATCTTTTGTATGTGTTTCATGCTTTGTTTGAGTCTCAGAATGAGTCTCTCACCCAAAGCATTGTCACACAGTTGTACAGCTGTCTCACCTTTGATTTGTACCTCACTCCTTTTGACACCATGGTACTCTCTCACTGCCTCACCAAGTGCAAGCACCTGACTGAATTAGACCTGTTGTCACCAATATTTCATCCCTTATCCCCCACCAGTTTCCATCATGTATGTTCAGTTGTGCAGTGTAATGCCCTTTTACAGTCACTGTCACTACCTGTGGACCAGTTCTCCACTGAAGGTGAGTGAATGGGACCACACTAATTGTTGGTGTCATCCATGTTGTATGGAGGTTGTGCATGCATGACCTCTTCAGTGGTCTCTTTTAATAAAGTATATGTACGAGTGACTTATTGTTTACATTATGCGGTATCTATAGTATGTGTCACTTGTGTGGTATGTGTAGTGTGTGTTATACTTAGTGGTTAAGATGTGGGCATGAGGGTGATAGTGTGGTTGTGAAGCACCAGAGCTAGGGTGAGAGTATTTTGTATGCCTTAACTCCCATGTACATGGCCATATCATTATAGCATCTGTCGCCATGGGCAAGGCATTGTTAACTCTGTACTATATACTGTACATTCACTACGGTGATTTGCATTATGTATGATCTGTTGCTGTGGGCAGCAAGCAATTATGCAGTGTTTTGTTTTAATGTATAATCACCCAATGATTGTACAATTGCCATGTCAACATATGCTATAATGATTAAGACATGCATAGGCACTTTCTCTACGGTACTAGTTTATTTCCCACTTGTTCCCACGGGCAATGGTGATCATAGAGTTGCTCGGGTGATGTACATACGTGCACTACAAAGTGACTGTATGATTACCTGCTGCTCATGGCAACAGTTACTACATGGCTCTGTATCCCTTTGTGTAGCTGGCAGATGTGTCTCTATTGTGTTCCTCCATTCTTCCTTGTTCCCCTTCCCCTATTCACATAGATGCCAGAGCACTATTTAAGGCTGCTGGGTCACTTATGAGGTTGAGACTGAGAGTGGTGAGAAGGTGCACTTCAGAGGCACTGGCTGAGGTCTTTGACCACAGACCATTGGAGGAGTTGCATCTTACCCTTTACAGTGATGTTGAAGTAAGTAGTGCATGTTCACCTGGTATATATATAGTTATGTCGTGTGGACTCTGAAGGACCAATTTACATGAACACATGTGTGGCTTCCTCTTATTTATGCTACTACTTTCTACACTTGAGTTGTTTGAGTACATAACATGTGCCGTTTTACTCCCACTCTGAGGTGAAATGTGTGAACCAGTTTGAGATGCATCACATTACATCATGGATATTTGTCAGTGACCACACTAAACCTATAGCTCTTTTTGACTTCCTAACTGTATGAATGCTCCATGTGTTCTCTTACTGTTGTCACTGTATGTTTTGTGTGCAGGGTAACTGCAGTGTGGTGGAGAAGAAGGTTGCTCACTGTCAGCTAACGAGTCTTAAGCTGTGTGGTTACAGCACTGTACTCCTCCCTGTACTAAGTGGAGTCAAAGACAACCATTCTATAACAGATCTTAATGTTACAAGTGAGCCCATCACTACATGCCTGTAGCTATGCTATACCACATACAGTAAGGGTTTGTACATGTATGGGTTGGGCCCATACATGCACATACATTGGAAGCACTGCATCTCCCTTTGCCACCCTTACACCCTCAAAGTCTGTTTTGGTTGCATATAATCAGTGTATGCTGTGTTGCTCACTTGGGGACATGGTCAGTAGTAGCTTTGCAGCTGTCACTTAGCAACCACTGTCTCTTAGCAACAGTTTGATGGTGAGGCAATGCATGGAGTGTTTGTCAAAGCAATGTCCATTCCCCCCATTCTACTACAGTGGTCGAAATAACGGTTGGTCATCAGTCAATTTCTGAGATTTTTATTTGAATGACCGTGCATTATTTCAAGTGGTCAATAAAAGCGACCAATCAGATTTTTCAGCCTAAACCGTGACCAATATTCCAAAAGGACTCACATGTTCACTGGTTATTTGATGAAGGCTACTAATGACAATTTTGTGAAGTACAAACTAGTAAACTAGCACTTAAGCAATAAGCGCTGTCTTCGCTACATGGCGGCCATCTTATTGTGACATTTACACGCAGGTGCAGGGGTGTGACGTCATGGAGGCTGATATTGTGCAGGCTGCTACCGCACTGCACACCACCACAGCCAGCTCATATTGCATTGTTTACACAACAGCTTTCACTTGTAGGGCAGTGGCATGTTTGTGACCACAATTTTGGAACCAGTGCCCAGGAAGTTTGCCTTGTTTTCTTGTGTTACTATTTCCAGCAGTAACACTAATGTGCATCTTAGGAGATTAGAACTGTTCCAGTTTGTAGCCCATTAGCCTTGCGTCAACATTATAATTATAACAAAGTTGTAAAGAATGCAAGGCTTCGTAGGAGACATAATTCCGAGGAGTGCGTGCGTGAACACATATGATGTGTGTGGCCTAACAAAAATGTGAATGACTGATGAAATGTAGGAGTGGTTGGACATATGAATGCACAACCACAAAACCTTATTTCCACCTCTGTACTAAGACAAGTTCAATGGAGTGGTGTACATGTGTCAAGTGTAAATGAACGTGTTACAGTAGTACAGTCCTTGCTGTTTGTAAAGCCACTCAAGGTCAACTCCATTCAATCTTGTGTGCTCTGTCATGTGAATGTCAATGATTGTTTTGCTTCTCTACCTTAGATTGGTTACTCATCAGTGATGGGTCATCTTTGGCTGTGGCCACTTGTGTCCTGACCATGCCACAGTTGAGGACACTTCGCATCAATGGGCTCAACCCTCTTCTAGTGCTGCGGTCACTGTCACGCAGAGGCTCCCCCCTGGACAGTATCTCAGTGGAGAACCCCCTATGGGTATGTACAGTGTACATCTATTTATTTGCTATGCATCAGTGCTAGTTAACTACTTGACACACACACATGGAGATGTAGTACAGAATCACTGTACTATGTCTCCATGTCTGTGTCAAATAGGTTATGTATTAGCTATACCACAGCACTGGCATGTACTGTATATGGACTTTATGCACTGGCTATAGACTATTGCTGGAAAGTTGGGATTCTGGCAGGACGGTATAGCTCTTAGGAGGCTGTGTGTTTTAGATCAGTTCACCAGTGGTTAAACGTTTGCTAAGCTATACTATAAGTTAGGCTATAAGTTAGCTTTGTGTTAGCATGTACCTTGTGCTAAGTGACTAGCCTAAGGACACTATCAAGAGTAAGACTCCATCTTGTACTTGTGCACATTTGTTTGAGGACATCTCAAAAGTGTGTTTTCTCACTAAAGGCCACTACCACAGCTATGAGTGCATGCATTTATATAGATGTTCTAAACTTCCCCCATCTACAGTAACATTGGAATATGCACTTTAACCCCTATATCTCTCCTGTGCGTGAATGTGTGAACACTGCACAAAGTATTGTCTTGTTTCCTTTCACTGATTGAATCCAGCTGGCAAGTAGCAGTGTGATATGACAGATTTCCAGTTGTTCTACAGGCAATCAGTTGGTGTGTATTTGTCATTGTGTGTGACAAGTGCACATGTTGTGTGTATCAGAAGTTTGTGTTGTATGGTCTTGGTACATTACTACAGTATGTGTCTGTGTCATAGTGTGTGTCACTGTAATATCAGCACTTACCACTTTTGTCATCGGGTGTCACCAATGAGTGCAAGATGTAGGTGGTCTCAGTAAATGTCTAATTATGACAGTGTTGTCACTGTTGTGAGTGTCCAGGTTGTTGGTTGGTATGTTTGTAAGTACATCAAGTGACATTTGTTGTATTGAGCTGTTATGTCTATTGCAAGGAGACAGTTAACAGCAGGAAGGCCTACAATAGTACACACTGTTATGTCCAATGCTGTACCCTAAAGTGGTCCCCCTGAAAGAGACTCCCGAATTAAGTAGCCTACTACTAGCCCCCTACAGACTTCCCTGAATGAGCCCCCTTATAGAGAGGTGTCCATGTAGAACACCACCATGCAGAGCCCCTCAAGAGGTTCCCCTAAAGTGCCTGCTAATGAACGGAGCAGAGTGACCTCTTTATATAAGATCCCCCCAATGCACCCTCCTAAGGCCCCTCCCCCATAGCCCCATTAGTCAGCATTGTAAATTTAGTGCCTCAAATGAGCTTATCAAGGTCCCATTTCCAATTGCCATCATCCATTTGATACAGTACTTTTTGGGTTGGTTGTCCCAACCGGATATATGCAATCGGTTATCGGTTATCAATTATTAACCTGGTGACGTCATTATGGCGGCTACAAGTCTAGCTGAAGCAGTGGTGTTTGGAACGAGGAAGACTGGAATAAAGCGTATTCGGACGATTTAAGGCTAAGTATGGTGGGGACATTTCTGTACCAAGAGGAAAACGCCTTCACGATAAGTGAACAGACAGCGCGGGGGATAAACAGACTCATACCAATCGCGTGCAACGATTTTCTGTAACCTGCATTCCAGACCACTGAGAAAACTGTTAAATCATGACCAGTTGGTGATTGAGGTCGCTGCCTTTGCCACATACCCTGAATCGCCTGTATACCGTCCGCCAATAGAATTGGGTATACTAAAAGTCACGCAAAAATGACATCACCAGTTTGATAATTGATAACCGATAACCGATTGCAACCATCCGGTCGGGACAACCGACCCAAAAAGTTCTGTATAGCACTGCCCCACCTGTTAATTGACATCAGTGTGGGAGTTGGCTGTGGTTTCTGTGTGGAGTGGGTGGGGTAAACAGCAAACAACTTTACAGCATTTCCCAATGTCATCGTCATCATCACTACTAGAACACTTCCCCAGGCATGTGGGTAGTTCATGCAAGTGAATTAGTCATAGTAATTTTTAACTTCAGTAGGGTCATGAGATAAAATAATAATTTCCTAACATACTTAATATCAAAACACTTATTGAAAAGATATCTATGCAAATAGTCATGAGCTGCAGAGTACACATCTTGACATCAGTCAGTATGCATCACTCCACCACTTTCAATTTCTTGGCCTCCCTTTTGGTCTTTTCCCGATGTCTCAGCACTGAATAGTATATTCTCTCCCTTGTAGCAACTGATTTAGTACTAACCTAAAATGGCCCTTCTGTTCATGGTGTATTTGTATGCATCACATGCACAGTTTATGTGTTCTGCATTTTCATTGGTGTAATTGGTGAATCCCAAAAGTCACACCATGCAAAAAGCTCTGCACGAGTAAAGCCAGCCCCTCCTCTCATGGATGGAGGGGCTAGCATGCCAGTCTACTCATGTGCCTGTTGGACAGTCATTTTGTGTCTATCAGGCATCAGCAACCTACCCATATCTATGGTAGTGTTTGTTGTTGTCATCTCAGTACCCCTGTGTTTTGTTTTGTACCTACATACAGTGGAGGTTGAGCGAAGAGTACTGGGCACAGCTGGAGGGGGCAGCCAGTTGTGCTCAAGTAGTCAAGGTGAAGGTGAATGTCAAGAATGTATTTAACTCAGACGGTGACTGTGCCAGAGCTAGCAGAGCCTTGGCTGCTGGGTTCAATAAGAACCCACTACTCACAGAAGTGGAACTGGGCGAGGTACCAAAGGGGTTAGCGGAGTCAGTGAGAGGAACACTGTGCACAAACACTGCACTGTCAAAGTCAGTGACAATTGTGTTATCTAAGTGATTTTTTGTCACTATACAATTTCATGTATCATTACATGTGGAAACATAGAACATTTGTAGTTACTGTTAAATTGTTGTACATTTGTTGTTGTAATGTAGTGTCAATGTAGCCAAATTTAATGGAAACAATTAGCTGAAGCTATATAGCAGGTCTAGAGCTGCTTTGACAACTGGTTTAAGAACTCTCTATTGATCTTACGAATGGAGCATGGAACTGGTGTGAGATAAAATGGTATCTGTCTAGGAGTTGTGAGGGGACACACATGGAGGGACATGTACAATTGAGCATTAATTTTAGCTCTAATTGTAGTCTTTATGTAATAGTTAAATGCTGACCAAGAGGCACGAGGGCGCGAAGCGCCCGAGTGCTGAGTGGTCTAAATCTTCAGAGACACCGATTGGTCAGCATTTAAGTGTTATAGATCCCAACAATTGGGCAAGGAGCGGCAGCGAACCAGTTTACCAGCTCGTACTTGCGTCATCACGCGTCTTCCAGAAGTAGTTAGCAATTTCTGACAATGGCCGAGAAAACGTCGTTTGGTTATTGTCATCTCGCAGCAGACGTTCCTAAAGGTCGGCAGTGGAAGCTAAACGTAAGCTTACTCACTGTCAGCCCCGTCAGCCACAGCATTTCCCAGAGCGGTGTCCTAAGCCTGTTCCCAGCTCATAACCAGTTCGCTTCTTACTCGGCTCTGGTTTGTAGGCCGCTGCCGGATTGTTGCTTTACCCTGTTTGTTGACGAAACAAGTAGGCCGAGTGACCTTTGCATCATATGTTGTGGAGTTAGCTACTATTGTTGTCGCAGCTGTAGTTTCTCTGCTATAGACCATGGGCCTAAGCCACGCCTATGCTCTAAATCGGTATTTAGAGCATAGGCGTGAACGCCGCGGGCCGAATTAGAACACGGCTGGACAAAATAGACCACGGCGCGAAACAACACCCAGGGTGTCTACGGCGTTTAGAAACATCGTTTAGATGCACGTTACCATGGTAACGGGATCTATACTAGTTTAATAGTACTGCAAACCATTAATAGGGTGTCGACATGTATATATCAGACAGTACGGTAATGCCAGATGTCTATATTATATATATATATATTATATATAGATATAGATATAGATCCCGTTACCATGGTAACATGCGTCTAAATGATGAAGACGCCGGGATGGAACAGTGCACATATAGCTAACCATACTTCACAGCGAAGGTATGCGCCTACACGTAGAGAGCGCCCTCGACATTTCCCACGTTTCGTTTTCTTCTCCTCTGACAGCCGTAGCGCACAAAGCAAAGGGACAGGGAGAATACTTCTCGCACCATATTGCATCAATTTTGGCTGGCTGCATCCATTTGTAGCTTAGAAGGCGGCGTAGTTTAGTGTGGAAGAGGGTGCTTGCCACGACTTCCGCCGTGTTGCTTGACCAAGCAGGGCGGACGCCATTTTCAAATGACGTAATTAAACCGGCGTGCACGTGACTGTTGCCATTGCCAGCGGGCTGCGCGCGTACAGCTTCTGGAGGCTCATTCTTCCATTGTTGCTCGATCAGCAGTGAAATTCTTCGCCTTGCTCTACTACTTAGTATGGCATTTGGATTGTGGAATGAATTATTTACAATGCCAGTACAATCTCTCAGATGCAAATTGCAGCTAATTCTATCAGGAGCTACACAATAAGTTTAAATTGCTTGCTATATCATGCATCTTAGCTCATGCCCCATAAAAAGTGCAAAAACTAGACATAATAAAAATTCTCTACAAAAACTGAAAGGATGTAGGGATGACATTAAAAAAGCCAGAAACAAGTAAAGGCCGAGAAAGGGTTGGTTCTCCAATACCAGCTTCACAACAGGGTTGAAAACCTTGCCAACGTTTCGACCAGATGCTCTGGTCTTCTTCAGGGTGAAGATATGTTAGCGTGAGCATTGATCATATTTATAGCCTAGCATCTCATCATGCGCTGTCACCGGAAGCCACATCAAGGGGTGTCACCGGAAGTTGTGGGGTTGCCTTCCTCAAGGCGGCCATCCAACATCCAGGCAGCTCCAGCCCACCATCCCTGTTGAGGGAGGGGCAGTTCAGCCTGATGTGGATTGCCTCCTTGAGCATCAGTTCTTTGGGGGTCCTGGCTTGGTCAATCACTGTTGCCTCCTCCCATCTGATTGGATAGTGGTTCTCCCATGCATGTTCTGCAAGGGCTGACCTCTCCAGTGTCCCCTTCTGACAGGCATCCCGGTGCTCCTTCATCCTCGTCTCGAGCCTCCTCAGTGTCTCCCCAATGTAGGTCTCGCCACAGCTGCATGGAACTTGGTACACCACCTTGGACCTCTTCTCCAGCGTCAGTGTGTCCTTCACCTTGGTTAGCATGGAACGTAGAGACAGTCCAGAACTGAAGACAACCTTCATGCTGAACTTCCTACAGACCCGTCTGATGTCCTCACTGACTCCTTCCGTGTAGGGAAGCATCACCAGTGGGGGTCTGCATCCGTCCTCCGGCAGTGGCACCTCAGTGGTCTCCACATCTTGCCACAGTCACATGACATGAAGCCACACTCAGCACTGTTACAATGAGCTATCAACTGAGGGCAATGTGCCACTATTTCTGTTCAATGTGTTAGGATGAGAGCTGATGTGAATTGATTCTAAGGTAAGCCTATAGTACAGACAGGGTTCCTGCTCCAGCACTCTCACTTTCTCCCAGTCAACGGGGTGGTGGTGGCTCCAAGCAGGCTCGGCCAGTGCCGAGTTTGCACAATCTCCGAATTCCACAGGTTTCTGATGTTCCGTCATTTGCTTTCCCAGGCATCTGCTTGTCTGACCTACATAAGTGGCTCTGCACACCACTCCTGCCAGCTCTTCTGTAGGGATGCAATCCTTCGGTCTCACCAGTAGCTTTCTGAGGGTGGTGTTCGGGTGGAAGGAGACTCTCACTCCTATAGTGGAGTGAGGACCCGTCACACCACCTCAGACAGACCTCGTACATAAGGGAGCTCGAGGGTGACAACCGGGCCTTGAGACTGGTCATCTGTGGATCTCTTGTGGGCTGGTGTCGCATGGTGCTGAATGACCCCTCTGGGGTAGCCATTGCTGATGAAGGCCTGTCTGATGTGCCTAGTCTCCTGGTCCTTGGCAGTCACGTTTGAGCAGATTGCTCCTGCCCTGCTGTGCAATGTCTTGACCACTGCAAGCTTGTGGGCCAGTGGATGGTGGGACATGAAGTCGAGGTAGCTTTCCTGAATACAGTTGTTGAGATGGAGCCATCTGGGTCCCGCTAAAGTAGCACATCCAAAATGGAAGCTTGCCCTCCAACTCCACCTCAACTGTGAACTGTATGCTGGGTTCCACCTCATTGAGGTGGTCCAAAAACATGTGCACTAGTGAGGCCCGGAGTAGAAAACGTTGGCTGCTCATGCACCATTATATGAAGAAACATGAAGTATCCCAATGATTTCTCTCCCTCCAGCTTCATTAAAGTTCCCTTGTTACCCCTGCATGGTTGATGCACAAGGCATCCTGCTGAGCCTTCATAACTTTAAGCATTAACATTGCAGCTGTCAGTCATTAACTCTCCATCTCTTGCAACACATCCACTTGCCCAATTCCTATGAAAATGGCTGCACAGCACCAACATATATTACTTATACAGAAATATATATGCACATACAAGGACCATCGGGAATTCAATTTTTGCACTGAGGGAGTGTGTGTGTACATACAAGACAGACATGCTTATTGTGCAGCTATATCATCAAGGTGTTAACTTTCTGTCCAGATTGCACACTGACTGGTTCAAATCGAGTCAACAGTCATGTGTGTATGTGGCATTCCTTTGCCAAGTCTGCATGTGCTCTGGTACATGAATATAGCTCAGCCTATTAGCTAGGCTATAACAGTTGAGAGGGGCCACAGGGCTTGTTTTAGTGGGCTGCTACAATTAGATATAGCTTAGTATGATTGGTATACCAGCCTGCTACACCAGTATAGTAATAGTGCATCAGGGGCTGACTGAAGCCCTAATACTGACATGCACACACCAAATAATTGCTTCTCCTTGGTCATCCAATAATATACGAACAATGCACAGCTGCTTCACCCTTACTGGGATTTTTTGGTATGCTTGTGTACTGATGGTTCATGTTGAATGTCAATCATCACAAATTATATATAAACACAAGAGATAGAGGCAGACAGTAAACGGGAAGGCTATAGCTAGCTAGAGATAACACTTGCAATACTATAGCATGAGGTTGTTCGTTGGTCTACAAAATTGTTCTAGATCTATTAATATTGTGGGTCAGATTCTCATGCATCACTAGCTGCATTGAACTCACAAAGTATGTAGGTTACGGCCAATACCATGGACACTCCAGGGCATGTAATTATGCCTAGCCTCGTCCCCAGGCCGTCCCTCCCGCAATTAACGCTAAGGGCCTGGGGACGAGGCTAAATTATACCTTACTGCAGCGCTTTGGCATGGCTGCGGGGTCCTGCATATGTCACGTGATATCAATTCAGCTACCACGCCCCCTACGCCCCATGCATTTTCGGATCATGCCGTTTATCATCACTTGATTCGGTCTAGCTGCAATGCCTCTTTCTTCGCTGTTCGCCCGTCTCGGGAGTCTTCATCCGCTGGGAATCATTGGAGATCGTATCAAAGGAGCGAAGAGTCGCTTGGGAGTCGGGTTGTCCAGCGGATTTAAACGGGAGCAGTTCAAGGAAATTGCAGGGGGCATTCTCGTTCCCCAAAAAGAAGACTTGGAACGTGTGGCAGGGAAAGATTACAGCCTTGTCATTGGCTTCGACGAACTGTGAGTGTATTTCTGCTAACTTTAGGATCAGTGGACTTGGGGATCAATCTATAGTTCATTCCTTTGCTGACCGCCAATTACTCACGTCTCCCATCTCTATATATAGACTTCTGAACCGCAGTGGGATCTTTGATGCTCGGCCATGGCCAGATCCAACCAACGAGGTAGCTACGTGTGTAGATTCTTGGACATTTGCAGGAGAAGCATTTTGTGTAATATTGGAGTTCATAGCACTCATTGATACAGATCAACATGTTTTTCATGCATGGTAGTGGCAATGAGTTAGGAAGCTAGCACTTGAGCAAAATTTTCATCCCATATTTTAGGTTTAATACAGATATAGCCACACCATGCAGTCTAGTTCTGGCTGTTTCATGTGTTTATTAAAGTGAAGCCTTTCTGTTTACAGCTCTTTCCCACTTGTCATGTCTTTGACATGTCATCAATTGTCATTGAGAAGCTGTGTAGTTAAGTCTTATAGATTCACCTATTCTATGCAGTATCCAGACTCCAGAGATAGTACATCAATAGCTATTTGGATGCTTCCAACCCGGAATGGATTACTTATTAATGTCTGTATGTCTGTTTGTCCACTCATTTGTGGTCTATGTTGTTGCTCTTTCATTAGGGAGCCACAAAAGAGCACCAAACTCTCAGATATTCATGATACACATTACATAGTACGTAAGTGCTCATTCTGGCTGCTCTCTCCTTCCAGTTTTGATTATCCCTTTGCAGAGGACCAGCAGTGCTCACTCCGGCCAAATATTCAGAATTATAGAAATCTACTTACAATGGGCTGTCCTCAGGGAATGAGGATACTCATTGATCAACTTCTTCATACACTTCCACTGTCCTCTTCACGCCCTTTTGTAGTCTTGGATACTGTAGGACTTTCATTGCTGTACAGCTGAATAACCTTGAGCCCTCGTCCCTTAGTTACTTTCTTGAATCTACTTCAATTAAATATGCAAAACTTTTGTCTGTCCATGCATGCAGCTGGAGGGTTCTCTATTGAAGGCAGCCACCAAAGGGAGGTGGGAAGATATCCAACAGGTCTTCCACACACCCAGCCAGGAGGAAGTGGTCCACAGAGTGAGAAACAAGGTGATTTAGGCAGAAAGATGTATACCATGCTTTCTTCTTTACTGCTCGTATGCAAACACTGTGTTATGAATATTTAACTACATCTGTTGTTCTATTGTTCCATCTAATGCAGTTCGACTGGACTCTTTTGCACTTTGCTGCCTATCATGGCCATCTTGATGTAGTCAAGAAGCTTGTGACTGTGTGCAAATTTCACCCAGATGCAAAAACCAAGGTATAGGTGGAGTCTTTGTATATTATCTATTAGAGGACACATGTACCACAGATGTTTGGTGGCAACACATGCATGCGGCAGCATTGAATTCTGCATGGTATGTTCCCTATAGCTATTCACCCACTTGACATTGCAGTTGTCCTTCCCATGTGCTAGCACTGGTGGACTCCTGTCTTCCTGGCTGCTTGGTCTGGGCATGCAAATGTTGTCAAGCACCTTCTGAAGGAACAGTGCAGTGTGGCAGTCATGGATGTGGTAAGTTTTAGGAAGACAAAGGATTGCTTCATGAGTATTATGTACATCTGCTTTTATATTGTTTCTGTCCCTTCTCCACTGGTCACTGCCCTGATTGTAGGATGGTCGCTCTCTTCTCTATGCATGCGTATGGAGTGGAAACATTGAGCTGGTCAAGTGGTTCGTCAAGGTGTATGACCCACCACCAACACTGACAAAGGTTGGCTGCACTTTTGCTTAATGGAGTGTCAATGATTGAAATGTGTAAAGATGTCACTCTCCATCCATGCATGGTACAACTCACTGGTCTATTGAGTTTTAAACTTCTAGAAATGCTCATGTTGTGTCACTGTGCATGTCTCTTTGATGCTACGTATAAGTATACCTCTTTCCCACAGGATGGAGGTAGTCTGCTCATTCCTGCTGTCCAGTCGGGCAGTTTAGCACTTTTTGATTTGATGGTGGACAGATTTAAGCTGTCCCCCCACCAGTGGAGTGAGGTGGGCTATCAGTAGTCTCACCTGTGTGTTACAGTATGTTTATTGTGTTTCACCACATTGGAGTGATGTAAACAGCATGAGATTGGGTGCATGCACATCTGTATCTGTGTATGCATTTCCTGTTATCCTCTGATGTATGTATTCTGCTATTAGAATGGTGAAGAGCAGCTACTACACAGTGCAGCTCAGTATGGACACTTTGAACTTACCCAACACCTCATTCACAAGTACACATGTGATGTGTACTGTAGGAACAAGGTGAGCTTGTTTGTCGCTGTACGCAGTGTACGTAGGCACTGTGTTTGCTTTTGAGTGCAGTACATGTACTGCTAATTGATTTTCTCAGCCAGCACTTTTCAAGCAGTTGCACCAATGACCACGAAGAGAAATACATACAATTTTCAGGGAATGCCCTTGGCACTTAATGTGCTTTCAAATGATAGTCGGCTTCACCGATTCATCTGCTGGACCTAGAGATCGAGCGTGTGCTAATTGGTGGGCCATTGAAGCTGCAGACTATGTCACTGACATTATGTGACAGCTTCGTGCCTGACTTGTGATTTGGAGTGATCCGCTCCCTGATCCGTGATCCGTGTGATTCACGTTTTACAACTGCATTCCCATCATGAGTGACAGAGCTACGTAATTAGCCCCAGTCCTCAATTTAGTCTGTTGCTGTCCCATTTTGTGAACGTGTGTGCTCACATCAGTTAGTGCACCGCATTACCCATTAACACACCACCATTAATTATGTTGTTGGCTGTGTACTGAATTGACCAAGTCGCATCCAATCACAGAATGGTCATACCCCACTAATGTTGGCAGCTGGAGAGGGTCACCTTTCAGTGGCCAGACTCCTGGTGGAGACATACCACTGCGATGTGAATGAGGAGAGTAGTGCAGTGAGTTGATAGGAGTTAATGGAAGAAGAGATTATAATTATTAAGTTGTAACAAAGCATAATGTGCTTTGACAGTGAAGAGCAAATAAATAGGTATGATCACAAACTCAGACAGCATTCTGTATATTCAATGTAAGACTACAAGAAGTACTGTGAGTGTACTACCTGTGAAGCCATGATCATGTGTAAGTACGTACGTACATATATGGTGACAGTAATGGCAGGGTTTAACTAAATTTGTCATTTAGGTGGTTTCAGTATCTATGTACCAAATTGCTTTTGTGGCAATTCTGCCAAAACTCTTGCCCACCAATATTTCCAGTTATGTATATACAGTGTTGGATCTATGTCATGCAGTACATGTGGCCAGCCCCTTCATGGTTTCCATTATTTTGCATAATATCCATGGAAAGTGCCTGGGAGTTTCTACAATTTTCTTGTGATGTGTTATGCAACCAGGGGCTGGCCATGCATGTGAGGGTACAGCCATGTCTACTCACATACCACTGGTGCCTTTGATCCTCCCCACACCCTGTCACACACACCAATGTGATAGTGAACAATGTGATGTGCTGTGGAGGGTGAATGAATGGTGAGAGTGGGCACTGGAGGAGGCAGCATGTGAATTAATGTATCACTGTGTGAATACCGTTTCATTGTTCTCTCCTGTAGTCAGCGACACCAGTGACGTATGCTGCGCGGTATGATCATCTCCCTGTACTGAAGATGTTGGTGGAACATGGGGGAGATGTGTTTCACAAGGGACTAGTGAGTCACACTCGTCATTGTGTACCTACGTACATCCTAATACAACATTCCACTCATGATACTAACCATGTATGCAGGGTTCATCCACTGCTCTTCACCTTGCTGCCTATGGTGGATCCCTTGAGTGTGTGGAGTACCTGTTGCCCCTCTTTGGAGAGAGGATGTTTGAGATGGATGGGAATGGTGCAACATGCCTTCACTATGCAGTTGGAGGTGGTAGCCTCCCAGTGATGAGGTACCTTGTGGACCAGTGTGGATTTGACCTCAGTTTGAAAACTGCAGTGAGTTGTAGAGTAGTACATGACATGTGTGATAGTATAGAGGCTCATTGCTACGGTTTTCAAATGATCAGTAGTGATAATGAGCAATCGCGTAGCAGGTCGACAGGTGGAATAATTGCAAAATGTACAACGTTTCAACTGTGAAGGTCTTCGTCAGGTACAATACATGTCATTTTGTACCTGATGAAGACCTTCGCAGTCAAAACGTTATACATTTTGCAATTATTTCATCTGTCAACCTGCTACGTGATTGCTTATCATTACTACTGATCATGACATGTGTGATTCATTCATTTAAGATATGTTATCAGATGTTGCGTTTGTGACTTCTATTTACGAATGTGCCTGATAAATATGGCTACTCCTATCCTAAATGTACTAGAAGTAAAAATTTTCTACAAAATTATCAAGGATGTAGGGATGGCATAAAAAGGACAGAAACAAGTAAAGACTGTTACACAGTGGAGCATTAACCATGGTCCCTACATGCAAGAATGTCGCACCGTATAGTCCTACACCCTTGAATGTAGGGAAGATGGTTAATGCTCCACTGTGTAACAGCCTTTACTTGTTTCTGTCCTTTTTATGCCATCCCTACATCCTTGATATTTTTGTAGAAAATTTTTATTATTTCTAGTTTCAGCACTTTTATAGAGCATGAGCTAGAAGGCACAATATAGCTATTTAACTTCCTTGTATAGCTCCTGATAGAATTAGCTGCAATTTGCATTTGAGAAATTGTATTGACATTGTAAATAATTCATTCCACAAGCCAATGCCACGCTAAGTCGTAGAGCAAGGCGAAGAATTCCACAGTGGTGCAAAACAATGGAAGAAGGAGCCTATGGAAGTTGTCCGCAGCTGCTCGCAATGGCACCAGTGACGCCGGTTTCATCCGGTTTAATTAAGTAATTTGAAAATGGCGTCTGTCCCGCTTGGCCAAGCGACACGGCAGGAGTCATGGCAAGCGCCATCTTCCGCACTAACTCACGTCGCCTTCTAACCTACAAAGGAATACAGCCAGCCAAAAATGGTGCGATATGGTGCGCGAAGTATTATCATAGGCGGCAGAACCGGGGGGGGCAGGGGGGGCACTTGCCCCCCCTAAGAATCTATGAAGGGGGCATTGCCCCCACACTATTTGCAGCAATAGTATGTAATGAGAATATGAAGTATCTGATGCTAAGGCAGAAATCTAACTTACATGCTTAGGAGAGATGGGCAAGATGTTCTCAGGAGATAAAATAAAGATATCCTTAGTTGCAAGATCGTTCCTCCATTTTATTATGACATCATATGACTCAATATAAAAATGGCGGGTTGTGATAATCTGATTGGACCAGTTAAGCCACGTGCTTGTGCCAGCCGTTGCTTACATATGAAGAGACAAGGACAACATAAATCGTACTTCCTAGCCAAAAAGGGAAGGGAAGGAGTTTCTGGTAGTAGAAGTGATGAGTCAGACCTCAGGCATACTGTGGAACCTGTGGATTCACCTTCTCAGTTTGTGCCTGAGCCAGTCAGTCAGCCTACATTAACTCAGTAAGTAAACTAAGCATTTTTACATTATCAAGAATTGAAGTTAGCCACTTTGGATCATCTAAATAGCTAGCATGTGACTTTCAGAATGAAGAAATCTTGTGAAATTCCCTATCTGTGTTTCTTTTATGTTAGGACTGATGAGAGTAGCTCATCCTCATGTACTGCAGAATGCTGTGAGCATCCACTAACTGCTCCACATCAGCCATGTGACAAAGTCACACTGGAGTCAATGCGGCAGAATGTTGGTAAGAAGAGTGAAACTCGCACTTTTAATTCACTTGGTATGAAGAGTTCACTTGGCTTCACCTGTGTTCCTCTCGCAAAAAGGTGTTTTGCTACCTGTGCATGAGGCTGCATCACAGTGGTGCCTTAACTAAGAAATATGAAACTGCATTCATAAGTGATGGCTTTAATAACTGGAAGAAGGCAAAAGAGAAGTTTGAACGCCACCAAGCAAGTTAAAGTCACAAAGAGGCACTCATTAAGTTTCAGTGCATGCAAGCTCCGAGTGTGGTAGAGCAACTAAGCACCTAAGCAAGTCGCACACAAGCTACAAACAGGAGTATGCTGTTGAAAGAATTAACTAGTTTGCAATTTCTACTGAGACAAGGACTGGCTATCCGTGGCCACAAGGAGAGTGAAGGGCAACTTGGTTCAGCTTTTGGAACTTCAAAGTAATGACTGCCCAGACTTGCAACTGTGGCTGAAAAATCATCACTATTTGTCGCATAACATCGTGAACGAATTGATCACATTAATGGGAACCAGTCTTTTACGTCAACTGCTTAAACGTATTCGTGAAGCTGTCTCGTTCTCAGTAATGGCTGATGAGACCAGAGACATTTCCAATCATGAACAACTGGCTATATGCATTCGATGGGTTGATAGGTGTTATGAGGTCCATGAAGATTTAATTGGAATGGTGCAAGTTGAATCAACGACATCAAATAGTTTGACTGCTGCAATCAAGGACATCCTCATTCGTTGCGTTCTACCTCTCCAACAGTGTAGAGGTTAAGCATATGATGGTGTGGCCAATATGATGGGTCATTTAACAGGTGTAGCAAAGCAACTGCTGAGTGAAGAGCCTGCTGCTATTCCTGTACATTGCCTTGCTCACAGCTTAAACCTTTGTTTGCAAGATGTCGCTAAGAAATGTCAGCCTATTAGGAATGCTTTGAATGTTGTCATGGAGCTATCACAATTGATTGGGTATTCACCAAAGTGTACTTTAATTTTCCAACAATGCAAACAACAATTGGCAATTGGTGGTAGTGGACTTAGACCTATTTGTCCCACTCGTTGGACAGTGCGAACGGCAGCCATCAATGCAGTGTTGAACAACTATGCTGCTCTTAAGCAAGCTTTGCAGATCATTTGAGAGTCATCCTATGATGATTATGGTAGGAGGGCAAGTGGGCTTCTTGCACTAATGGAAAAGTATGACACCTACTTTGGTCTGAAGCTGTCCTATCTGATATTCAGTGGTACAGAACAAACATCCATTAACCTTCAGACCAAAGACACATCAGTGCAAGAAGCCCTATCTGGTGCTGAACTTGCCAAAAGTTACCTCCAAAGAATGAGAAGTGATGATTCCTTCCAGCAGTTTTATGCATCGGGAAGCAGAAGAGCACACTGAAGAACCCACTTTACCCCGATACAGACGTGCACCAAGGGAATTGGACGGAGGCAGTGAACCTCATCGTTTCAGTTCACCTCAGGACTACTACAAGCCACAGTATTTCAAAGCAATAGACTTAGTTGTGGCAGAAATTTCAGCACGATTTGATCAGAAGACAATGCCTTTGCTCAAAGAAATCGAAACGTTAATCATTAAGGCATCCAACTGTGTAGACAATACTGAAATTGCAATTCCTGAAAGGATTTCTAAACTGTACTCCAAAGACATTGACATGGAAAAAGCTGAAGTGCAGTTGAGAATGCTCCCTGACCTTGTGAAGGCTTTTAAACAGTCTGAAGGACTACGCATGCTTACTATTACCAGCATGAGAAGTATTGCAGATATCCTAAATAAAGTCCCATTGGCCAGAGACATTTATTCCGAGATTGACAAACTTTTGAGATTGTACCTCACAGTACCTGTCACTACATGTACAGCAGAACGAAGTTTTTCTGCTTTACGTCGTGTAAAGACATACCTTAGATCTAGTATGACTGAAGAACGATTAAACAATGTCCTACTTTTGCATGTACATAGAGAGGAAGCAGGTAATCTTGACCTTAAAGATATTGCTTGTAAGTTTGTAACAGCTAATGAAAGAAGAGCATCATTTTTTGGCCACTTTGTGTAACCACAGTCATTTTAATTGACAGTTTTTGCACGATGGTGCAATTTCTATATATAATTGTACAATCTGATGAAAGCTTCTTATAGTTTGTATGCTTCTGTTTATAGGTTACCTTACTCTGCATGCATGCCCAGCACATGTGCCATGCATCATTACTCCTGATCTGGTTAGCTAAATCTCAGTTTGTTGCAATTGCTCACATGTGAGTGGGGTATAGATAGTGCCAAAATGCCCCAGAATTGAGCCCTAGAGCATTCTATATTTAAACATTTTCCTGGGGGGGCTGGCCTCCAGACCCCCTAGTTTGGGGCCGTCACGCCACATCACTGCCTCGCTCACCTGCCCCCCCAAACTAAAATCTGTTCCACCGCCTCTGATTATCCTGGTCCCTCTGGTTCGTGCGCTACGGCTGTCAAAGAAGAAGAAGAAGAAAACGAAACGTGAGAAATGTCGAGGGCGCTATCTACGTGTAGGCGCACCTTCGCTGGGAAGTAAGGTTAGTTGTGTGCACTATTCAGTCCCCCGCTTCGTCACGGTAAGCTTCGTTTGCCGGTTTTCGGTCTTATTCAGGAATAGCGTGACTTTTCATTTGTTATTACAGCATACAAACAACCACTGCCATCCCTACATAGACAGCACTACTGTGCTGTCTGATTAGCACATTTTGATGAAACTAGCCTAATGGCGGCGGCAAAGAACAACTGAAGGACATGGATAGGCTTCTTTCAACATGTTGCTTATATTCCATTCATTATTTTCATATCATAGTATTATTATTCTTCCCACTAAATTTTTATGCACTTCTGGAGCACAACACATAACACCTATGGACCCAGTTCATGCACGAGAAGTTGCATACGAACGTGAAGGATTAGGATCTGAGTGTCGGTGGCAATCCAATCAGTACAGTGCTGGAGCAAGTACAAAGTTTGTCTTCCCCATGTAATATAATACCGCTGTAACACCAGGGCATCCACAGATTTGTTCGAGTAGCACAGTTCACCGTTCACAGATCAGTCTCAATGACAACAACAATCAGAATGCTCATGCACAGCTTAAATAATCTTCACCTGTACATGTTGTGTCATTACAGGACATGGACAGTGCGCAGCAACATGTCTGATCTCAGCAGACGGACAGATGTGTTAGGTTGAACAAAGGCTAATCACTGGATATTACGCCTATGTGTTAGGTCTCTGCTACACCGCAATGCCGCCATTTAGTTGCATCTGCATAATACATAACCGTACGTTACATTAAAGCGGCAGCCGGTTTGAGAGTGGCATGCCTGTGCTCTATGTTCTGCATCATCTCCTTCTAGGATTAAGAAAGAGGTAGTCAGTGCAGGTATTAATCTGATGTAGCCATAGTCTTAAGACCTTTGTAAATGCAACGGACTAGTGTAATAAAATTTTCTTTTAACTAAAAGTTTAATGGGATTTAGAATGGCCAGCTGATAAAGCGTGGAAACAAGCAACAGTAACTCAATATCATGATAAACCACATTTCCATGGAGTTCACTCTGCATTCCTAATTTCCTTGTAGCTGCATGGACCCAAATGTTAAGCTACCTTGTCCCACATGTAGCTAGCTCCAATGAAATTAGGAATGCAGAGTGAACTCCATGGAAATGTGGTTTATATATCATGCATGATGTTCTGTTACTGTTGCTTGTTTCTATGCTTTTTCAGCTGCTGGCCATTCCTAAATCCCTTTAAATTTTAAAGGAAAGTTTTTATTACACTAGTCTATTTTATGTACTGTATGTTTATGCAAGATGCAGGCACTGCAACACATGCACTTCAATACACATACGCACACACAATCACACGTACACCCCACACATCGTACATGTATCACACACATACACACATATCACACAAACTTGCCACACACTACAACAGTAAACAATGTACTGTAACTATTGTACGCACACATGCAGCCCAACAGCACACCACCACCAACATTCAATTCATTTACATTAATTTTAGTTCATTTGTACAAGTTGTTGGCTGTATACTGTATTGACCATGCACATCCCACCCAATCACAGAATGGTCATACCCTACTGATGTTGGCAGCTCGAGATGGTCAACTTCCAGTGGCCAGACTCCTGGTGGAGACATACCACTGTGATGTGAATGAGGAGGATGATGAAGTGAGTGGATGGGAGTTAATGGGAAGAGTGAGTGAGCACTCAACTTGTGTTAGTTCCCACATGTGACGAAGTGTCACAGGAAGCTGGGACACAAGCTTCCTGTGCTGTAGAGGTTCATTGCTACATAGTATAGTTGATCAAGGGGAATTACTGGAGTCACCCTCAAGGACATAATATACTGCAAGGTGCTGAGAAGCACTTGTAAACAAAAGGGGCCGAAATTGCTCATACAATTGATGTAGATCTACGGATTGAAACGTCTTGTTCTATTGAATATTTTTCTGCTGTGATCTGCTCCTGTAATTCCCCTTTATCAAGATGCATAATATGTAATCAAGATCAAATGATGTCAGACCAATGACAAGTGTTATTATCACTGAAGTACTGTTGTTTACAAGTGCTTCACAGCACCTTGCAATATATTATGTACTTGAGGGTGATGTAAGATTTGTGTTTTAATTCTGTACAAGACTCCCACTAGTAAGTGAATGTGTGTCTAATTTGTGAGGATCCTCATGTTGTGATTTTACTGTCATGCATGTCTCTTACTGTAAATATAGTGTCATATGTGAAGTTGTGGGTGGGTGTTTTATTTCAGCAGTGCTATAGTGTCTCTATTACTGGCTACAAACAATGCCACACCCCAGGGTTTGTCTAGTGACACACTGGTGCCTTTGATCCTCCCCACACCCTGTCACGCACACCAATGTGATAGTGAACAATATGATGTGCTGTGGAGGGTGAATGAATGGTGAGAGTGGGCACTGGAGGAGGCAGCATGTGAATTAATGTATCACTATGTGAATACCATTTGATTGTTCTCTCCTGTAGTCAGTGACACCAGTGATGTATGCTGCACGGTATGATCATCTCCCTGTACTGAAGATGTTGGTGGAACATGGGGGAGATGTGTTTCACAAGGGACTAGTGAGTCACACTCGTCAGTGTGTACTATATTCTAATGCAACATTCCACTCATGATACTAACCATGTACGCAGGGTTCATCCACTGCCCTTCACCTTGCTGCCTATGGTGGATCCCTTGAGTGTGTGGAGTACCTGTTGCCCCTCTTTGACGAGGAAAGATTTGAAATGGATGGGAATGGTGCAACATGCCTTCACTATGCAGTTTTAGGTAGTAGCATCCCAGTGATGAGGTACCTCATGGACCAGTGTGGATTTGACCTCAGCTTGAAAACTGCAGTGAGTTGTTGAATGATACCTGACAGTGTGTGATGGAGGGAGGGATAGAGAGAAGGAGGGAATGTATGTAGTGCAAGACACCATAATTAGTAATGTAGAAGAAGAGGCTCATTGCTACGTTGTTTAATGTAGACGAATAGGTTTTGGGCAATATGTAGCAGATTATTCAACAACTGAATGCAGAACATTTCGGCCTGAAGGCCTTCATCAGCTGCGTACAAAACATAATCCATAATTAGCCCTAATGCTAACATAGTGAACCTGAAAATGGCAAACTGCAGCATAGTATGTTAAGAGAATTTACTGTAGATTCCAAATCTGCATTCAGATTTGCCAAATTGTGTTAAGTATATGAGCTGTAGCTGTGAATCTGAAATGGAACACCTTTTTCACAGCAGTGTGTGACGTGGACACCTCTTTTAGACACTAACTCTCATAAAAGACTACTCAGCATGCAGACGTTGTTTAAAGTAACGTGTAAGTAGTTGTAACGTGGAGATGGTATGGAAGGGTGCACCTCACCACGTAGCTATGACAAAGGCTATGTAGCTGCTAGGTGCAATCCAGAGCTAATTGACGATGCCATTGTAAAGCCAAAGAAGAGAAGTCTACAGGTTTATAGGTTCTGTCTGTTTTAGACCATAGAACAGCTACACAGTGCCTTCTAAAGACTAGAATAACCTAGAAAATAGACAGTGAAGAACACTTATTGTGCACTGTGACAGATGTGAGGGCTTCTCAGCTGGCTCAGGCATCAGAAAGGGTTGGTTCTCCAATATCAGCTTCACAACAGGATTGAAAACCCTGTTGTGAAGCTGGTATTGGAGAACCAACCCTTTCTGATGCACTGTGACACATTGGATAAACTTCACGAACAAGTAAGTGAGCTAACAAGGAGCGTCACAGGGACTCTGCACATAATGTCAGACACCATACACCACTAGTATAGCTCATGTGTTTGCACATGTACTGACAGTATGCCAAGTGTGGCAGTGTTCCGTGTGTGAATAATGTACCTTTACATGGCTGCACTTGCTGTCTCACATTCCCACTCTGAGATAATCATCTCTAGTGGTCACTCACACTTGCTGAGTATATACTAATGACCGACTGCATGTGCCCCACTCATGAGTGCACCTGTACACTATTATTGTGTAACCTTATGTTCTACTGCACACACTGACTATATGCTTCCCTCTTATCCAACAACACTACCCATTGACTTGTACAGTGCACAATGTCTCTGTGTCCTACTTGCAATGTGAAATTGCTTAGTAGTTGCACTCATACTTCCACACATGTCTTATTCTGAACGTCTACCAAACGTTACCCCTCAAATGTGTCCTGTGTAGCATTTCTGCACAAAGGTAATGTCACATCTACCAACCTTCCTTCAGAGTGGCCAGGACTGCCTCCTGTTGGCTTGTGAAGAGGGCCATGAAGTGATTGTCCGTGAACTGCTCACAAATGACAAAGTAGATCAGAATGTGCTGGACAATGTGAGGAATTACCCAGTTCACTGTCTCTCTGTGTCCACTGCGTCATAGTTTGTGTCCCACACTTGCAGGATGGTCATGGTGCCGTACACCTGGCATGTGGAGGTGGTCATGTCCAGCTTGTGAAGACACTGGTGGAGGAGTTTGGGATGTCACCAGATGTCAGAGACAATGTGAGCATCTTGACAGTGCATAAGCTGATGCCTTGTACCTGGCCCTTTGACATGAAAGCACAACTGCCTTGGGTCAAACTTGAGTAAAGTAAACCTGCTTTGACCCTGTTTAATCTGTTTCTGTTCACATGGCCACAATTACTACTACATATTACATAAGTGAACTTGGCCACTTGATATGTGTCCTGTCCGTCCTTCATCAGAGGCCCATAGCAGATAGGCACGCATGAATGGTGGAGGATATGGCAGACAGAGTATGTGTATGTCACTACTCTCGACAATACTTTTAGTCATGGACAAACCCTGCCTGTGTTGATTGACCACAATCTCCCTGATTGCTGGAATGTTCCTATAACTGCATAGTATATAGTTGCTGGATGCATACACATATGCCAACATACTTTGCCAGCAAAACTGAAATTGCACGTGCATTTCCAGTTCATTTGCATTTATGATGCAATATTCCTCTTTTGCAAATTCCTTGCTGCCCTGTACAAACGTAAATGGTAGGTGGTATAAAATATGTGCATTCACTTGTCACTGTAGAGTGGAAGGACTCCTGTGCAGCTCGCACCAGACAGTGCCCGTGCTGACCTTCTCAAAGCCCTCCACCTGGAAGTGGACAGCAGTGTTCCCCAATGTATGCCATCTCTCAATTAGCTCTGTGCCACTGTACACCCACTCAGTTAAGAGCTCACCCAGTCAGTCGTAATCTGCAGCATGTCTGCACATGCTCCCTGTTTACTCTTCTCTTTCATATCTCCTCCACATCTAGCTCTCCAAAGTCCCCTCCCCTCCTACACAGCCCATGAATCTGTCCTTAAGGATATCTGCTGGATTCCTTCAGGGATAGATGCCCTCTTCATCACACCACTTGGAGGGGTGTTCATCCTGCAGCCTGAGGGTGGAGAGGAGGAAGGGGATGAAGACGTGATCCAGCTCCATGTGCCTCAGGGGGCAGTGAGAGCAGATGAAGAGGGAGTGTTGGAGGTTCGTTACGCCGTGATTCCTGATGGCCCATTCAGGACACCAGAGGGCTATAGGCTCTGCAGTATGACAATCTACCTGTACTACAACCCAGCTGAGACTACCAAGCCCTTCCACCTTCTCATCCCTCACTGGTCTGGTGCACCAGACCACCCTACATTTGTCACCTCCCCCCACACACTCCCAGAAAGGGAGTTGTGCTACCCCTTTCGTTCGTTGGAGGGAGGAGAGTTTGGAGAAGGGTATGGGCTCCTGGAGGTGAATGGTCACTCCTCCCTGTTTGGAGCAGCCTACCGTCTTGAGGACAGCAGTAGGTACCTTGCATCGCAGTGGGAGAGGGAAGAGGCCAACATCTTGCACTCTAAGGTGGCAATCACATTTGACTCCAATGTCTGGATCAGGGTGAGTTTGTGCTGGGTCTTGCTGCCTTAGCACTTAGACATCAAGTTATACCCTAATTCAGATTCTGAAGGAACACTGGAGTGAGTGGAAGAAGCGACAGATTGCTGCATCCTTTCAAATGAAAGAAGATCACATTGAAGGCAGTGTGACTGAGGACAGTGGGAGAGGGTGGAGTGCTTCAGTTGTTGGCATGAACCGGGTAAGTAGGTGATTACTTTGTTTTGTGTAGTATTCCATATTTACTTGACATATGTGGATTGGTTTATCATTACATGTTGTAGCATCGTCTCTTTCATTACTTTTGCTTGGTGAAGGTGGGCCCTGAAGACCTTGAATACAAGAAACGCTATGACAGAGATGAGATAGAGCTGCAATTTGCTGTGGAGGAGCACATGTACCCTCCAGCCATTTCTCTTCAAGTTGTGCAAAGTGAGGTGCCCAGACATACGCGATCTCGCAAGCGCATTCTCCTTCTTGTCCATGGTGCCATGGGAGGAGCTATGCACTTCCCAGTTGACTTCTATGAGGAGAAGGAAGGTATGTCTTGACTGTAGTGTGTAGTTGTCTTGTGTACATGCATGTGCTGGCAATGATTTAGGCACATTTGCACCATTCAACAGCTATGTACATATGTAACTGCATAGATATGTGGTGGACCATATGCAGTTGGGTCACATTTATAGCACTACTGTCCTTCCATGCACCTGTGTATGTACTTACTCTACTGTAGCCCCCTCTGCTGTGGCTACTCATGCACCTTCAGAGGAAAGTTCTTCAGAAACGTCAGTTTCACTGACACGTCAGGCTCCTGCTACTGGAGGTAAGTGTGTGTGTGTGTGTGTGTGTGTGTGTGTGTGTGTGTGTGTGTGTGTGTGTGTGTGCGTGTGCGTGTGCATGTGCGTGTGTGTGTGTATGCAAGCTGTGCACCATTGCTAATTCTAGAAAGTGTGACATGTGTAGTGACATTCCTTCGAATGCCTTCTTGAAAGGTGCACCTGCAGTATAGTCAAGTACAACCACCATGACTCTGTTACTTATGCTTGAACACCACATTCAATGGTACACATCACAGACATGTATGCTGAGTGTATATGTGGGGCGAATGTCATCAGTTAACATTCCAACTTCGCTCGTCTGTTGTGTGCAGGTGAGAGGGAGGTTGTCCAGAGCATGTCTGAAGTAGCTCTCATTGACAGAGACCCTGTCCTCTCACAGCCAGTGCACTGTGAGTGAACATGTATTTGTGTTGGTTCAGTGAAGCACTACAAAGACAACCTCACATGTGTGCTGGGTGCTGTGCTCAGATTACAGGATTTGCTCAATAGTGCCACCTTTTGTCTTCTTTGCAGCTTGTGGGAGATATGCTGTGCTCTTCAGAAAGTATATCAGCCGAAAGGGTGTTGGTAAAGGCAGGGCCATCTTGGAGTGGGTTGGGCTTGACCCAGCAGCAATTGAACAGTGCTATGGAACCCCTGGCCTTGCTGAGGAAGAGGTCATTCAGAAAGGGCTGCACAGGTGGAGGGAGACTCACAATGATTGCACCTGGCAAGTTCTCCTTGAAGCCATGCAATTTGCAGGTATCGCCCAGCAACACTGTACAGAGCTTGTGGAAGAGCTCCATCAAATGATGCAAGGTGAGGTTACTTTTCCTTTGAAGTGCTCATGTACACTATGCCAGTTGTAGCCTCTTGTGTGTATTACGTAGGTGTGTGACATGTGTCCCACTTCTGCACCTGTGTGATTAATCTCCTTATTATGTAGGTAACACGTGAGCAACCCACCAAACAACAGTCATGTGTTTGTTTCAAAGAGTAGCGCGTGTACAGGTCATTACTAAATTACACAATCTGTGCATATTGTGTGACACATGTGCCTAGTACGCATTTTAATTTTTATGCTGCAATACAGTAAAACTTACCATGCTTCCAGTTCAAACTGTTTGTATTACTACACTTCTATTGCCCAATGTATTTACATTGTACAGTGTATTTGGCATTTGTATGTAGCTCATCATTATATATAATGTATCTTTTAACATTGCAACAAGTACCAGTGCATGGTCAATCGTGATCATGAAGTTCATGCATGTGATATGGCATGATGTCGACATTATTATATTTACAGTATATAAATCACTACACACACTGCAGCTACATACATAATATTATGCCTTGTGTATATAGGGATTAAGCAATCATTCCCTTGATTGAGTTTGTATTAATCCTAGGCCTTATCTTGCATATGGCACCACTCTGAGCAATGAACACCAGACATCAATTTACAGTGAGATGTAATTTTTGCAGAGGAAGAATTAGTGCCCAGTGCCTCAAAGGGCTGCAGGGGTGTTGGGATCATGTCCTCCTAAGGGTACTTTGGATTATTGACCCTCTGTCATATATTCTGATGTAATCTGAGAGGGATGTGGCAGGCCTCTCCCCTCCCCCAACCCCAGTTAATTAAACTGTCAGAATGCTGAGTGAAATTGTGGCCATGGGAAGCTAGTAATCCCATGCAGCTGGATGATTCTAATTGTGCTGCTCATGTATAGATATGTACCTCATTCTAATACAGCCCATTCTAAGACATTGTAAAAGTATTTTTGTACATTGACTGGCATGGCACAGTGCACTGCTAACTGGACAGCATGAGCATCAACATTGGATTCATGCCTCATATCTGAACTTGGACCTCACTTGTGTTGGTTAGCAGTACTGCATTCACTTGATTGTATGAATGGGTGAGGCAACTGATATATGTGAGGTCAACGTTCAGTGAGCCACAAGTTGATATAGACATTAGTGACAACCATTTGCAAACATATAATTATACATTTTATGTATACTCTATTACAAGTATAGTAACTGTCTTTAGAGTTAGTTCTACATATATATACGTAACTACTTCTGGTAAACATGTGTGTTATTTTCAAAATGAAACAAGCCCCCTCTGATGACATATATAAAAACAGAGGTGCAGAAATCACTTTCATTATATCTAAAATGAACACCAAACACTGAAATTGTTGGAGTTAATGTTTTAACTACTACTACTGTAAGTCTTGTACACAAGAATTGACTGCAAAGTGAAACACGACAAACACCAATCAGACATATACGTACTATAAACACCAAGGTACACTAGCCCACACTACTTTCAATATGTCTAAACTGACATCAAACACATGATACAGCAAGCCTGGACTATAAACCATGTCATATATTGAATACAAGGAACCACACACACACAACAAGGGAAATATGCAGCATATGCTGTTCAGTGCTGAGCTTTTGTGCATGTTCCATTAAGCTAAAAATGTGGACAAGCTGGTTACCATACAGACAGGAAAGGTTCAACTTCAGGGTGAGTTGTGGGGTTGTCTGTCATGTGTGGCATCCATTTTGCGTAATACATACATACGTATACTATATAATAACTATGTAACAATTGGCTGCAATGAAGTATAATTGCTGTAGGAGCGTACTGGCAGTAGCAACACTATCCAACCAATGTGCCATTCTCACTTCCATGTCTAGGAAGGCACCACACCTCAGCTAATGCTCACAACTCTTCTTCATGTCATGTGTCTCCTGTAATTGTGCACCATGCATCAGTCAGAGCAATAATGGGTATAATAACTATATCATGTGTGTTATGTGGTGAAGAGAAATTGTGTATATATGAAGGACCTGTGAAGCTGAAGTGACATTGAAGCTGGAGTATTGCTGGTGTTCTATGAGTATACCCATTTCTCTTGCATATACATATGCATGTTTGCTGCAGAATTCAAGTCTTATTATTTGATGAGTGTACTAGGTTTGTGACAATATTTTGCACATGCTAAAGTGATTGCGCATTGAATTATACATTTCAAATTGTTTGCAGCACAGATTAGCATGTATGACAAGAGGGGATTTACCCAAACATTACACAAGTTTCCTTTCACCATGACACAGGTATAGAAGAGAAGCCTTCCTCTATCCCCATCACATGTCCACAGGCAGCTATATTGAACATATGTGTGTGGGATGGAGCACTGTACTGGAAACTCCAACTGTACTGGCATAGTCAGAGGTGACTTCAGAACCTTTGGTACGTAAATATAATGATGCCCACGTACAATTGGAGGTTTGTTGTTTGTTCAGTGTATGGCCATCATCCTGTACGATTGCTAGAGGTCTCAGGGTGTTCTTGCACAGTTCCCCTTTGCAAGAGAGAATTAGTCAAGAATGCTTAATGTATATATACTTACACAAGGGATGTATTATATCAGAAACAGCACAATGCTTTCACATGCCACTGACCGCATAGGTAACAACAGTGACATAATCTGTTGAAATGACAGGCATGGGTATATGTATATAAGAGCTACAGTTGATGCTTGGTGTCAGATACATTTGTGTGCATGTCTGCAGATAAGTGTATTCTGCTGAATATCTCTGTGTGGGATGGAAAACTGCACCGGAATCTCCAACTGCACTGGAAACTCCAACTCTACTGGCATAGAGAGAGGTGACTTCGGAGCCTTTGGTATTCTGATGCCTACAATTGGAGGTTTGCTGTTTGTTCTGAGTGTGCCCACCATCATTGCCCTGTGTATGGCCCGTACCATTGCTAAAGGTCTCAGGGTGCTCTTGATCAGCACTTTAGTATCTGGATTTCTGCTGAGTGCCTGCATAATTCTCTCAGGTCTGATTGCCTTGGTGACAGTATATTCAGGTGCCCCACCCCCACCCACTTCATTCTGCCTCTTCATTCTCTTGGTCTACAACTACTGCACACTGGCAAGGAGCTTCAGTGTGCTGGGGTACTCTGTAATGGTGCTGATTGTTGTGAGGAATGGAAAGAAGAACTTAAAGACAGTTTACATCATCCTGTCTCTATGCCTTGTTTGGTGGGGATCTGGATTTCTTTGTATTGGATTCCTAGTACCTCAGGTATATGTTGTGAGTTTCATTGTGGGTGCAGTCTGTTTGCCAATTCCAGATGGAAGCACTGGCGAGATTATCCTAACTGTTATAATACTCGTGATCTTCACATTTGTACCTCTGGTTGGGTGCAGTGTTGTGTCTCTCATAGTCCTTCACTACATCAGGAAGCACAGCATCACGGGAGATACCAAAAACAACAAGGCTGTTGCAAAGTTGAGTTTGTTTCTGCTAACAGGTATACTCATCAACGCAGTAAGTTGGACAGTTAGCAGTATTCTTACATACTTTTCTGCTGGAGGCATTGAAGTCATTTACAGCACCTATGCTGTGGGTGTTCTCTCACTATACCCCACTCCCATACTGATCATTGCATTTCTGAAACCCATCCGTGACAAAATGAAAACATTTCTCCCCTGTAAGTCTTCCATTCATCGCAAAGTTGCAAAGATTTCAGACACAACTGAGGAATCAGCACCAAATATGAATTGAACATGAGTGTGTCCTAGGTTTTCAGCTAGGAGTTTCCAGAAAATGTACACTTAATTATATGCATATAACTGTTACAGTGTGATACACATTAGACCATTCATCATTTTGATCATTGGGCCTTTATTGTTCACTCAGCTTGATTACAAATGTTTTGACTCTGTAAGCCAATAATATAGTTTGTGGCACTGATAGTAATAAAGGTGTGTGGTGTGTATGAAGCTACTGTTGTTATTATAATGTGAAATAATTATGGATGCATTTTAAATATTCCTGGCAGAACTTTGCCTAGTTTCTAAATCGATCTACATTTTGAGCACTGACCAATGCAATGTCAGCATGATAGAAACACCATTGAACCATCTGGCAAAAGTCTATCATGACTGATGGCATAGCTGTAATACACAAGTTCTTGCAAGGAATAGGACTTGTATGTATACTGTATGAACACGCATACCATCAATTGTTCAGTACGATTACAGACTGATAATATAAACGATGCATGTACAAGATATAGCAACGTCCACTGACACAAAGAAAGTAGCTACAGGAAGTGGAAGTGCATTAATGTAAAGCACTAGGTAAAATATTCTATTGTTGCTGCTGCACTTAAATTGCATGGCTACATGCAGGAATATACAGTATTTATAGATGTTTGCTCTCAATGTATGTAACATTGCTGCTCTACATGTATTTGATTTACACTGTATCCAAGCATATCATAATGCAGTGCATTAATACAAAGGCCTGAAATTCTGTGGTATTCCTAGTACTGTACATAGTGCATTGGAATTATGATGTGCATGGACTTGGTACACATGCATTGTGCACCATTTGTACTTTAACAATTGACACTGGTTTGTATTATATAACATCTTACTGTCTTGCTGCTGTTTAAGTTGTTGCTGTTGATATGTTGAGCTAATAATTGTTGCACAACAGACAGTTACCTTTTGCAAGCAAGTTAGTAAAGAATGCTTAATGTATACTTACAAGGCTGTATAGTGCACGTGGAAATGGCACAATGCTTTCACTGCCACTGACCGCATAGGTAACAACAGTGGCATATCTGTTGACATTGACAGGCATAGGTATATATATACACGAGCTACAATTGATGCCTGCAGGGTGTCAAATATGTGTACATGTCTGCAGACAGTATTTATATTCTGCTGAATATCTCTGTGTGGGATGGAATACTGCACCGGAATCTCCAACTGCACTGGAAACTCCAACTCAAGCAAGATGCAAACATACTAGGAAGGAGATGTCGATCAACTAGCTACCGTAACTTTAAGGAAAGCCAGTATGGAAATAATGCAGTGCAGCAGATGTGCTGCTATAGGGGCGTGTAATGGTTTAGTGCGTGCACTTACTTCAATAAAACTTGTTAATGACACCTAGCATCATAGTGGCACTGTACCAGCCATTTGATTTCAGTATGTGTATGAAAATGTGTGAACTATTAGCACATCCTGTATACTAATCAAACCAGTTTGCAACTTCTGGAAATGCCTTCGCACTAAAGTTAGCTATACACTAACTCTGCGCTGTGGATATCTACATATCTTTTATCATTTGTGCATATACTTTATTCAAAGAGCAGACAGGGTTTCCATGGTAGCTTCACAAGGCATGTGCAGTAGGCCAGAGTCACTGTCCACCCCAAAACTTATGACACTATTTTCTTTTCCTGACCATTAACTCTAAAGGGGACTACCCTACCCTAATGGTCATTAAGTGAGTCTATATGTCTAAGGGTATCAAAGCAATCTTCTTTAATTCTTTGACAGATTATCGAAACTTGCACTTTCCATAAGATAGCTAGCTGCTTAATATCTCTATGTGGGATGGAGAAGTACACTGCCCCGGGAGTGGAACAAGGTGACTTTGGAGCCTTTGGTATTCTGAAGCTTACAATGGGAAGTTCGCTGTTTGTTCTGAGTGTTCCCACCATTGTTGCCCTTGCTACAGCCTGTACAATTGCTAAAGGTTTCAATCATGATCAGGGTGCACTTGATGAGTGCCTTGCTGTTTGTCTGCATTAAGGTCTGATTGCCTTGGTGACAGTATATTCAGGTGCCCCACCCCCACCCACTCAGTACTGCTGTTTTCATTAACTGGTTGCATAATGTTTGTTTAATGGCAAGGATCTTTGATGCAGTAGGGTACTCAATCAGGGTGCTGATTGTCGTGTGATTCAAAAAAATTAGGTGCTGTACATTGAAATGTCCCTAGGTATTGTTCGAGGAGTGAGCTAAGTAGTTCTTAATATCCCATATCAAGTACCTTATGTGTATGCAGTGGATTTTCTTGTGGGTGCTGTCTGTTTGCCAGCACAGGATGACACCATCTTTGTTGAGGCATGCGCCTTTTTTGCAGTTGTTATACTTATTTATAACATCACTGCATTTTCAGTGGCAAAATGAATAAGTCATAGTTTCTGTATAGCTCCATTAGATAATGAAATCTCTTGGCAGTAGCCCTCATGGCTATATACCGTGCTATATTTCTCCAAGTTCTAACGAAGCCATGAATTATGAGTTCTAGACTACTTCTGAGTCTGTATACAACTAGCAGAGCAATTGGAATATTATGACAAAGTATATATGGAAGTCCTGGACCAAACAAGAGGACTAATTCTAGTTAAGTTGGTTGCCATGGCAAGTTCTGCAACTCAAAGAGCACAATGATTTACCGTATCATAGAATATGTTTCATTAGAGATCATCCACCTGGCATGGGACTATTCTTTACATATACCCTCATTTAGATGGTGTATACCAAATTGCATTGAGCAGATTGGACAGGAAAATCAGAAATTAATGATTAGTGTAGTGTATATAGTCACTGGTCAAATTTATACGTCTGTTTAGTCTTGTAGTGTAGTTACACCATCTCACTCAGAAAATGCCCAATGGATGCATATGTATATTTTATAAAAATGTATGCAATGTAGAGAGATTGTGATTGCATGCATGTATGCATTTGCATAGTTATTATTAATTATTATTATGTATGCACACACACATACACACAAACACGCACACACACACACAAACACACACACACACACACACACACACACACACACACACAAACACACACACACACACACACAAACACACACACACACACACACACACACACACACACACACATACACACACACACACACACACACCTCCTCCTCCTTTGTACACCTTGTCCACAATTGGACGTTGGGCGACATCACGACAAACATCAGACTGTGTTGGTTGAGCTAGCTGGCAGATGTAGCTGGTGGATAGCAGACCGCCACTGGGCTCTGTCCTTCACTAGGTCTTCCCAGTTGGTGATCTTGGACAGGTCCCTATTGACAACGTCTATCCAGCAGAGTGAGGTTCCTCCAGGCTTCCTCTTCTTGCCTCGTGGCCGGCATTTCAGCACCTGTCGCTGTGGCTGGTGGGCTGGCATCCTTTGGAGGTGACCAAACCATTGCAGTCTTCTCAGTTTCACCTGGTCTTCCACTGGTATTTCACCTACTTCTGCCATAATATCCTCATTTCTTCTCTTGTTCCACAAGGTCACTCCTATAATGTCTCGCAGGCAATTCATCTGGAAGGCATGCAATCTTTTGAGGTCCTGCTGAGTGACTGCCCATGTCTCCGATCCATACAGAAGTACAGACATCACCATCACTCTGAACACATGAGCCTTGGTCTTCTTACTCACACTTCGACTTCTAAACACCTTCCACCTCCACATCTGGTACACTGTGGCTGCCTTCCCCAGTCATGTGCTCATCTCTCCATCTACTCTAGCAGTCTGCCCCACTTTACTCCCCAGATAAAAGAATTCTTCCACAGCCTCCAGTGCGTTGCCCCTAAGTGTGATTGTTGGTTGGTCACACACACACACACACACACAAACACACACACACACATGTACACACATTTACCACAACTGGTGAACATTTTGGGTGGATGTGGGATGGCATCTCCCTTCTCCCAACCCCTTTGGATTGAACCTTGAATACTATTAAAGCTGTCAGAATGCTGAGTGAAATTGTGGCCGCCGAAAGCTATTAATCCCAGCTGGATGATCCTAATTGTGCTGCCCATGTATAGATACGTACCTCATCCCAACACAGCCCATTCTAATACTTTGCAGAAGTACTTTAGTACATACAATGTAGTTTAACTCATTGAATGTAGTGAATGTGAGCACCATCTACCGACACTTTTGCAACTCTGCAGGGGATCATGTGTGCAACGGAAGTGAGGTATTGTCAGACCATACATATGGCAGCATGGTCGAGCATGGCTATACCTGCTCTGATAGGCTCGTTCATACAAACGAATCTAGTGAACAAATCTAGCATTCCTGGCAATTGTCGGCTGACTGCTCAAGGAAGGAGTCAAGAATCCTGGTTGGATTTAGTCTCTTTGCATCCCTTTGCTTTCCTTTTTGTTGTTTCTCAGCCTTCTTAGGTGTGATAAGGGTGGTAGGCCATTTCCCCAGGTGTACTCTCTGTGCTAGCTAAAAATGTGATGTCATTTCCTCCACAGGAAGTCAGTAGCCCTTGTCTGTCACAGGAAGTGGGTATGATGTCACTTCCACTACTGGAAACGTCTATGACGACACGCTCTTGCTTCACAAGAGGTGCTATGCACAGTGGTATATAGGGGGTGGTTCACCCCCTTAAAGGCAACAGTGGCTCCTACTCATGAGAGTGGTTCCTCTGTATAGGTACATAGGTAGTTCAGTCTTCAGACAGGCACATAAACACAGGGTTGGAGACATAGTAGCCTCCACTCAGTGGTAGCTAGGTGGTGCTTAACATTATAGGTGAGCATGGCACTGTGTATCACTGACTGGACGTCACAAACATCAACATTTGATCCATGCCTCATAACGGAGCTTGGACCCCACTTGTGTTGGTTAGCAGTACTGAATTCACTTGACTATAAATGGGTGAGACAACTGATTATGACTGAGGTCAAAGTTCAATGAGCCACAAGTTGATATGGACAGTAGTGACAACCATTTGCAAACATACATTTTATGTATACTCTATTACAAGTATATAGTACTACTACTATATATACAGTACTAACCCTAAGTATATAGTAACTGTCTTTAGAGATAATGCTATATATAGTAACATATACATAACTACTTCTAGTAGACATGTGTGTTAGTTTCAAAATGAAACAAGCCCCCTCTGATGACATAAACATTGAGGTCCAAAAATCACTTTCATCATAGTTATCTATAATCAACACCAAACACTGAAATTGTTGGAGTTAATGCTACTGCTGTAAGTCTTGTACACAATAGTGTGAGGGCCCTGGGAAGCTGTAGTGACTTTGAAACAACTGGCATTATCTTGGCAATGGCAGCTGGAGCATTGCTGGTGTTTTATGAGTACCCATTTATCTTGCATGACTGTACATATGCATGCCTGCTGCAGAATTCAAGTCTTATTAATTGATGAGTGTATTAGGTTTGTGTCAAACTTTGCACATGCTAAAGCGATTGCGCATTGAATTACACATTTCAAATTGTTTGCAGCACAGTTTAGCATGTATGACAAGAAGGGATTTACCCAAACATTACACAAGTTTCCTTTCACCATGACACAGGTATAGAAGAGAAGCCTTCCTCTATCTCCCAAGGTCTTCCTCTATCCCTATCCCATCCATAGGCAGCTATTGAACATAATTATGTGTTTGGGATGGAGCACTGTACTGAAAATTCCAACTGTACTGGCATAGTTAGAGAGGTGACTTCGGAGCCTTTGGTACGTATATATAATAATGCCCATGTAAATTGGAGGTTTGTTGTTTGTTCAGTGTGCCCACCATCCTGTATGATTGCTATAGGTCTCAGGGTGTTCTTGCACAGTTTCCCTTTGGAAGTGAGAATTAGTAAAGAAAGCTTAATGTACAGGAGATTGTGGAATCTTTGCAATGCAACCGAAAAAGCGGTTGAACATGTTCACCAAGAAATCCCTCCAAACAGGTGACGTAATAGCGCTAGTGTATCTCTTTGTGTGGGTGCACGTGACTGAAACCACTTCATTTGTTGCAAAGGTTGCACAATTTCCTGTATATAAACTTACACAATTGAGCCCCACCCCCACCCACTTCATTCTGCCTCTTCATTCTCTTGGTCTACAACTACTGCACACTGACAAGGAGCTTCAGTGTGCTGGGGTACTCTGTAATGGTGCTGATTGTTGTGAGATATGGGAAGAAGCACTTTAAGGCAGCTTACATCATCCTGTCTCTTTGCCTTGTTTGGGGGGGATCTGGATTTCTTTGTACTAGATTTCTAGTACCTCAGGTACATGTTGTGAGTTTTATTGTGGGTGCAGTCTGTTTGCCAATTTCAGATGGAAGCGCTGAAGACATTATCTTCACTGTTATAATACTTGTGATCTTCACATTTGTACCTCTGGTTGGGTGCTGTGTTGTGTCTCTCATAGTCCTTCCCTACATCAAGAAGCACAGCATCACGGGAGATACCAAAAACAACAAGGCTGTTGCAAAGTTGAGTTTGTTTCTGCTAACAGGTATACTCATCAATGCAGTAAGTTGGACAGTTAGCAGTATTCTTACATACTTTTCTGCTGGAGGCATTGAAGTCATTTACAGCACCTATGCTGTGGGTGTTCTCTCACTATACCCCACTCCCATACTGATCATTGTATTTCAAATTGTTTGCAGCACAGTTTGGCATGTATGACAAGAGGGAATTTACCCAAACATTACACAAGTTTCCTTTCACCATGACACAGGTATAGAAGAGAAGCCTTCCCCTATCCCCATCACATGTCCACAGGCAGCTATATTGAACATATGTGTGTGTGGGATGGAGCACTGTACTGGAAACTCCAACTGCATGTACCAGAAATTCCAACTGTAGTCAGCTAGAGGTGACTTTAGAGCCTTTGGTACGTATATATAAGGATGCCCACAATTGTAGGTTTGCTGTTTGTTCAGTGTGTGCCCACCATCCTGTACAATTGCTAGAGGTCTCAGGGTGTTCTTGCACAGTTTCCCTTTGCAAGTGAGAATTAGTAAAGAATGCTTAATGTATATATACTTACACAAGGGATGTATGTGTATAACGGAAAAAGCACAATGCTTTCACATGCCACTGATTGTATAGGTAACTATAGTGGTATAATCTTTTGACATGACAGGCAAAGGTATATGTATGGTATATAAGAGCTACGGTTGATGCCTGGTGTCAGATACGTTTGTGTACATGTCTGCAGATAAGTGTATTCTGCTGAATATCTCTGTGTGGGATGGAAAACTGCACCGGAATCTCCAACTGCACTGGAAACTCCAACTCTACTGGCATAGAGAGAGGTGACTTCGGAGCCTTTGGTATTCTGATGCCTACAATTGGAGGTTTGCTGTTTGTTCTGAGTGTGCCCACCATCGTTGCCCTGTGTATGGCCCGTACCATTGCTAAAGGTCTCAGGGTGCTCTTGATCAGCACTTTAGTATCTGGATTTCTGCTGAGTGCCTGCATAATTCTCTCAGGTCTGATTGCCTTGGTGACAGTATATTCAGGTGCCCCACCCCCACCCACTTCATTCTGCCTCTTCATTCTCTTGGTCTACAACTACTGCACACTGGCAAGGAGCTTCAGTGTGCTGGGGTACTCTGTAATGGTGCTGATTGTTGTGAGATATGGAAAGAAGAACTTAAAGACAGTTTACATCATCCTGTCTCTATGCCTTGTTTGGGGTGGATCTGGATTTCTTTGTATTGGATTCCTAGTACCTCAGGTATATGTTGTGAGTTTTATTGTGGGAGCAGTCTGTTTGCCAATTCCAGATGGAAGCACTGGCGAGATTATCCTAACTGTTATAATACTTGTGATCTTCACATTTGTACCTCTGGTTGGGTGCAGTGTTGTGTCTCTCATAGTCCTTCACTACATCAGGAAGCACAGCATCACGGGAGATACCAAAAACAACAAGGCTGTTGCAAAGTTGAGTTTGTTTCTGCTAACAGGTATACTCATCAACGCAGTAAGTTGGACAGTTAGCAGTATTCTTACATACTTTTCTGCTGGAGGCATTGAAGTCATTTACAGCACCTATGCTGTGGGTGTTCTCTCACTATACCCCACTCCCATACTGATCATTGTATTTCTGAAACCCATCCGTGACAAAATGAAAACATTTCTCCCCTGTAAGTCTTCCATTCATCGCAAAGTTGCAAAGATTTCAGACACAACTGAGGAATCAGCGCCAAATATGAATTGAACATGAGTGTGTCCTAGGTTTTCAGCTAGGAGTTTCCAGAAAATGTACACTTAATTATATGCATATAACTGTTACAGTGTGATACACATTAGACCATTCATCATTTTGATCATTGAGCCTTTATTGTTCACTCAGCTTGATTACAAATGTTTTGACTCTGTAAGCCAATAATATAGTTTGTGGCACTGATAGTAAAAAAAGTGTGTGGTGTGTATGAAGCTTCTGTTGTTATTATAATGTGAAATAATTATGGATGCATGTTAAATATTCTCTGCAGAACTTTGCCTAGTTTCTAAATCGATCTACATTTTGAACACTGACCAATGCAATGTCAGCATGATAGAAACACTCTTGAATCATCTGGCAAAAGTCTATCGTGACTGATGGCATAGCTGTAATACACAAGTTCTTGCAAGGAATAGGACTTGTATGTATACTGTATGAACACGCATACCATTCATTGTTCAGTACGATTACAGACTGATAATATAAACGATGCACGTACAAGATATAGCAACATCCACTGACACAAAGAAAGTAGCTACAGGAAGTGGAAGTGCATTAATGTAAAGCACTAGGTAAAATATTCTATTGTTGTTACTGCACTTAAATTGGCTACATGCAGGAATATACAGTATTTATAGATGTTTGCTCTCAATGTATGTAACATTGCTGCTCTACATGTATTTGATTTATACTGTATCCAAGCATATCATAATGCAGTGCATTAATACAAAGGCCTGAAATTCTGTGGTATTCCTAGTACTGTACATAGTGCATTGGAATTATGATGTGCATGGACTTGGTACACATGCATTGTGCACCATTTGTACTTTAACAATTGACACTGGTTTGTATTATATAACATCTTACTGTCTTGCTGCTGTTTAAGTTGTTGCTGTTGATATGTTGAGCTAATAATTGTTGCACAACAGACAGTTACCTTTTGCAAGCAAGTTAGTAAAGAATGCTTTATGTATACTTACAAGGATGTATAGTGCATGTGGAAACGGCACAATGCTTTCACTGCCACTGACCTCATAGGTAACAACAGTGGCATATCTGTTGACATTGACAGGCATAGGTATATATATATATATATACACGAGCTACAATTGATGCCTGCAGGGTGTCAAATATGTGTACATGTCTGCAGACAGTATTTATATTCTGCTGAATATCTCTGTGTGGGATGGAAAACTGCACTGGGAACTTCAACTGTACTGGAACCTCCAACTCTACTGGCATAGAGAGAGGTGACTTCAGAGCCTTTGGTACTCTGATGCCTACAATTGGAGGTTTGTTGTTTGTTCTGAGTGTGACCACCATCGATCATTGCCCTGTGTACGGCCCGTACCATTGCTAAAGGTCTCAGGGTATACTTGATCAGCACCCTGGTAGCTGGAATTATGATGAACACAAGTACCATTTGCAGCTACAGCAAAATAGGTTACAAAGGTAATGGTTTGACTATGATAAAATCAAAGACTCTATGTATCTTCAATAGAACAGCAAAAATTAGCTACACACTAAAACTTCGCAATCTGCATGGTAGAGCTAGTGGATAGTGCCAGTCATATATGTACCACCACTGCTGAGGAAGAATGGAAGGTGTCCACGGGATCGAGTCAATACTCGCAGCGCTGAATCAAAGTGATTATACAGTTTAGTTCCCTCTCCTTGCTGCACCTTCACTCGTTGTCCAAGTACAGTAGATAAAACAACTTCAGAAGTGAGTTCCCGGTACCATCTAGACAAATAAATTTGAGAAAGAATTGTAAGGAAATAGGCATAGCTGGAATGGTTTGGGCCTTGCTTATACTTGCAAGTGCTAACCACTGCATGATTGCTGGTTTTGACAGAATCAATGATCATCATAAGAATATCATTATAGTCATAAAGGATGATGGCTGAATAGTGAAACAAAGTTCTCCTTCTATCTGGTGTGATGCAGCAGTTGCCCCTTCCCCCCCATGGGCAAAGTTTCCAGAAGGGCCTGAGTTCTTCATCAGCAGAAACATCGTTGAACCATGCAGTGCTCTTCTTTAGCCATCCAGTTGCTGTCCACCTATGTTTACAAACCAACCAGAATTAAAGTGCTCGCAATCTGGGCGTTTTATAACAACTTGCATACTTCACTTGTCCATTGGTGGCTTTTGAAAAGTTAGTGCAGCTATTCACATTGGCTGAACAATTGAACCAAATTGAGCTGAACTGGTTCAGTTAGGCTGGTAGTCCTGGTACAGCACAACTCAGTTCGGTTTGACTCAGTTTGACTCAACTCTCTAACTGTTCCTGAGCCAATTCCTAACTGAACTGGATCAGTGGAAACAATTAAGGTAATTGCTTCTACAACTGAAATTCTACTTACAAATAACACAGAAAAATATGCATTTGGCAAATCTGACAAATAGATATTTTTTGCTCAGTGGCATCACAATTGTACATGTCCTTGACTAGACTAGCAGAACAAGCACAAACAGTACCTCAAAACATCCACATTGTCCCCCTTGGCTTTGTCTATCCTCTCTGCCAGCCTCTGGATGCTCTCCTGAACCTGAGGTTCAAACTGATGTACAAGAAAACTAGTCATTAAAGCATGTAGACTGAGTGAAGTGTAGTCAGGTGTAGCCCAGCTAGACTCACTTCCAGTCATTTAATATCGTGTCTAACAAAATAGAGGCTATAGCTTGAGACAAAGTGAAGTGCTAATCAGTCACACATTGTCTGTGAGTTGTAAGCACTCATGTATGTGTCCATACCACTTTCAGCTTATAGGCACTGAATACTGGGCTGATGTGCTGACGTGACTTTCTCCATTCTTCCCCACGTTGGGTGAATATTGACTCATACCTTACGCCAAACTGATATCCACCAAATACTCCAGGACATTTCTGTTTAGAGAGGTACAAATGGTGCATGTACACTGCAGTAACTTACAGCCAAGGTCTATGTAAGCAAAAGTAAAATTAATACATTCACTGTTTTACATATCTACATACATAATTCTGTAAAACTGGATCCAGATTTGCTTGTTCGCATAATTATGACTCATTGAGTTACTTGGATGCATTACACCCACTGATCTGTTCACGAAGTTTGCTGACTGTTTGATGGTGATCTCTACCACCATCTCTGGGTTGCCTGTCACCAGAACAGGAGTGTGGCCAACGTAGAACCTAGTGTCACAATTGAAAGCAGTGAATATGATACACACAGTATACAGACACAGAGGGCTGTAAGAAGCATTTGGTTGGTAAGCACACTATGCCAGTACTCATCCACTGCAGTCCACTCACCCACAGGTGTCTCCATACTTGTTGCACAGCTCTTTGAAATCAAACAACTCACTCCGCAAGAATACAGATATGCACACCAGAAAGGATGGTCAGTCAGCTTATGGGAGATCATATGTGCACATGATATCATTGCACAACAAAGGACATGTACATCAGGGCCGTAGCACCAAGATAAAAACCGGTCAGGCCATAGATGACGTGACGCAAACTAGGGGGCTGCGGACATGCCCCCCAGGAAATGTTTTGAAATTTAGATGTTCTGTGAGTACTTTTGGAGCAATTCTAGGCCCATCAACACTCCAATGAGTATGAAAAAATGTAACATAGACCAACAGGCACTTGCAGCAGGAAAGGCGATCGAGTGCCATGTAACAGGTAATACACTGCATTGAAAAAACAAGATAGCGCATTAAAAATGGAAATCTAGTGTTTTTTTGGCTGTCTCTCCGATGCTAGGCAGCACAAATCTCTCCTTCCCTTGACTAGAAGACACCATCAATGCAAAGGGTGTGTAAAATGTTTCCTCCAAAAACAGGAGGAGGGCCGGTCCATGCAAAGAGGGGGGCCAGCCAGTCCATGCAACAAGAAGGGCTGGTCCATGCAAAACCCCGGTCATTAAGTACCGGTACTTCCTTCCAAAGATCCAAGATGGTCGATGGTGCGAGGATTACACCCAAGCTAGCGCGATGCCGAAGTGGAGAAAAAGAAAAGGGGGTTGTTTCACACACAGAAACCATCAGCTTCTTACAACTATCCGTTGTTTGTCTACGGTGATATTCCATGTATATTGCATGCACACATGGTAGGTCAGTCACACTGACATCACCAGGCCAGCCTGGACTATCCTTTGCCAGAGCATGCATGACCAGCCAGTGCATTACTAGCTGGGGCCTGAGTAGCAATGGCATTACCAGCCTGTGTCCGACCAGCTGGCATACGCTGAGCATGCAGAGAGACCCGCCCTTCGCTAGTCATGATATATAATAAATATGAATGTAATGTGAATATAATAAATATCACAGTGTGTCTCTTCAACATGTGATTTTGCACAAACAGCATCCCATAGACAAGGATGAATTCTTCATTTTTAGGGGCTGCCTGTGGCAGCCCCTATATTGTTTTCAAATTGACATTTTCGTATGGCTTTATGTTACGGATACATATATATCAATCAATCAGTATTAAAGTGCACCGCACAAAAAGGTTCTAGGACACAGATAGGTCCAATGTAGCACTATCACAAAGGTACGTCGACTAAACATGGACATGTGAAGGAGGTTGTTACATGAATAATAGAGTCATAGACCAAAACGGGCACACCACATGAATCTGATACATTTCATAATACTAGTGTTGGTACAAGCTGCAGACAGAATGATGGCGCATGTGGGACATGTCCATTATGCAAACAATGTAGCTGTGCGGCCGATTTTGCCCTTCGTATTTTAGCTTATATCTTTTACAGGCTTAGCTGGATCAGAGGGCGACAAGTACGAACGTGAAGACAAACAACTCTTCTATAACTCCCTGCATAAGAGTTGTTTATAATTCATTGTTATATCGAGTTATAGCGACAATTGCGAAGCCACCGAAATAGCAGTAAATGGCGATGTCAAAATCAATGGAAGGGCGCAGCAGTACTATCTAACTTTTGTATGAGGGATTAGTTGATCAACCAATCTCCTGAGAACTTATAGCAAGAAAACCATGACTACTCGTTCATCTAAAAAAGGTCGGGTCGTCTAACTCTAGATACCGCATGCGCTTTTATTTTCCCAGGGTTTATATTTCGCGGATTTGCAACTTTCGCGGTTTTCGCGTTTTTAAATTCGCGGGTACTGGGTACAGTGGTGTTGAAATATTCGCGGGTGAAATATTCGCGGATGTCTTTCGACATGTTGTCCTAGTGCCAGTGGGCGTCCCAATGCTTGCACAGGCAGTTTTTCCACGGGTTTATCATCCCCTTTTCTTTTTCGCTGCCCAGGTCAGCGCAATACGTCTTCTTCTGCCCTCTCACTGTGCTCTCCTTCAACTCTAAGCCTTGCTTCGTCTTTAAATGACGCAAGGCTGCTGCAATGCCATTTTCAGCGACATACCTGGCGATCTTGGCTGTCTGGGTCTCTGTGATGGTATTGTCACATTGGCCCCTTTTCATCGACCCCATGGCCACCGATCCGCTTTGCAACAGCCACAGCCACGAGGGTAGTGATCTTGACTTCTTTCTGTACAGCCTTCGCCATTCAGAGAGGAACAATCTTCTCCAACTCTGGAACGATGTCGCGCTTGGGTACCAAGTAAGGACGAATAGACATGTTTGTCGGCAGCAAGAACAACGGGTCGGGAACGAAGGAACTAGCGAAGCGAGTTTCCCCGTAGCCAATTATCGCCATTTTTGTTACGCATGACGTCATTGATTGGCTCGAGCTAGGTACGTCCATTTACAGCGAATTTACGCAATCTTGCAACGGTTCAGACAAGTCAGTCTTCGTTACCTAGGCTACATGGTAACGTTTCACCTCGCCTGCGAGGGGATGTACCAAAATTCAAAGGAACTTCACAAATTGCTCTATGGTGTGAAAGAGTAGTAGCTAAGGAGGCACAGGAACCATCAGGGACCAAACGGCCAGCCACAACAAAGCGAGATCGGCACGAAGAAGAAGTGAGTGACATCTTTGAGGACCTTCGTAAAAAGCACAAGGACATGGAGACACCAAAGCTTCGATTGTGGGCCAGGATGATATCCAATGGCTTGCACGAGAGTACTGATGAGCCACCTAATGTACCCATGATTACAGGCAAAGCAGCAAAACAACCTAAACGAGAATCTGTGCATGATACAGTTGTGGACGCTGCAAAAGCTGTTGTGGAGGCCCTGACAAGCACATGTCCAAAGGATGATCAGTCTCAGGCAGCAACCTCTCAGGCATCAACAGGAGTTTCTCCTCTTCGTCTTGCCAATATAAGAATGAAACATTATGAACAGCTGCGCTATTTGCATACCCTGTTTGATGATGGCATCCTGAATGAGCAAGAGTTTTTGGAGCAGAAGGGGACAATTCTGGATACTTTGCGGGCCTTATAATGCAAGATGCACCCTTGCTACCAGCTTACTATGTGTATGCATTGTGTTCTGTGCAAGATTGCATGCATGTTCATTAATTCATTCGATCATCTTCAGTTGGCTTTTCTCTATCATATATTTCTTATTGAATTACATTAATTGTGCTCATTTTTACTCAGTGACGCTTACAGATTTAACCATGATCATGTTAACGTTATTGTTAATTTTGTACATTCATTGATCCATGCACCCATGACAAGCATCACTTTTAGGTTCATCTTGACTCTTGTTTCTGCATCCAGTATGATGGTCAATTTCATTTCTAATTTTATCATTATATCTGATCATTTGTGTTGCCTTTAATTAAGACTAAGTATACATATATGCATGTGCATGACAGGGAATATAGAGAATATAAAGGGAAGATACATGAATATAGCATAAGAAGATAACTTGGCATCCTAAGTTTGCTACACCATGCTACAAGAGCACTATATTTTTGATTAAAGGTGGTTTTAAATTAGCTACATATAAGCTTGCATGGTCATGAGTAGTGTATAAAAATCACAAATTGAAAGCCATGATATACAATTTTAACGCATCACAGATGTGTACATGCATGGGTGGCTATATATAATGCAACATAGATAGGGCATTCTGTGTAGATCCTAATGATTGTATATTCCACAGTGACTCAACCATGATTGGCAGTCTTCACCAGTAATATCAGCAAAGGCTGCTGCCATGCATGTATGTACTGTGAAGTGCATCCTCCATGCTCTTCAGAGCACTTTTAATCTTTGAAAATGCTTCCTCTATTGGGTTGTAGTCGGGAGAATATGGCGGTAAGAAGTGTACCATAACTCCACATTGCTGAAATAATTCTACAATTCTGTCCACATGGTGGATAGCGCAATTGTCGAGAATCACAATGCTATTAGGGTTTGTGCCATTGAATGGCATAAGTTGTGGTAGTAAGTCTTCTACAAAGCGCTCGAATTCTTCTGCGTCAACAGAGTCCTGCATAAGCCTGTAGTCTAAAATCTCTGTGGATGTCATGCCCACTATAGCAGACACACGTTCGCCACGGAAAGTCAGCTTTTGTGAAATTATTGGCTTGCCTCTCACACTGTAACCATGTTTCCTCAAACAGTCCCTTCTATCTGCTCCTGTTTCATCCACGAAAACAAGCATACTTGGATCATATAAACAGACATCCAAAGCAAACATTTCCCTTAACAGTTGGTCTTGTCTCGCAGCAACCATCCTCATCTTCTGCCTGGTGAACCCACTTCTCTTTAGAAAAATACAAATAGTACATTCCTGAACTTCAACGTCATATACGCGACTCAACTCATCTTTAAGTTCTCGCAAAAATATCCCAGGGTTACAGAGAACCATATTCAAAATGATATGTTCCACAGTGGTGCTCAACTTCTTGATACGGCAATCGTCTGGATAGGGTTTCTTTGATACACTTCCAAATTCATTGAAGTGCTTTACAACTCGGCATACAGTGGAAGAATCCACATTAAGATTTGATGAAATAGTTCTGTACTCCAAATTCAGTGCTTCTCTCTGCCAAACAATTCGCCACCTCAGATCCTCCGAATAAGCAGAACATCTCTTCCGTTCACAAGAAAACGCCATACCTCTTTCAATAGTAACCAGGCAACATTTTGGCGCTCAATTGGCTACCATGGATACAAATAAAATTGTTGCGAGTGAAAGAGATGCTCGTCTTACTCGGAGAATACCACGATCTCTCGGGCTTAGCTACACTGGACCGGAGGTGGCAAATTACTTGAAAAAGAACACTCACGCTATTAGCTTCAACTGTTTAGACCTATTTCAGGAGTGGGAGTTGTGGTACACTTGCTACCGTCGTAAATTCTCCTGACTTCAATTCCATCGAGAAGGATTCCTCCAACGCAAAGTCCAACTTGACGACAGTCGGCAGTGGCCATCTTTAGCTACACTTTGCGCCAAGGGGCACGTGTCACCAGTCCGTATCCTAGGCAACGAATCCAACAATCCTCAGAGCCGTTGCAAGATTGCCTAAATCCACTGCACTTCCCAGGGTAGTCCAGGGGCGGGGGGTGGCTGGTGCTGGCTACGAGGCAGATGAAGCCTAATCTGGAGTACTGATCAAGTGCTCCTGTGGAAGTGACTCCTTAGAAGCTGGTAGCTAGTCCTCATTGATCACTTCAGGACTGCAAGACTGACAGGCTGACTGCTTCTGCAATGGGAGTGCAATCGGCAGCCACGTCCTTGCAATCGTCTTGGTTCTGTACACGATTTGTCACATTCGATAGCAGGGATGCTAGAAATGGCTTAAGCGCGCTGGCAATCCTCAGGAAACGCTGCAATAACTTGCAAAACTAAATCGTGAAAGCGGTCAGACAATTAAGCCCAATCCACCATATGGCTCCTTGGCTACGTACGTACAGGTCATACCAGGGGCGCGAATGCAGTACAAGGCCCTACCATGGCTCAGGGTATGCACATTCGGCCTTGGAGCACGGTCACTAACATATGGATACGCGATTGGAATGTCAGGAATGCAATTATTGAGGTGCTGGTATTGCGCAATCCCAGGACTTGTCCGACCCCCCCTAGTCTCGCGTAGCCCAGACCCTTTCCTCCATTTCCGCTGTTGCGTAATAGGGAGGAAAGGGTCTGGGAGTCTTCCTAAGCACAAGCTGTTCCACCCACGCACAGCCACTGTTTACTTAACACCATTGTGGGACAATAATTCAGAGGTGTTGATTAGGTGTTACACCGGAGATGCGCGTACGTCTGTATAATTATATAGCGTCGAAGACTGAGATGGCGAACTGCTACTTCTGTAAGCTACTGCAAACGGCGGAAGATGTATTTTCGGGTCTCGCTCGATGACAAGGGCAGCAATCCGTAAATAAGAGATTTACCGTAGCCAGTAGGAAGCGACACGAAGATATCACGACCGTCGCTGAATTCTAAGATAGCTTGCATCTGCTCTGGCTTTAGACCTTGGAACCCTGCTTCGGCTGCTGCCACACGTACTATCATGGTAATACGGTCTCGTTCCAGTTCGTCTTCGCTCGCACAAACACTCGCCGCCATTTTCGATGACTCGCTTATGACGACTTGTGGTACCACATCAAAGAGGTGTTAGATTCACACTTTGTCCGGGTTCCCACGGACATTGAACAGTTACACTTGAGAAAACTCCCAGACCCTTTCCACCCGGTTATTGCGCAATAACCGGAAAGGAAAGGGTCTGGGCTAGCGCGCCAGACTAGGCTACGCGAGACTAGACCCCCCTGATTTAGCACGGCTGTTTCGTATGTATATATAAAGGGCGGCAGCTTAGTTTTGGTTTGGAAACCTGTCCACAGTATGCGAGTTTTCACCTCGTATCGTGAAGTGAATATATTTCAGCCTTTTTCTCTGTGAAAGAGGATGCAATCCATAGGAAACTCCGTATCAAGGTGAGCATAACAGTGGATAATGTGCTGTAAAGGATAAAAGCATTGTTTATGCTGTTATGTTAGCGATATTTTGGCAAACATTTGCTCGTATTAAACGGCTCGTTGTGCGTTTCTCCGGGTTTTCCTACCGACATGCGATGCATGTCATGATAGCCCAACCACTCTACAACATAGCAAAGGAGAGCTTATTCTTGAGCCACTTTCTTACTTCATGTTTTGAGCGAAAATAAAATAGTCACATAACACAGCATGTGTATAGGGTAGCTAGCTAGGTGACTACATAATGCACTTCCCCACGACCCCAGCTAGTGTGACTAAGTCTCAGTGAATTGAGAATGTCTCTGTATTGCAGGATTTGCTTTACCTTTGCTAAATTGGATCTGCAATGTTTTGACTATACAGTATAGTGTAAGCTAGCTAGCTACATGCTTGCTATATAGACAATTGTTAGCATTAAGATCTCACAGGACACAGGGCATCAGCAGCTCAGAGCTGTAATCACAGCCTCAGGATAGTCAAATGATTACACTCATATGGCTATAGTGATCACCTGTATGCTGTGTGACTCGGTCACTTATACTACAAAGTTACGCCTAACATAGATTTATTGCATACTTTTTCCCAGTAACTACTAGTCTAAGCATAAGCTTTAAATAAGTCTAGGTGTATTACATAATCTGCAGATAATTATATATAAGTTCAGTATGTTATGTATGTGCTAAGAGATTGTTCCGTCATTCCTTCTTTTTCTATATTGGTGGCTGCATGCAGTTGATCTGTCAATGGCAAAGTTTGCATCATGTGTTCTTTAAGCATAAACTTCATGCCTTCCAGTGGATTATGCATTGCACAGTATGTTCTCTCTAAAGTGTTGAGAATATTGTGTACTGACTCTGCCCCTCGCTCACCGTGGAGCCTCAATGCCCAGTGCCACCTCCTCATCCACAGTACAACATGATCCTTGAAAAGGTACAAATTTGATGCAACGCTGGCATGCACATGGGAAAGTTTCTCGGTACACTGTTAAAATAGGGAGTGATGATTACACCCATAATTGGTGTCGATAGGTTGCCACTGTGAGCACACATATTTGCTGTGTGATGTTCACTCCAACCATGCAACACAACATACCATTTATGTGAACAGCTTGTAAGAAACTAAGCACTTCATGGTACATTTCACTACAGATATGGTACACAGCATACCACCCGGTGGGATTGTTTGTGGTTGACACAAAGTAATTAATGCATAGTACATTAAATTGCACAGTTAGTTTGACAAGGTCCTCCCACTGTACACAACATACCATCAGGCTAAGCTGTATCCTGGGTAGCTATGTATGTACTTAGATAGCTTGTAGGATTCCAAATAAACTCTCATCTTCGCGTGTAAATTACTTCAAAGTCTGATAGAAATGATGTGAACAACAGTGTGGATACTGCCTGGTGTCAGTGTGAACGTCACACTAAAGTAATAGTGTGACTGATCACACCCTTAATTGGTGTGAGCACTGAGTGGTGTGATGGTCACACCATATTTTTATATAACAGTGTAGAACAGTAAAAATGTGTCCACACTGACACATGCATGCAATATTAATGTTGCAATTGGAAGGGATTACTATTTGATATACTATGCTTTAATCAATTGATTCAATGATACATAGCTACTATTGCTGTATGGGTCTTTGCAGGCATGGATGCATGATAATATAATTCAGTGCACTGCCAGTTCATACCTATACACTTCTATGTAACTACGTATAAATACGCAAGCTGAATTATATAGTGCTATCACACAGCATAAGCCTCTTTGGAAGATCCTAGTCAGTAGTCATGCAACTGCAGTTTCCAGGCTGGGATAACAGTCAGTGAACTGTTCATGTCCTTTCAGATCAAAAAGCTAGCTAGCTAATAGCTGTACCATGCATGAAACAGTAACACATTCAAAAACTGCAGATTCAATAATTATAGCAAAGTATTAACTAAGGTAAAGCAGAAACTGCAATACAGAGACATTCTCAATTCACTGAGACTTAGTGACACTAGCTGGGGTCGTGGGGAAGTGCACTGTGTAGTCACCTACCCTATACACATGCTGCACTATTCATTAGCTGTGACTATTCTATTTTTGTTAAAAACATGAAGTAAGAAAATGGCTCAAGAACAAGCTCTCCATTGCTATGTTGTAGAGTGGCTGAGCTATCACGACATACATAGCATGTTGGCAGGAAAACCCGGAGAAAAGCACAACGATCCGTTTAATACGAGCAAATGTTTGCCAAAATATCGCTAACATAACAGCATAAACAACGCTTTTATCTTCTACATCACATTATCCACTGTTATGCCACATTGATACGGAGTTTCCTATGAATTGTCTCGACTTTCACGGAGAAAAAGGCTAAAAACCAACTTTCCCACAGTACAGCTCTAGACCGAATTCTGATTCCCAATCTGCGGCCATTTAAACTAAGCTGCCATTGCAAAACAGTCATGTTAGAGTGATGCCCAAATATTCGCGGATGGCTGCTGATCCGCGAAAACCGCGAACATTAAACCCCGCGAAAATTAAAGCGCATACGGTAGGAAAGGTGCAAAGCATAATCCCTCATAGAAAAGTTAGAAAACTCACTTGACTGACCATTTCAATCTTTATCTGCCCAAGAAATTGTCTCAGCGATTTCGACAGCGGCGATTTGTAAAAGCATTGGCAAGAAAGCCTCTTTTCTAAGCGCATCACATGGCGTTATCGTGACAAACCATATATGGAGTACAAAACGGAAGCAAGCATATGACGTCATACAACGTTCGCCGAGTTCGAAGTGCGAGATTCCTTCGTATAAAGCCTTGAAACGTCGATCCCTTCAAAGTTTGAGAACAATGAAGACATCAGCTCTGTTTCCCTTTTACCAAAACGTCTTCTTGGCCTCTTAAATTTTGTTTCTTGCAGCCGCCGGATATGACGTTCGATTTCTGAATGCTCTCGAATCTCGCGCACATCACATGCAGTGAGGGCGTAGTCATGGCAACACAGGAATTTCACACCTCAAGGTGTGAATAGCTCAAAGTTCAATTTATGTAAACGGACTGGACATGTCCCACAAGCTGGCAGTCTGCTTCTTAATAGAGGTCCCATGTGGCCAGATGTCCATCCCAGGCTGTGTAAGCAGGGGCCGTCTGATGTGATCCCAGGCAGGGCATTGTAGCAGCCCATGGCAGACATCCTCAACTTCTCCACTCTGACACTCTTTGCAAACTCTATCATCCCTCGTCACTCCTTGCCATCTCACAGCCTTGATCTGAACTGCTGCTGTTCCTCCTCTTAATTTCATTAACATCGTCCTCTCCCTCCTCTCCTTCACCAATGCACAAATCGATTCTAGTTTAAGATCAGCAATCTCTCTGAAGTACACTCAGCTTTGGCTTGTCTTCCATGTCCTCTTTCATCATTGACGTTACCCTCTTCCATGCAACACTCTCCAACATCTCCTGAATCTCTGAATCAGACAGATTCTTCACCGCATCCACTCCCATACCACTCCACCCAAAGTCACCAACACACTTAGCCATGTTCTTCACTCAGGCACCCTTACCACATCGCATTACGTTTCTGTAAATACTCATTGTAAATGTAACTCGAAATACTTGTTGTTCAATCCAGCTCTCAAATCACGCACACATCACGAACAGTCACATGTGTAGCCATGGCAACACAGGAATTTGACACCCTTAGGTGTTATATAAACTGAGTTAAGCCAATTCAAACAAAACAGACATGTACATGTCCCACAAGCGATACACTTCTGACGTCAATGAACCTTCTCTATAGTGAATAAGGTACCGTGGAGTAGGAAAGCGCTATATAGCCACAAAGTGAATTTCTACAAGTAAGGTGGATCAACATATACAGACTGGACTATGGACAATCTCAGCAACTTTAGCAACTCCACATCTCCCTATCCACTGAACAATCCTGGGTTTGTGGTCTTCAATGTAGTAATGCTACTGGGAGTGGTGTTTCCTGTGATTGCTGTGAATACAGTGATTTTGGTGGCCTTGGTCTTAGAACCATTGATTGTAAATGTAATCCAAATGGTGTTGGGAAGCATCTTGGTCTCCTGCCTCCTATTTGCACTGGGGCTAGCCATGTATCACATTGCAGGGATCATCCTCTACCTTTCACCAGTGACCAACCCACCCAGAGCTCCCTGTACTGTCACAATGTTCCTAATAGCCTTCGGAGGAGGAGCTAGATTAGTGTTTATGGCCACATTTGCTGTCGTAGTCTGCATCATTGTCAAGTATGGTAAAACCCATAAGAAGCACTTTGTGGTGGCTAGCTTTATAGCAGTAGTTGTTCTGTGGATACTAGCCTTCCTTGGAAGTTCTCCATTGCTATCGCAGGAAATCATCTCCACTTTTTATGCTGGCTATTTATCTTGTGGTATTTCTCCAATGGCAGCATCTTCTCATATATTTGTTGGGCTGTATTTCAGCTGCTTTGGTCTTGTTACTCTTGCTGTCACAGTCACAACCTTGGTCATCACTGTTTGCATGAAACGTCTCAATGTCCAAGACTTCAAATTGGACAAGGCTACAGTTAAATTTGGTTTCTTTTTGCTCCTCGGCAATGGAATTAACTTACTTGGGCAGATTACCCCTCCGTTAGTATCTGCCTCTGTTACTCCACAGTCTACACCCCCATGGCCAGACGGACCACCTTCTCATGCAGCAGTGACCTACATACCCTACACATTACTGAATATAGCACTCATCCCCACTCCCATTTTGGTTCTCATCTTCTTCAATCCCATTCGTAAAAGACTGTGGCAGTGGTTGTGTTGTTGTATGCCAAAGAAAAGAAAGGCCAAGTACATTCATAACAACAACTCGGAAGTCCCCAGAATCCAGATGGCTACAGCAAAGCTCTAAAGGAGACAACAACTTTGAAGTGCTATCCATCTGACTTTGCACTTGTTTGTCAAGGAGAAATCTCAAACATTTAGGCTTTAATTGTTACACAGATATCTGTTAAATTCACACTCATGTTACATGTTTGAATAGTTGGTTTGGTTTGGACACAATTCTGCAACATCATTGTGGCATTCAATACAGTTCCAAGTATGTAGGTACAGTATGTATTAATTATAGCACTCTCAAGTGTGGTACATAAGTGATATCCCTGAGGCGGAAGGCCGAGGGAATATCACTTATGTGCCACACTTGAGAGTGGTATCAACTACCCCCAAAAACAAGGGCAGATGTAGGGATGGTGCAGTGTGTCTCTGAAGGGCATGGCAAACCACCTGGCAGAAACATCATAGGAACAAGGAGGAGGGCCGGTCCATGCAGAGGAGGCCAGCCTGTCCACTAACCCTTGAATGCGGGATCCTTGTGAAGTAGAACCGGAAGTGACAGCTAGCTCTGCACCGCCAAACGAACGCGGAAATGGCGGCCAGAAGCAATAAATGAAAATGGCTGTCAAATGGCACGACTGCGGAGAACCTCCAAAATGGTGCGCGGGCGAATGGCGGTCGAAGCATGTCCCGTATGCACCCTGGAACATCTGACCGCGTTATGGAACTAATGATTGAAGCCCAACTGAAAGGATTAGGTGGCCGGAGAAATGAATAATACAGGCCGGTTGCAACCGGTTGCCAATTACGTCATGGGATAATGGTGACCCATAGCTATGGGCACCGTAGACCGGAGAATTGGCACATGCCATACTACGTTGCAGCATTCCCTGACCTACAAAAGGAACTAGCCAGGAAGAGGGAGAGAAAAACTGCGAATGAATTGTTGTCTTACGTCTTGTCGTTCGTGAGCTACAGCTGACGGAGAAGAAGAAAAAGAAAAAGACAAAACACGGAAAATGATCACGACGCTTTCTACCCGACGGTGCGCTAGCGCTTGGAAGTAAGGTTAGCTCTGAATACTGTACAGCCTCCCTTCTTCATAGAAGGTTTCTTTCACCGGTTCTTACTTCTGCTTAGGAGTAGCGCTACTTTTTGTTTGTATTACAACATACAAACAAGCACCACCATCCCTACATAGACAGCACTACCGTGCTGTCTGATATCCCTTCCTAGACAGGAGTCTTCAAAACACGGAATACGAATAACGGAATTACAGAATACGGAATAACGGAATAGCAAAATGGTTGCTGTGCAGAAGTGCACATCTTAGCTAAAATGGCGCCGATCGCTTTAGGCTTTGATGCAGCAAAGAAGGAAGCGAACGTGCACTGGAATCGACGGCGAGCGGCTGCACAGCTATCCAAGGTGCTGAAAATCGACGGCCAAGAGTGAAATCGAGGTTTACGAAATACAAAAAGGACGCGTTGTAGATGATATGGCAAATAGCTTGGATTGAGTGTGTAACACATGAGTACAAACTGCCCATAGGCAGATGCTACTTTAGCAAGTTGGACTACTTTAACCTTTACAGGTAGCTGTTGCAGTTGCAGAGCTACCAAGTCTCACGCCCTGGGCTTGAGTCTCACGCCTCCCACTGATTCCTCAAGCTCTCACACCTGAATTGGCAATTCTCAAGCCTCAGGGACAGTGAACAGACAAGAAAAGAGTTCAGGTTGCAACTATTGCCTACTGTTAAAGTACTTAGCTCTGCTAATGTAGGAATCTGACTCTCGTACAGACTTGAAGTTCCATTTGTTACATTTGTAGTATCATCTATTGAATTGTTGTACTGAGCACTTGACTGGAATGCCAAAACACTTCGGATACGCTTTGTGGTGGCCATTTTGCTATGACGTTTGCATATAATCATAATTCTTCATAAATCTGAAACAGCTAGCTAGCTATTAATCTGTTTGGTCTAGCGGCCAGGCTAGCTGTCAGCAGCTGCAGTGAGCACTTGTACACCAAAAATGGCAGCAGCACCTGGCCCTCCTGCAGTGTCAGATAGTTCAAGTGATGAGGAACCTGGACCATCTCAAGCATACAGAGTTCTTCACCTTGGCAGCTATGTAGAGGACTAAGTATCTGGCTATTCCTTGTTCAAACTAAGTCCTGCAACACTGTAACAAGACCACTCTGCTTTTAGAACGTTGTTTAACCTGAAGTGAGGGCTTCTCAGCTGGCTCAGGCATCAGAAAGGGTTGGTTCTCCAATACCAGCTTGACAACAGGGTTGAAAACCTTGCCGACATTTCAACCAGATGCTCTGGTCTTCTTCAGGGTGAAGATATGCTAGCGTGAGCACTGATCATATTTATAGCCTAGCATCACATCATGCGCTGTCACCGGAAGCCACATCAAGGGGTGTCACCGGAAGTTGCGGGATTGCCTTCCTCCTTCCCGGCCATGGCCAGACCGGCCCGACTGGGTGCTACGGCCCTGTACATATATATGTGGTAGGGTGAATGCACATACAACACTGTGAATAATGGTGGGTCAACCTGCTCATACCAAATCTGGCATTGGAGTATTTGCGTGTATTACAAACATAGATACAGGAAAGGGTGGGATTGGAAATGCCTGTTTTTTCGAAGAGTATATCTGCGCTGATAGGAACATTAGATAGAAAGTGTGTTTGCCACAGGACAGAAGTTAAGTGCCACAGATTACACAAATCAGTAGTGGTTGAAAGGCTGTCCAGTTTTAAATCAATTTTTCCAGAATGATTACATAATTCATTGCAAATCACCGATCAAATTCAGGGGCATTACAAATGCGACCATATGTGCACAGTCACAACCATATTTCGGCCACTGAGTTATACAATTCCCTAACCATACAATATTGTCATGCACACTCTGCCTGCAATAAACGTATACGGGAATTACAGTCACATGCATTGTAATAACAGCAGTGTAGTAACGTTTGCCAAAGACTCTGAATCATGTCGACTCAGTTGTTTAACTTAGTTATTGCTCAAGGCAGAACTACAAATGTAGCGCAAAGAACATTGACTCCTGTGGAGAATCTATGGCATGCAGATCAAATCGTGTCAAAGTGGTCAGGAAAGTAATCGCATATCCTCTGCTCATTTAGCAATCAGAGGTTCTCATTACAATAATACAATAAGAGAGTAATATATGCATGCAAACACACTACTGACAGAGTACGTACATTTCAACAACAGTCAAGAACTAATCAACACATATAATGTAAATAACATACGTACATAGCAATCTCTTTCATCACCTCTATGTTGAGTTCTTACACTTCTTTAGCATCATACCTTAGCCTGATGTAGATTACCAATGAACGGCAAAGGTGTTGGTCCAGGAATGCCAAGGTTCTTAAAGTACTGATAGGGAAGGTAGCCATACCTTGAGCAGACAAGGGCAAGTGTTGCCAAATGATAACACAAACAGCACATGTCTACACATGAGGTGAAGAGGATTTCTTGCTCACCGATACCACACAAAGACAGCAATGCTGGCTAGCACTGCAAGAATGTACGTCAAGTGGACACTGAGGTACTCTGTCAACCCTTCCACCTGGGCTGCTACCATAATCACTCAGAATCTCTATACATGCAGGAATAGTAAACAGGCACGTCTAAATGCAACAAAATGCTCAACACACTCTCTTCGTATAAAACAGTGCACTGCATTAATGTAATACGCAAATACGTACATGCAATGCCAGAGTGTACCAAATTTGCTTCAGGCAGTAACAGTGCAGTTCTCAAGACAGGCTACCACCACAGCTACATATCAAATCAGAGGTTTATTCATTATGGAAGCACCATCACATGGTACTCATCCCTCACAGTTCCCATGCATCCCTGGATCTCAATTTATCTGAACAATCTATGGTGCGATGTGCACTCTATATCCACAATTAGCCATTCCTTATCCGTGTACACGGCCCCGATTCACATGCACGGAACGCCTTATCTAGCTGTCAGTGGCAGAAAGCATTGTGTCGTAACCCTAAGGCTTGTGTAAGTATATAAACATATATATGTACATTAAGCATTCTTTACTAATTCTCGCTTGCAAAGAGAACTGTGAAAGAACACCCTCAGAGACCTCTAGCAATCGTACAGGATGGTGGGCATACAAGCGTTATCATATGACCGTCACTGATCTCCAACTTGGTGCAGAATTTGAAATGAAGGTTTCTAACCAGATCTAGCTAAGCATATGGCCTTCCTTAAAATACCGCTAACAAAGTAGCTATATACTACGCGAGCGACTACGTACGTAGTAGCTACTTTGCTCCCTTCACAAACTCCCTTCACACGAATGTCCACGTAGTACACAATATCTAGCTTCGCGGACTAAATGCGCTCCGTATTTGGCCATTAACTGGCTCCACAACAATGATTAAGAGAGATCAGACGCACAGGTTACTTACCCATACACGATTTCAAACGCTGCCGATCAGATCAAACTCTTCTATCATCTCACAGTCATGGAGGATTCTGGTTGCGTCACTATCCGCTAATGAGATCAGAATTTCACGCCATGCAACCAACCATTGGCCGAGTACGCTACAAGGTGCAGCAAGAGACGTCAGTCAAATTTCTTTCACTGCTCACCATTATAGCCCTTCTTTAAGAGCTGTCATCAGTCTCGTGAGCCAGATGCAAACATACTAGGAAGGAGATGTCGATCAACTAGCTACCGTAACTTTAAGGAAAGCCTGTATGGAAAAAATGCAGTGCACCAGATGTGCTGCTATAGGGGCGTGTAATGGTTTAGTGCGTGCACTTACTTCAATAAAACGTGTTAATGACACCTAGCATCAAAGTGGCACTGTACCAGCCATTTGATTTCAGTATGTGTATGAAAATGTGTGAACTATTAGCACATCCTGTATACTAATCAAACCAACTTGCAACTTTTGGAAATACCTTTGCACTAAAGTTAGCTATACGCTAACTCCACGCTGTGGATATCTACACATCTTTTATCATTTGTGCATAATTATACTTTATTCAAAGAGTAGACAGGGTTTCCATGGTAGCTTCACATCCATCCCAAAACTTATGACACTATTTTCTTTTCTGACCATTAACTCTAAAGGGGACTACCCTAATGGCCATTAAGTGAGTCTACATGTCTAAGGGTATCAAAGCAATCTGCTTTAATTCTTTGACAGATTATCGAAACTTGTACTTTCCATAAGATAGCTAGCTGCTTAATATCTCTTTGTGGGATGGATAAGTACACTGCCCCGGGAGTGGAGCAAGGTGACTTTGGAGCCTTTGGTATTCTGAAGCTTACAATGGGACGTTTGCTGTAAGCGAATAGTTTGTGGGCAATACGTAACAGATTATTCAACAACTGAATGCAGGACGTTTCGGCCCGAAGGCTTTCGTCAGCTGCGTACAAAACTTGCTTACATTGAAGAACGTAGCAATGAGCCTCTTCTTCTACTTTATTGATCACTTGGGAAGTTTGCTGTTTGTTCTGAGTGTTCCCACCATCGTTGCCCTTGCTACAGCCCGTACAATTGCTAAAGGTTTCAATCATGATCAGGGTGCACTTGATGAGCGCCTTGCTGTTTGTCTGCATTATTCTCTCAGGTCTGATTGCCTTGGTGACAGTATATTCAGGTGCCCCACCCCTACCCACTCAGTACTGCTGTTTTCATTAACTGGTTGCATAATGTTTGTTTAATGGCAAGGATCTTTGATGCTGTAGGGTACTCAATCAGGGTGCTGATTGTCGTGTGATTCAAAAAATTAGGTGCTGCACATTGAAATGCGTTCTAACATTCCATATCCCTACCCTAGTGTACTCTCTTCCTGCTCTGCTACTGCTGCTGGCTGTCGCCATCCCTCAGTAGGCTGTCAATCACGACAAATCACCCGACGCGAAGATCATCTAGCCGCCATGTCAAATGTCCAATGGATGTCCAATGTCACCATGGCTGTTCAACATCTACCTGGACATGGTGGTGAAGGAGGCTCTTCCCCTATTTAAAAGGGGAGCTAGCCTAACCACATGCCAGATTCAGCTGACCATGTTTGCAGATGACACTGTACTACTGGCAGAGAGTGAAGAGGATCTAAAGTGGAATGTAGAGAAGTTGCATGAGGCATTGAAGAGACACAAACTGCAAGTGAATTGGAGTAAGTCGAACACAATGATCTTTAGTAGGGCTCCAACAGAGTGCAACTTAGAGATTGAGGGAGAAAGGGTGCAGAATGTTAAAGAGACTGTGTACCTGGGAGTAAAGCTGAGTGAGGATGGGAAGCTGGAGAGTGAGGTGGAAAGAAGAATTGGAATGACAATGCAATCAGTAGGGGCAATGAAGAAGGTGTATGAGAGCAGAGAAATCAGCAGGGAAGCAAAAGTAGCAGTGTTCAAAGCAGTGGCAGTCCCAACACTGACATATATATGGGTGCGAGTTGTGGGTTCTAAGGGAGAGGGAAAAGTCCAGGCTGCAGGCAGCAGAGATGAGGGTGCTGAGGAAGATTGCAGATGTGTCTAGGTTGGACCATATTAGGAATGAGATGGTGAGGGAGAGGCTAAGAATAGAACCGGTACTGAAGAAAGTGGAAAGGATGAGAGAATGCTGGAAGGAGAAGTTGGAGAGCAGGAAGGGAAGTGTGGTGGAAAAGGTGCTGACAGGGGAAGGAATTGGAAAGAGACCAAGAGGACGCCCCAGGAAGACATCTAGAAATCTCTTCTGAGACTTTAAAATGTAAACTATGTGAACTCTGTGTCTGTGCAATGTCTAGCTATATTAAAATTTACCACTTAGGCCTACTTGTAATGGAAGACCCCCGCTACTGGGGATTTTGATGTCCGCGGAGCATTGATTGATTGATTGATTGACATTGAAATGTCCCTAGGTATTGTTCGGCGAGTGAGCTAAGTAGTTCTTAATATCCCATATCAAGTACCTTATGTGTATGCAGTGGATTTTCTTGTGGGTGCTGTCTGTTTGCCAGCACAGGATGACACCATCTTTGTTGAGGCACGCGCCTTTTTTTGCAGTTGTTATACTTATTTATAACATCACTGCATTTTCAGTGGCAAAATGAATAAGTCATAGTTTCTGTATAGCTCCATTAGATAATGAAATCTCTTGGCAGTAGCCCTCATGGCTATATACGGTGCTATATTTCTCCAAGTTCTAACGAAGCCATGAATTATGAGTTCTAGACTACTTCTGAGCCTGTATACAACTAGCAGAGCAACTGGAATATTATGACAAAGTATACACACACACACACACACACACACACACACACACACACACACACACACACACACACACACACACACACACACACACACACACACACACACACACACACACACACACACACACACCTCCTAGGCCCCCTCTTCACGCCTTGTCCATTGTGGTTAAGCAGGATCTGACAGAATGTACTGGGTCTGGTAGATGAGTGATCTCCATACATCTCTGTCATGGAATATCAGCTAGGTGTTTGTTCGGCAAGTCAACCCATCCAATCATCGTAACTATGTTTCACCTAGTGTCCTTCTCTTTCCTTCTGGTCTGCACCTCAGGATCTGCTTCTGGCCAAACCATGGTAGTCTCTTTTGCCTAAGTTGGTGCTCTATTGGGTGTTCCCCAGTTTCCTTTAGGATGTCTGCATTTCAGTGCTTGTGCCAGAGGGTGACTCCTAGAATGTCTCAGAGACACCTCATCTAGAAAGTTGTCCATTTTCTGCATGATGTCTTTCTTGGTCACTGGCCAAGTCTCTGCACCATACAATAGAACTGACACAAGTTTTAAGTCATTCCAACAGCACTGCTGCCGACCAGCTGCATGCATGCATGTCTACCACCAACTGGAACACAGACCAGAACTTGCTTTGGTAGGAGGTTGTAGGACGACTGCATTAAATTAAGAATGCAGTCAATCCACAGCCTGTAGTCAAGTATCTAAAGGTATCAGCCTCCTCCACAGAATATCATGGTTTCTACCAAAGAAAAGTCAAGTATGCTACTATAATGCTTACATTAGCCACATTCAACATGCGCATGCCCACTGTATCGGAAACACTTGTACAGCTGCACAGAATACTAACATGAACACATGCAAAATTACACTGCTCACCTAGGCCTGATCCTCTGACGGTGTGGAGATCGAAGTAGATGTTTCGAATCTGTCACATGCATGTTTGTGAGAATATGTACACAGTTGAGCTGGCCCACACCTGAGTCAAGGAAGAGGGTGAAAGAAGCGCACTTACCTTCTGTTGCATCTCACGGCTCAATCTGCTCCATTTGTCCACCCCTAGCTAGTGCTATTCAAAGGCCTGCAGTGTCTGCCCACTTCATGGCACAGTGTTTGCCTCTTCTTCTTGCCTTGCCTACCCAGAGTGGCACTAAGTTGGCAACAGGCCCTTAACTTTCTATGGAGCCAACTACATATATATGTTTCCTGCCACCAGGTCTAAGACAGGCTAAGCACTCTAACCAGTTTATCACTTTGGCACAAACTGACTTAGTGGCTTAATTACTAGTCATAATTGGGAAAATAATAAAATAAATTAATAATCCTAGAACATTCAATTACTATGCATTGTCAAAAATGCTAGCTATTCATTCAAACTTAAGCCTAGCTGTCTTTAATATACTCCATATCTGTCTCATCCTCCCTATCCCAATTTGTACCTGTACTTCTTGTTCTGTTCCTGGGTACCTTAGCAAGCACAGTACTAGTCTAGCGAGCTAGCCCCACTTCGCCCTTGGGCACTTGCGCCCAAGAAGGCTTCGCCCTTCCGGGGTAAGTGCCTGGAGGCAGAGTGGGGCTAGCTAGCTGGACTAGCACAGTACTACCTGGACTAAAGCTTTGTAGAATTCTTAATACATAACAGGCTTTACAATAGCGAGTGCAAAGTGTGAAGTAATCACTATACATAATGGCTAGACCAGCCCTTCCCCTAGCCCTGAACTGAATTGTTAAGGATGGCCTATAATGAGTCAGACTGTAGGCTTTGAAGGCATGCACACTGCTCAGGACTGGAATTACAAGCAGGAAATTACACTGTGAAAGAAAAATAACCAGTAATTGGATAATAAATAAATTTACAATACAGCCTTATATCTAAATTTGCTAAATTACATTCTGACAATCATTTTCTAGTCACGTGCAATCATTCAAATTAAAATTCATGCCAATTTAAATTCAGACAATCAGTCAATCAGGCCAGATTCAAGCTAGCCTGCGGTGCCCATCACTGAGGCACAATTGCCCCGCTGCACCACCACTGACAGTCTCTGGATGAGATATGCATGTGGTTGCTGCCTCCTCCCCCATGGTCTGGGTCATCTGGTGGCCCACTTCTTTAAGGAGTGCCCTGGTGCATGGGCCAACATTACACTGTTGTATGGCCGAATAAATATACAACCATTGATCAAAGAAGGAATGACACATGTATGGTTATGTAGGCAATGTCCAATGGCAAGCAAGCACCACAGACCTACATGCAAGTCTAGGGTGCATGTCACACATTATAATCCTGAAGTATTAACAGTCTGCCATTCGATTGGTCTGCATGTATAGGGTCCATGGCAATGCCCTACTGCATATACACACTATCTCTTCTTTTGTCTCCATAATTACAGTATTAGCAATTACACAATACGATCATGCTATGGGAGGGCAATCATACTCATGCACTGAACAGTTCACTTGCTTACAAAATGATCACATTATTATAACTACTTTGTTCAAATGTGTAGTGGTGTGTCAGCAGCATCACGGGACACCACATGAGTGATGCTACATCCTCACAACCACCTTGTGGAGTGACTAGCTAGAGAGCCACACATTGACTCTTGATTTGTTGTTCATGTTTTGTGTGTACGCCTGTATCTAGCTTCAACCTTTAATAGTGTTGAATTGTCAATGACCCCGCACAACATCCAACGGTATAAATGAATGCATGAGCCGGTACAATAATTAATCTGTATAAAGGAACAGAGTCAGCCTCAGGGCATGCAGGCATGTGTAACTACTTAACTTACTGTTACGTATACATTCTTCAATCTCTTGCCCTGTTAATTTAATACAGTTCAGCAGGTCGATCTGAAGTACAAATTCGAAGCACTGGGTGGACACTATATAACTATATGCATGTACATATTGACATCTACCTCTGCCTAGAGCTCATATACAGTTATACTTGTCCATGATTCTATCCTACAAGACAGCCAAGCAGCAAGCTAACTGTGCATGGCACATGCCATGCAATGTTCCTGCCCACTCCCATTTCTGCTGTTCTAGAAATGGCAGAACTGTAAGAAAACTCTATAGCACAGGACCATAGGCCCTGCCATGGCCATACAAGTCAGGGGCAGCTACGCACATATCTGTCTCTGTAATGAGAATAGGAACCGCATTCTCAGTTGTCCGCCGTTCATTGCATGCTGGTCTTGCACCATACTGGCTCAACAGATGCATCCCCTACAGCTTTCCAGAACTAGATCCATGGAATTTATATTCGAGACTAACTGAACAACTGTCTATGCGTGACAGTCAAGTGTCTAGAGGTAATTCTCCAGTTTAGTCCAGTTGGGGACACATGTATTTCTTTGGATTCAGCATCAACAGACTGTAGAGCATGCCGCATTGGCAGCACTGGAGCAAGATGTTATTCTAGAATAGTGACTTGGGGTCAGAATTACTAGTGCAAACAGTATACAAATCCTCAACCAATACACCTTCCACCCATCAATCTTTTGCATGCAGCCACCCAACATCACTATGAGCACATTAAGTAGCACTTATCTGAGCAGCACACCTGGGATAAGGCCTGTAGAGTGTTTCACATTCACATTCAGCCCGTATATGAGTGCCCCACATAAATGTGGAACATACGTATACTGCACAACACTTTTCCTATAGCACTTGGCTTCGATATTAGTGGCTGGAGGGCCATGGTCCACAACCAGACCATTGGCTGCAGGTTAGGGTGCAACTCAATTTCAGCCTAGTATTACAATCAGTAGTAATGTACACTCTGGGCTCAAAGCCAGCAGTTGGCCATGCATGCAATTGAAGGCAACACATACATATAGCTGATCTCACTGTTGAAGAGTCCATGCTCAAGCTCAGTTAGGAACACTATGACACATCACATACAGAAAGAAGACCACTTGTGATCACCCAGATTATATATCACATAATACAACCTTGCTCATTGTCCTACCTCACTGTACAGTGCATGTGCTTGTGTATGCAACGTATATGTGGTCTCCACTAAACAGGGGATGGTGAAGGCTGTTTGTGTGCTGTAACACAACAGTAAAGTGCCTGTGTTCCTGTAACTATAGCTACAGGCCTGAAGACTGGCCAGAGGAAGTGCCTGTTGTCATATAATATAGGTATGCAGTCCACACACTATTACACAGTAACACTACATAGTATACACCTAATATTATACTACAAAATACAACGCAGTATATATATGGTTTCTTGTTTGACAAGGTATTAGCTTTCAGTACCACTATAACTATATTAGGGCACCTAACTAATGCCTTTTGCGATACAATCTATAGATAGGTATGACATCATCACGCCATGCAGGCGCCGCAAAGCCGCTACCCATACTATTGTTATATCACTTTGACCATAATATATTCCCCGACGTGGATAAACAAAGCGCATAATAACAAACGGCTGTACGGTTCGTGGTAGCTCCGCTTCAAAACTATCCGAAGGCAGCTCCTTCATTACATTTGTGTACGGTTTTCAGCGTTGCTGTCATGGGGAACTGCGTTAGTGTAGGGGAGGGTGAACAAGCGGACTTGAACCCGATCTTGACCCACCCAGTGGCAGACAATGTAGTTAATATTTCAGAACCGCCGCCAGAATATGAAAGCCTTGTTGTCAGTCGTCCCGCTGAACTGAGCTGCAGGACCTACGCCGCAAAATTCGACTACGATTCTCGTGCTCATGGCGAACTGAGCTTCAAGAAGGGAGACCATTTCTTCGTCATCGGTAGTGATGAGGGCGACAGGTGGTACGCGCAGCATCAGGGGACAAGCAAGGTGGGCTACGTACCAAGCAGCTTCATGGAACCGAAGATTTTCCTGGAAAGTGAATTGTGAGTTTAAGTATGAATGCACAGGCGTAGGTTTTGCAATGTGTCAATTTTCAATATTTAAAACATAGTATTTTATAATATTATACTGTCTTAATAGCCAATAATGTTTCAGTATGTAAGATTCTGATACTTCCCGCGAGGGTATACAATATTATCTGTACATTAAACTGTTGGTTGTCTATATATGTGCGCTAGGTTTTGCATGGCACACACTTCGTATATACACACAGCTAGTGATGGCTTGCTAACCTACACTTACTGATGTGCAGCGTACACAGTGACAAGATTATATGCAGCACCTTCAACTGTATTGTAAGGGCTCAGTATGCATCAGATCTGTGAAAGTATCCAAGACTGCTTCTTTGTCACTTTTCCCACCAGATTACCCAGTCTAGGCCCATTCATGATCACACAGTTAGGTTACATATCCACTTGTGAACATGCAAAAATCTGTTCATGAGTATCATGCTACTTGTGCATGTTCAAATATTGGGTCACAGCTGTTTATTGTATACGCAACATTTACAATGTAACAGGAAACAAAAGTATTACAAAAGCCGAAAAAGGCCCAGAGTTTGGACAGCTGCTAAATAAGTTTTCAACACGTTACGGCAGGTGGTGTTTCTTGTCCTGGTCCTCTTGCTTGGCATGGGTGGCTTGAAAGATAAACTCTGAGCTAACTGTTTTCCCAGATTAACTAGCAATCCAATATCCATATCTCGTGACTCTGGATCAGTTGTCTCAACATGCAATCTGTGTATACGTACACTTTGTGCAAAATTTACTATCTTAGCTATTGTATGCATTATGCATATATGTAGGCATGGTTAATGGCACAGGAGTAGATCTAGAAGCAAGTACTACTGTAGATGTACCTCACAGTATGCTCTTGTAGCCCTTCCTATGTTTTGAGGGGAAACAAGCTTCCTTTGGTGTATGTACAAAGCCTGGCAACATGGTGATAAAACTTAAGCACTGAAACTGAATCTGGTCCTGCACTTGCATGCACATGGTGCAATATCCTTGGGATTTCCGTGAAGCTAGCCAGTGCATGCACCGTGTATCCCATGTTGTTTGACAGCATCCCTTCTTCCATCTCACAACCTCAAGTCTGAACATGCCCGTCCATATTCCTCGTTCACTATTGCGATAATGCCCTTTCCATGACTGATGAATGGCCGCTTATGTCACCAATTAATGCTCCACACCATGCAGTATCCTTGTGGCTAGAAGCATTTAAAACTGTTTATAGGCATGTAGGTGCATGCATATGCACACTCACCAGTTATTCCTTTAACCATACTTTTTCTTATTGCCCAAAAGAAGAGTACACATTTGTGTGTAGTCATTTCCTACATGCCTTTGAGCCACCCTAGCTCCCCAATCCACTGACACATGTACATGTGTTAGAGTAGCTGATATATAAGCATACCTTGGTGCAGCTCCATGCCTAAGAACTAGCTATATATATATAGCAAAACATTACTTACTTGTTTAAACTGCTGTTTAGCAAGAAGAATAAAGCAGAAGAGAATGAGCAACTATTATACTTAGTCTACTGAAATTCAATCTCTGACTCCTCTGCATACCAAGCAGCATGAGATAAACAGGGGATTAGAGTTTTTTTCACATATGGAAATTTTTCCAGTGTGCCTTCAAGTCAGTAAACGGCATTTGAGGATTAAGAAGAGGTATTTTAGGAAAAGTGTTCTTTAAACAGGGTGAGGATGGAGATGAGAATTGCTGTTGAGGTAATATTAGTGCCCACAGTGAGTGATATTAGTGACCACAATTGATCAATGGAGTGTGAGCTGTCTACTCTTGGCACCCAATTACTTATGATGCAATAAAGGACAGAGCCGTGAGCTGGTTTCATGCAGCAGCACGAACCCATTAACCTTTGTACCACTGTAGTAATCAATGTGTACCTAAACCAGTACCTATTGGTGCATGGTCATGTGACCAGCACTACCATTCAGGTAGACATTTTCCTCCACCTGCCACGATGCTCTTATTTGTAACTGGGAGCTTTTCCAGATGAGGGGCTAATGAGACAAATGACTTAATAGTATTAGCAGTGATAATTAGTTTAACCTAACCTTTGAATAAGACCAGGCACTATAGTTGACCAATTCACTCATTCAAGTATTAAGGTGGAGTTTGAATGTATTCAGAATGAAAGTGAGCCGTGTGACCATACAGCACATAGATATAAATATCATTGTGTTCATATTGGAGATAGCTATTAATATTATCTGCCTTGCTCTATTTAGAGGCCACATTCTACAGAAATAGTCATAGGCATGTGGTGACATATTCCTTACTTCACTTGCTCTCAGCCTGCCTATATATGTGCATAGCATGATATAATTATGCTGTTTCAGTCAGTCATTATTCTTTGCCAGTATACATATACGTACAGTTCAATGCATTTTATTGGCAGCACTTTGTAATAGAATTTATGGTCCATTACTTTGGTAATAATGAGCAAGTAGGATTGTTTCCTGCTATAGTCCTTGCACCATCATCCCATGCACGCCTGATGGAGCTATCTCTGGTGTACAGCTGCCATTTTCTGCAAAGTAGGAAAAGAGGTGCCTGCTTCAATTATATCACTTAATCAACGTCAATCAAGCAAATATAATCGGTCAAACATGACAAATCTTCTCTCACACCAGGCATGGTCTACATGTGTTCATGAACAAAACCTGACAGCACAAGTTCAGTACTGTTCAATGCTAAATACTGTTAAAGCAGAAGAGAAGTCATATCTTGTTTTCTGCTTATCCTCCTATTCACCACTAATGTACAACTGCGGGTTTGCATGTCTCAGAAGTCTGTGGGACATTCGTACTTGCAACAGCTGTCTGAATCTGTGATCATGAGAGCATGTGGAAATGGCTCAATGTTACTTTTATACCAGAGAATCATGCCAGACCACATCTCTGAGGCAGTTCAGCTGCTTTATATAGAGAGCTCGAGGTGGCTGCCTATAACACAGTGACCACCTTAGACGTCTAGCTTCCACTAGTATAACATTCATACTTATTGTATTGTATGTGCTTAATATTCTGCAGCAATTGAATTTTCATTATTATGATTGCAGATGGTATTTTGGTAAGATGAAAAGAATGGAAGCTCATAGAATGCTCATGCACAGTATGAATGGCCACGGAAGCTACATTGTACGAGAGAGTGGGTCTTGTGCAGGAGATATTGCTATTTCGGTACGGTACCACAAGAGTGTCCGCCATTTCCTGATTAAGCGGCTTTGCAGTGGTGCATATTACATTGCAAGACGAGCGACATTTGAAAGTGTTCACGAGCTGGTTGCGCACTACCAGAAACAGGCAGATGGTCTGGGCGTGAACCTCAGGCTGCCATGCATACCAGTTGCACTTCCCAGTGTTTTGCCAACAGAAGGAGAGACCACGAGTTAGGATGCCAAAACACTTGAATGTCATGAGCAATTCATGCTGATGTTATTGTATACCACTAATTACTGTGTGCCAGTACTGTAATACTCATACCATCAATAATTGATGCACCCTGTATTAATTAAAGGTTTAATATGACATTACAGTGTGTATTTTGCTTGAATGTTGCTACAATTATAATACTATGAATTTGTGAAAATTTTGTGAGTATAGAATTATAATTATGTCATGCATGCATGCTGAGCATTGATCATGAATGCAGGCTATATCACATGGGTATGAGCTATATACGTAATTGCTTGCAATCCATGCATGCATGAAACTGTATGCCTCATGGCCTAGTAGATATGGAGCGTTGATGAGCATTCACGTAGCTGTAGGTCTGGTTCCAGTAAAACGTTTCGGCCACCAGGGTCTTCATTAATTTCAAATTGATGAAACGTTTTGACCACGAGGGTCTTTATCTGATCAGTTACAAACTGATGAAGACCCTCGTGGTTGAAACGTTTTACTGGAACCAGACGTACAGCTACGTGAATGCTCATCAATGCTCCATAAATCTGCTAGACAATTAATGTAGCATGAGCCTCTACCACATTATCATGGCCTAGTGTTGCATACCTCAGACTTCTGGCAGCTATATAGTAGTGTGAAACGTTAATTTGTGCAATATCATGCTTCACCACACCACAAGGATTATGGGATGTCCACCTAATTATATAATTAGATCATTTATGCTAAGTACTATCTCTATTCAATAGCATCTAACTGCAGAATAGATCGACCAATTCACATGCAATTACAATATTTTTAAAAACCATTGATTCAGTGCATGGCTAATATGACATGTCACAGTATTACTTTTCAGTGCAAGTCCCAGCGAATAGCACTTGTACCAGTACAATTAACCTATGGTTATATCTAGACCAGCTGCAGGTTGATGTAAAACAGCAAAACATCAGCCAAAACTGAGCATGGCACATTGAAAATGGTGCAGTTTTTTCACATTGGTTCACGCTGCATCAGTGTGAAATGTGCTAGAAGACAGTGAGGAATTGTTTGCAAATTCAAATCTCATCATGAGCAAGTGAGGTGTTAGTGGTGCCCAGCAAGTCATGCTCCAACAGTCCATTCAATCTAATAATCCATGTACCTCTTGCATTGCACCAGGTACTAATGAGTAGGCAATAGCAGAATGATTATTATGTTATAATATAATTGATTCTCACCCAGCTGGTCATAACGCATGACAGTGCAGATTATTTACAATTAACCCAACACTGGACCGTTCCACCTGCTCACTACATCTGTGCAGCTGTATGTACAGCACTCAACCAGTCTGTGATTTTTAAAGTCCTGATCCATTCTTGAATAGCTACAGATTATCCTTGATTACTGATAACAAGGTCAGCTATTCCATGCAGCCAATTTGAGCTTAATTGTCATAAGGCTTAGCCAGCTGCAGCATTTTGTATCAGACCTACTGGGTTTACCAGAAATGGAAGTATACAGTGGAAGACATGCCACAGGTGGCTGCAGCCACCTGTGGGCCGGAGTTACATTGCAATGCCTTATTTAGAGCTACTTTGGGTCAATGAGGCTGGATCAGTGTTTCACAGAGGTGGCTGGCTAACACAGTGACCACCCTAGACAGGTTCCACTGTGTCCACTAATTCAGCTAATGTGATGTGCAGACAAATCATTGGGTCTAGCAACAAATGCTCAACAGTTGTCCATGCAATAACATACATAGGCCACTTCAGTGTAGGAAACTCTCCCACTTCTGGGGACAATTAAAGGTGCCAATTATTATATAATCCTGATGGAATTCCACTTGTCTCCTTCATCGGGGTTTTGAAAGAACCTGTTTCGCTGCAGTAACTCAGGGGCTAGCTAGCTAGCTAGCTACCCTTTGGCACCGAACCACCGTCATAGCGACAGTATAGGCCTGACTATATAGGGTAGTTCATTTTGCGAATTAATAGCCACCTTTTGTATAATAGTATTATATATGTACACTATAATTCGTGAGTGGCGCAAATGCCGCTGCGACTTGCGAATAAATAGAGCAAGTATCACGTGCAATACACGTGATATTTCTGCGTCCATATTACGTTTATCACCGTTTTATCAGGTGAACATGATCTAATCAATGGAATGTGTTTGGTGGGCTGTAGGGCGACCGAGTTCAGTCAGCATTCCTTGTAGAGTTTCACTCCCAAGCGAAAAGCGCGATTGTGGCGGTGTTGATTGCATAAAACCCTGCGGGCACTGGTCTTAAGTCTTCGGTCAGATTGGAGCAGAAATACGTAATTTGGTAGCTTGTCGAGCATGGGGAGTTGCGCTGGTAAGGAGAAGAATGGACCGGCCGGACATGGAGAAGAGACAGGACGCACGGTTGTCTCACAACTAACTGCCACTCGCCCACCCCCTCCGCCTGAGCCGAACCTACCCACATTCATCGCAAAATTTGACTACGACTGCCGTACAGATGATGACCTCAGCTTCAAGAAGGGCGATCTCCTCTATATCATCAGTACTGAGGAAGGCGACTGGTGGTACGCAAGGCACAGAGAGACGGGGTTGGACGGCTACGTACCCAGCAACTACATCGCGGAATGGAAGTCGTTGGAAGCCGAGGAGTGAGTTTGTAAAATGGGCGGGAATTTTGTCCCCATTGTTTGTCGTGTGTCGTCTGAGTGCATTGTGATAAGGCGCCAAGTCGCCGACTCGTCGTCTGTCACAGTACACACGCTACTTGTATACACAGTGGTTCATGACTTTGGTGTGGGGATGTTACCAAGGGTCATGGTATCACGTTGCTGGATGTTGTTGTGGTCATGTAGAGGAACAGAAGAACAGCTCAATACACTAGCACAAAGACACCACATAAGTGGACCCTGAACCTTTCACCAATTCGATCATTCATCCAGTCTTTTCCTATTGGGTAATATGACTGTATCATTTTTAACTACAGTAACTAGGAATGGTAACATGTAATAAATGGGGAAACAAATGGTACATAGTGCAATGATGGTTTGCGGTGTGGATATGGGTGTCTCTCTGTATACCAACACTGTAGTGTACAGAGTTGTTGTATTTTCATTTTACCTACTATTTATAGCATTAATAATTAATAACACAGCCTCACACATGCCAAAAATAGTACACACATCACAGTGCTATACGAAGATTATTCCAACAGGCAAAGCGTGGGTTCAAGTGAAAGAATTGCCCAGCTACTCGTATATGGGCACAAGGATGCCCAAACATGTTTACGTGCAACTGTCTGCTCTTTTTGCTTGACCCCAAGCACGATTATACCAACTTGCACACATGTGCATTGTTGAAGTGGTGTGTTTGTGGTATGAATGTATTTGTTGTCATAATACAGTCTTTGTTCTCCCCCATCTGTGCTGTTAGATGAGCACACCAGCTGTACACACGCAGTCACAGATATGCATGTGTGTGTACACATAAATGCATTCTTCTGCCTTTGCTGCAGGAGATGTGTGATAAGATATATAAGTTCCTATTGGTAGTTTTCCTTGCCTGTATGACTTGAGTGCGTAGTACGTAGCTGTTCTCTGCTACGCTATTCTGACCTTGTGCTTTTGGACCTACACAAGTGATTGGCATAGGCTGCATAGTACTTGCAACACCACATCTGTTTCCATGTGAGGCTCAGGATGGCATGCATCAGGATGCGAGTCATTGTGGCTGTTGTCCAGTGTGTTTGTGTACAGTTTAGGAAGACGCATTGGTGTATGCCATTTATGGGGCCATTTCTCCTTAATGGTTGTGGTGACTAAATGGGGTTCATGTATCAGTACACGCTTTTCCTTTTCCAGCACCACAACCGGAGACTACTTGGACTTGATTCCTTCTGTGACCTCATTCATATTGAGTGAGCTGTAGGAAACAGATACGTGTCTAGCACACTTGATGCAAACAGTGCCTGCCTCTGTTTAGACCACAAATTATCCTTCTCGCCTCGTGTTGTACCATTCTGCACCTTCTGCGACACCTTGGCTCAGAATCACTTCCCTATAGGTGCCACAATGGGTGTAGCTTTGGGAATTTGTAACTAAGTGTTTGTAGCTACAGTTACAGCTAGTCTGTATGATGTGGGACGATTTCCTTCATCTTGGAGCTGTATGGCTGGCAACTGATTCACAGAACTGATACGTAGTGCTCGCCTACATACATGGTTCTATGCTAATAACATGGCTTCTTACCGACTAGATGGGGCTGACCTGGCCACAATGTGTCTCTAATGACTCAGACTGATCAGAAGGCATATGACTGACAGTCAGTAGTAGCTCAGTCAGCACTTCTCTTGAAGCTGAGTAATCCACTGGCATTGTGACTGTGGTGACTGTAAAGTGATAAGCTCCTTGATAGCTTCTGTACAGTGACATCAATCTGCAAGGCTTGTATTTTAGTGTTACTTTCTTTCTTTATGTATTGTACACTTTTGAGGGAGCCTAGTATAGTAGCCACGGCTGAAGGCTTTCCCTTATTAAATAAACAATCCAATCCAATCCAATCCAAAAACGGGCATTAATATTTAGGGGGACACGTAATAGTTACATATATAGTCTATTGATGGGAAGGCTTGTTGGCATGAGGGTCATGGACATATCAAGTACCCATTACTGCTGACATCAGATTTGTTACCTCATCCATACAAGTAACAGGAGATGTGTCATGTATTATGTGCACCTGTGCCATACACATGTATGTACGTACCTTCAATATAACCCTATACAGCATGGTGTTTGTAAGTTTACATGGCTTCTTCACGCCCTTTGTTAAACTGAAAGCTGACACCACAGACTGCTGACACCACAGACTGCTGACACCACAGACTATATGTACTGTAGCAGTGCATACATGCAGTACACCATATGTACATGTATGTTACGTTGTTCTCTCAAGAAACTTGGTGAGGAAGGACTCTGGAAGCATGAGTGTTTGCTCACTATTGACTATGATCAAGTGTATGATGCTTTACCAGTTGTTGTGAAGTATGATAAATGATGTGATGTACATTGAGAAGGCACAGGAGGGGATGTAAAGAAGTGCCACAGGGCACATGAGGGCTACGAAGGGGACTATTCCCTTCAAAAAGCGGCTAGAATGACCGCTACAGTTGTGTTAGCATGTTGTTATGTGTACAGTCTGCCATCGTCAATAGCACAGCACAGAAAATGATGTTGAATGAGAGTTTGAATGATACAAATTTGAAGTGCACTGTAGTTCCCTTTGTTGTCCTATTGAATGGGTTGAAGTGAATTGTCAATATGAAAGTGAATCCAATCCCTACCATGGCACGCACCCACTCTACAGTAGAATACATACAGTGTAGTCTAGGGGGTTAACATCTTTACCTCGGGTGGTGTGGTATAGTATACATCATTAATCAATAGCTGCTCGTTGATGGATTCTCCCTTCCCCCACATACCACACACCCACACACGCACACCCACACACATTCACATGGTGTAAATACTGCACTTGGGGGGATTCTAACTTACCATAGATTATCAGGTCAACTGGACAGGAGTATTTATTGCTTTTCTGTTGTAGAACTTCATTGTTATTGTGCGGCAGTGTGTGTGTGTGTGTGGGGGGGGGGGGGGGCATATTAGCAGTTCTTGAACTACTTCAGCTAATGATTCAGTCTTAACAGTGACGTATGGTGGGTATAACTTGATAACTAATTGTGTGTGTGTTATGTATGTTTCACAGTCATGTGATGTGTACGTTAGTTATACCACACTCAAGTGTGATAGATAAGTGATATACCTCGAGATCGAAGCTAGATGTATGTGTCCTGGTTGCCATGGTAATGTGATGTTATGTATGTTTCACAGTCATGTGATGTGTACGTTAGTTACACCACACTCAAGAGTGATATACCTCGAGATCGAAGCCAGATGTATGTGTCCTGGTTGTCATGGTAATGTGATGTATGGGTGCCTATGTAGCTGTGTACGTGTGTGCTGGAAGTAATGTCTGACACTGTCAACTAGGACAGTGAGTGTGTTATCATCTACTGTACAGCTGGCAGAAACCCTGTAATGCTGGGCAGTTGGTTGCCTTTGATAAGGGATTCTTAGGTACCAGTTCTGTGGAGAAGGTAATTACCTTTGCAGTCTAGTGCTGAGGTAGTAAGGGAAGGCACTCATTCAACTGGCTGTAGCTCTCACCCCTATTCCCTTTAAATTCTATGATGTAATGGTTGTGGTAGCCTACACAGCAATGTGTTCATCAATGAGAATAGAGTTTACTGATGTGTAAGGTTTTAACTTCATCTTGTTCACTTTGTGTAGATGGTTTTTTGGCAAGATCAAAAGAGTTGAAGCCGAGAAACAGCTAATGCAGAATTACAACATTTTTGGAAGCTATCTTGTAAGAGACAGCGAAACAACAGCAGGGGATTTCTCCCTCTCTGTACGAGACCATGATAGAGTTCGACACTATAGGATTCGAAGGCTTGATGCTGGCGGATTTTTTGTCACACGGCGAGTGACATTTGAAACTATTCAAGATTTGGTTGAGTACTATAAGCAGCAAGCAGATGGCCTGTGTGTCAACCTCAGGCAGTCATGTTTACTAGCAGAGAAACCGCAGACAGCAGGTCTATCGAGAGCCGTCAATGAGGAGTGGGAAATTGATAGGCGATCTCTCAGATTTGTAAGAAAATTGGGTGCAGGACAGTTTGGAGAGGTGTGGGAGGGGCTGTGGAACAACAGAACTGCAGTGGCCATCAAAAGCTTAAAATCAGACACCATGCCAGTGGACGAATTCCTCCAGGAAGCTGCCATCATGATTCGCTTACGACACCCAAAGCTGATCCAGCTCTATGCTGTCTGCACCAAAGAGGAGCCCATTTACATTGTCGCCGAGCTCATGAAGCACGGAAGCCTTCTGGACTACCTTCGTGGCGATGGCAGGGTATTGAAACTGCCTCAACTGGTAGATGTAGCAGCCCAGGTAGCTTCAGGCATGGCGTATCTGGAGCAGCAGTGCTACATCCACCGAGACCTTGCAGCACGGAACATCCTCGTAGGAGACAACATGATCTGCAAGGTGGCAGATTTTGGCCTGGCTCGAGTCATTTCAGAGGATGTGTATGAAGCCAATACAGGAGCAAAGGTAATCTTTCTATAGCACTTATGTATATAACTGTATCAGATGTAAAAACTAGTAATTGCTGCAGAATTTATCCAGGGTGGTACGTACGGTGTGGAAATGGTTTACTTCCATTTGTGGCTTAAACAAACCCCCTTTGCACGGTCACTAAACCGGATTAAAGAGGTGTCAAATCCTGGCTGAATAGACCATACACATTTCACACAGCTGGTTTAATCCAAATTTACAGGTGGACATTTAGCACAGTAATACCGTATAACGCAAAAGTTTTGCGGGAGAAAAATTTGTAAATTTCGCAGACAGAATACAATTCGTGAAAATACTCCCCACAAATATTGTGTATTACCATATAGGGTGGTAGACAAATGATGACATATGTGCCTGTAACTACACACCACAGCAGATCTAGCCTAGCTGCGCACGCTCAGAAGGCACAGTGCCTGGTGCTCGTGATCTCATCGCTGAGTGTTTGCTGCTACAGCTGCCGCCCTAAAGTTTTCAGCCGTTACAGGTGAGTCTGTGATCGATGTCTCTGTACGACTACTTCACGCGCCCTGGTTCAGTGCTACCGAAACTAGACAGTTCGCTGTCAACAGTTGTACCAGCGTCCACCATCGTAGTTACCAATGAAGTGGTGAAGAAGGTCATCTGCACCAATGTGGGTGAAGAGGATACTGCTTGCAGTTCACAGCGTGGAGCGTACGAGCCTTTACCCCGAAGCAAAACGCTTTTATTGAGAAAAGGGCAGAGAGCACAGTGTAACAGCGACTGTACAATTCTTTTTCAAAGCATTCCCTGGCCGTCCTATCAAGGAACTCAGCAATGAAGCCACGAACATGAGGCACTGTGTTTACGCGGTGGAACTCATATGATCACAGACAGCAACGGTGTGACGTGTCTCAGTCAGTTTGAGATCATACGTACGTATGCTTCAAATGCTTCATTGTGATTGTTTGCTATATGCTGCCATTGTACAGGGGGCATGGCTTGCCTGCTTCTCACAAAACGTGAAATTTTTCCTGCAAAAGTTACAGCTTAAGCCAAAATTTGAAAATTCGCGAAAATATTCTCCCACAAAATTTTGTGCCATACGGTATGCATTGCTCTTCTGCTAAACCTGCCACATTCTGTCTACCTGCATAGCTTGAAGCACACGACAAGCCATGGCAAGTGTGGCACACAGCATCATTCCACTTTACATTTCCATCAATGCAAGCTACTGTACATGTCACTAGAAACTTATGCCATTCCGCTGAATTCTGCTGATATTCTCAGCAGCCACGAAGCTGCTGCGCAGTGCACTGTGAAGCGTCTCTGCACAGTCCGTAAATCGTCTGTCCAGAGTCTGAAGAATGTCTGTGTCCTGTCCGCAGCATTTCTGAACCAGTTTCACAGAGCGTAAGCTAGGCGGTGATTCTAGTGCATGAAATTGTTTCCATAGCCGTATTATACATACGTACGTAGCTACTACAGAAAACATAGCGGGCAAAGATTCTAATCGTGTGTGATCAGTCGGACGATTCTTCTCAGCGAATCTGCATATTCTCCACGGTGAATTTGCAGGCTATTTGTGAGGTGCCTGTACAGCTGCCGCAAAAGATTTTTGGAATATTCATGACTGTAACTTTGCTGCCCACGTTTTGCATACTGCCCTACGGCAAATGTGCAGAATAGTGTAAGTTTCTTGTGACAAGTACCATATATGTCATCATTTGGACTGCTGCCTGTTCACTCTCCTGGAGTGTAACAGAAATAACATCAACACTGCCGACATCTTACAATTTATGATTTCTACACTTCCAGCTTCCAATGCAAGTAACCATGTGAATGCAACCAATATTCAATCAGGATTCCATCTGCATCAAATTCAGTTTCTTAATTCAAGTTTCGGGTTTTAGCGAGACCTCTGCTGTGTACCCATTTGTGTGGGTTTTAGTTATTGTTGAACGTAGTGAGGCAATAAATAGTGTATTGGCATATTCTCATTATATTAGAGAGGTTTAACATAGCGTAAAACGCTACAATTTACGATAAGTTATTGCACAATCACAAAATATGTTAAAACACTTCCGTATTTTACAATAGAACCGAATTTTATTGTTGCTTTTAAGCGCTATGCACTTCACCATCTTTTCAGTGTCTGTGAGCGTCCTAGGCATTTCTACAGCGTCTATGCGCATGCCGCCACTCACCCAGTGTGCAGTACACAGCGTAGTTACCAGTAAGCAAGTATCCAGCTTTCTCATCGCAAGCGTGTGCCTTGGACCGTGCATGCTCCTTCTGCGGAGGTTCCTCTAGCTTATACGGCTGGAGCTCTTGTTGCAGGGATACACACAGCTTCACCTGTATATTTTAGCATTGCTACGACGTCCTCCTGCTTCGTGAGTCCATCGGACACAAACAGAACTGTCTGTATAGTGTCACCTGCTGCGGTGGAAGTTGCTACCGGTCTGGCTGCTTCTTGCACTTGATTGCGAAGGGTGATGTCTTATTGCTGCTCATTGTCTTCTTGCTTTGGTAAGTAATCAGTCAATACTTGGGCTCCGTCACTGCCATCTTACCACTTCTACCGTTTTGACCAAATTACCCAATGCCAAACACACTGAAGGCATCGTAATAACGGTACGATATCCACAGTATCCATGGGATATCGTAATGTTATTATGCTATGCTAAAGCTCTCTATGGCTCACTACTAATACTGTATTCCATAATGTATGTAAGTATTGTCACACAAGTGCAAGATAATGTGGGGTACACTGGAATACGTGCATTATGCCTTGTGTGAGGTGCCCAGTGGTGTATTATGCCATAGGTCCCATTGCCATGGTAACATGCGTCTAAACGATGATTCTGAATCCCAGAGAAGCATTCCAATTGTTTCGCGTGTGATTCTAAATCATATGTGGCTAATTCTAAGACGTATGTGGCGAACTATTCTTTCATCTTTCATCGAATTGCTTCCCTACAAAGTAGTATCGAGGGCAGGCGGCGAAGGAGTGTAACGAGAAGGTTTACGGGGCCCACATCGTCGTCGGTTGCCAGTGACGCGAACATCATCAAGAGGAGATAGGGAGACGATTTTGATTGGATTAGAGAACAGTTTTGGATCTATATTACTTTAATGCCACCCAATCAGTGTCTTCGAAAGATTTAGACCACTCAGCACTTGGACACTTCGCGCCCTTGAGCTTCATGTTCTAAATCTCGCAGACACCTCTTGGGTGGCATTTAACTATTACATATGTGAGGTGCCCAGTGGTGTATCTTTGGGATATACCTCCACCTCTGGGCACTTCACTCGTGCTTGTATATGCACAAATGATGAATTGATAATATGATGCATGTGTGAATTCTAAGTGCAAAAATGCATACGTTCATGAGTTATCATGACAACAGATGTACACGTGCCTAATTCTGTTTTCGTATAGAACAGTGCAAACCATGTGAAACCTGGTTTGGATGGCTTATTAGGCAACTAATTTTAACGCGTACTAATTTTGGCAAATTTATTTAGCATTGAAGTCACCTAAAATTGCACCTGCTAAAGTTGAAGCCAGATCAAACACTTCTATTCCATGGCTTCAACATTTGTGTATGGTTACTGATTACAAAGTTTGAAGTGGCATTTGCAGCCTAGGCCTTTAGAATTATTGTTGTTCTCTTGTCTTATGGCTGCATGTGTGTTGTGCAGCGCCAAGGTGCTTCTGGCCAGTGACATTGCTACGAGAGTGTGTATGTTTCATCGAAGAATAGTGTGCACACAGAGACGATTGTTCCTGTATGAACTGCTGTCACACTGACTACCTACTGTGTGCCTGCAGCGATGAACTGTCTGGATGAGCACAGAAGTCGTTCTTTTCTCCTCAGTCAAGTTGTGTCCTTTTGCTACAGTGTCCATCACATTATCCGCATGCACAGCGTAATTTGCATTGTAATATGATTCTTAGACGGTTTCAGATTGGCTGCAGCTGACTCTAGCCAGTGTGGACTTGTACCAGCTATTCATAGTATGATTTGTTTGGGTCAGTTGTCCGGATCAGGGTTATACCATATGGACCTTAATTTTCACAGTGCTAAACTTTTGCAGTTTTCACAGATTGACAGCTATCCGTGAAAGTTTGGTACCACAAAGATTTAGAACAGCACTTGAATGGCACAGCAAATAACGTGGTGTCATAATTGCTCAATGTGGCTACCAGTGACTACCTGTGTGACATGGTGTCTAATCACCTTTTTTACTGGCAGTAACTATGCACGCAATTGTGCCACCCTGTCTCAGGAAGATCGAGCAGACACACGAGATCTTCCTTGGCAAATGACTGTCCGTTGAGCTTGATTCTGGACAGCTTCAGCGAAGTCAACAGATCTTCTCTGTTGTTTCCTTTACGACTACAGCTGAGAATCTCTCCCATGCAAGGCTTCCACCCTGTGCCATTAATGTGAAATCCATGAATGCAACTCTCGACCTTGAACGTTCTTTGAGCAATCTTAGAAACAACAACTTTCACATGACCCAGTAACTATGAACGACAATTAACTCTTCCCAGAGGTGGGTTTCCTCGCAGACCCTGCAGAGGAAATTGGAATGGGCTGAGCTAGACAGATTATACTACGAAGGAGACATACGCAGAACAGAGTGGTGCGGAATGGCAATATTGCTTTGCTACAGCCAGTCTGACTCTAGGCGCAGCTCAGAAATGCTTCGTACGCCTTACATGTGCTGGACACATGTGTTAGTACAGATTCATAGTGTATATATTCCATATAATTCTGTGACAAACATCTGCGACAAAAATGCTAAAACCGCAAAAATTATCAATCCACAAACTTTAGTACTGCGAAAATTTATGTCCGTTCGGTATTTATTAGTATCTGGTAATAGTTCGTCAGTGCCAGTGTTGTCATTGTCATGGGAAATGACATATTCAAAAGCTGTGACATATTTTACAGATGACCCTTGCCCTAGGATTCTATGAAGCTCTTGTATCCCCCTATGTCTAATGACAGTAGGAGGATTTTTGTGTGTTTTTCATGAACATCTGCTAACTCGCAAAATTTGCAAAAAAAATCCAGCAAATTTTGTAGACATACAGTGTCTAAAGCTGACACAGAATTTACATTGAATAGCCTTGGCATGGTAGAAAGCATGTACTGATTAGTGTACATCTCTAATACATAGGTATGATTTGACAATACAATTGTGGTGGGTTTGAACTCACTTGTCCTGGCTTGTTATCATGGCACTTTTGTGTAATTTGGACACATATTGGAACAGTCCCAAGATTACTGAATAGAGAGGTGGCCTCATGTGGCAGTTTTGTATGCATCTATTTGTCGTTAGTGCAATAGGTACTTCCCTCATTAGAGAGGTGCCCTTCATTTATACGGTGTCTTCATTGTGTGTGTGTAGCAGACATGCCTGATGGATTGCATTCTTCACTGTCAATGCAGTTCCCCATCAAGTGGACCGCTCCGGAGGCTGCCCTCTACAACCGCTTCACCACTAAATCTGATGTGTGGTCATTCGGCATTCTCATGTACGAGATTGTCACTTACGGCAGATTCCCGTACCCTGGCATGAGCAATTATGAGGTGCTGGAGAGAGTCCCCCAGGGCTATCGAATGCCCTGTCCCAGTGGGTGTCCAGATGCCTTGTATGAGATCATGCTCGAGTGCTGGAGAGACGACGCTGCCTCACGACCCACTTTTGAGACAGTGCAGTGGAGACTGGAGGAGTTCTTTACTGAAACAGGGAGTGAATACCGTGTAGTCAACGATTAGTGGAGGTAAGGATGTGAAATGATATTTGGTGTGTGTGTGTGTGTGTGTGTGTGTGTGTGTGTGTGTGTGTGTGTGTGTGTGTGTGTGTGTGTGTGTGTGTGTGTGTGTGTGTGTGTGTGTGTGTGTGTGTGTGTGTGTACATGTGTGTACGTACATATTGCCACCTGCCTCCTGGCAGACAACAGGAGGCAAGAGGCAGTGAAGACCAAGTAACATTACAAGCTGTCATACGCCAACCCAAACTATGCATGTATAATAGTCATTCACTACGTAGATCCAGCCCAGCGTCTTTAATGGACAGGATGTAGAGAAGTGTGTAGTTGTTTGTCATATCAATACAGTATCTATAAGTCCTCAATCGAGTGGGATGAAACTGAACTTCCAAATAGCATGGGATGGGAGCAGCACAGGGATCAAATGTTTTAATGTACCACGTATGTCGGGATGAATACCCAGTAATGTGGCTGAGATAACGTACTGATAGTTGGCAAATGCACTCAATGGCAATGCAGTGAGTTATTTCATAAGTTTGTCTCTGTTCCTCTAATGTCATCCTAACCTGCATCCATTACTTCTGCCTTGAAATTTCAGCCAAGGTTATGCAACTGTGATTGGTTGAGTAGCATATCATTCATAGTTATTGCTACTTCAGATCTAGCCTGTCTCTTTTGTTACGCTGCTCATTTTTCCATGACATGTTTATCTTGGTCTGTGATAGGCTGCAACAGTCGCTATGAGCTTTGTCATTATTCCAGCCACAGTATTTGGATCACCATAGAATTTTGGGGTACAGGTCACCCCTTATGCCATGGTCACACTGTGTCAGAGTTACGTTGATATTAACAGTGACTGTTGCGTTTTCCAATGTGTATGCCAACCTGACAAGTTGATCATACCCCAGTGAATGGCTTTGTGGGCCTATCTTATTTCATGTTGTCAGCCTCAGGTTGACCTCATTGAGCAATGGGGTCAATGGTGGAGCCTTATAATGCTACATCTCCGCCAATGCAGACTGTGCAGGAGCTGTGCTTCGTTAGGGACGTTTCTTCTTTAGTCCCAGATGTCGCGAGCATTCACCTCCATTTCCTCGTCCCACTTTGGCATCATTGTCCTCTATCCTGTGGCAATGGCTTGTTGTTTCATTTGCTAGGCTACAGACAAAGATGAAAAATTGGCTGAGGCCGAAAGCAGAGAAGAAATGGAAGCAAAAATTTGAATTTTAGCTTGATAAAAGGTCGTTCAAAAATGTCTAAGCCTCAGAGTGCAGTACAATTTGTGATGTGTAGTGAGAAGGAAGAGAAAGAGACATTCATGGGTGATGGTTTCTCCTCTTTGGTACCTTTTCTTTCATGTAGATCACCCATTAACAGGGAGATGAAGCACAAGAATAGTAGTGTGTATTTATGACTGCCGAATAGAGAATGTATTTTTGTATGTTTGCACACTGCATAATAGTTCTAATTCTACTGTGGCAATTTATGTGCGTGTTTTGTTGTATCAGTTGCAGTATTTTAATCTCTAACTAAGGTCTCCAGTTTTGGCTCTACTTGTATTTGGCATTGAAACTCATGCTGCATTGGACACTGTGTTATTGAATGTTTTGCCATAATCAAATTCATGAGCCGTCATTGCTGTATGTCCTAGCTTTTCAGAGTGAGTGGGTGCATCTTCATGTCCCAACACCTGTGTGAGAGCGCATGCGGTGTGCGTGTGTGCTTGGCGAGGCGTCCTTGTTGAAGCCCTATCCTTAATCTACGTGTGTGCGGTTATACACAAGGTCTGGGGAATATCAGGGGCTGTCACATGACAAGCAGCACATGCTTATATACATTATTATGTACGTAGACAAGCATGCGATATGACAGCACAGTTGACATTGTGATTGCAAGTGCACATCACATCGGGTCGTTCAGGCCAGTACGCTGTCATCCCATTGGGTCGTTCAGGCCAGTACACTGTCATCCCATTGGGTCATTTAGGCCAATGTATAAGGTTACAGGCATGTAACCTTTTGTAGGCAAGTTTGCTATGCGAACAAAGTTTAGCACAATCAAACAAACCTTTGACTCTCTTTAATTGATCAATATATTATCCAACACCAGAGCAGGAGTGCTGCAAGCACCAGCAATTTTGCTTTTGATCCCATGACCACAGACAGTGATATGTTATTGTGAAACCTGTCAAAGACAGCCACCTGTACCTGTGGGCCAGTCCTAACTGACCTGGTGGCTGAGAGGTGGCTGCTTTACAGAGGTAGATTGCAATGCTTCAGTGCTATTTGGGGCCAGGGAGGCTGGCTGTTTCAGAGAGGCAGCTGCCTAACTCAGTGACCATCTTAGACAGGTTCCACTGTACATGCATATGACTTCCTTTGTGATATCCTTTCCTTTATTAAGAGCCCACACTCTTTATTGTTATGCTCGCTTATTGGCCGTGGAGTACAGCCACACGCATTACAATATAATGTATTACACAAATTTATCATTGGTCAGAGGTCAGACTGACTGCAAGAAGCTGGAACATGATCAACAAAGGCTATACAATTTAGCCAGCTAGCTAGGTCGGCTCGGTCGCCCAAACAACCTCATCCAATATATAATTGCAAATTATAGACCTGTGCCCTTACTCAGACAATCTACAATGAGTTCATTAGTATAATTCAAACAATGTATGGATGTAGCACATCGCACAGCAACGAAACGTACATATCACCACACCTGACTCTATATTCTGAGATCATGCACAGCACAGCGGGCTATCAGCAGGGAAGGTCGACCCGGTCATGCAGTGCCTGAGGGAGTAGCTTGGTTTTAGTGTAGAGGCAATTGACACATGCTATGGTAGGCATCCTATGAAGGAAGAGGAGGCTATGTAAGATGCATGGGCTCAACAATGGGTGCATGGATGGTTAGCATCCTTCCTGGAGAGTGCTTCTTGAGGCAGTGTGCTGCGTGTGGTGTTGGGCAACAACATGTACTGTAGGGGACTCAAAAGAGCTCCATTTCATGTACCAGGCATAAGCTGATCAGTGTGTTATGTGTGTATGTGAGTTTACATGTATACTTTTGTACATGTGTCTGTATGTGCTGGTAATTATATAATTTAATATAGCTAGCTAGTTAAATTATTGTGGGAAAATGTTTTGGCAACCATTTTGTACATCCCCGCAAAGTTGCAATTTCTTAAAGCTTTAATTCACTATGATTTTGTAGAATGAGTCTCCTATAGCTAGCTATGTATTGCATTGGTATGACTGTATTATGCTGCATATATTATGTTCTTTATCTGGACATTCTGCAAGTAATGCCACGGCTATAACTCTGTACATGAAATGCTTTTAGAGGTATAGCAATTGCCTTGAGTGTCAACCATTCTATGGTCAAGTGTGCTGCATGTGGATGTATAAGATTATACGTACATATACTCTAACATAACCATATGTCATATAAAAGTTTACACATACGCTGTACTGAACTATGCTATGCCAACAGTAGGTGTATCAATAAAGGCTGTCAGTTGTAGTTATGCCTGCTATATGAACTGTAACTAACCAATGGGCACTCCTCCAAATACCATACACCATATATATATTCACCAGTACCTGCTCACACTCTGACTCATCAGGATGAGATTATTAGCAGGTGCTATCCTTGAGCACCTCCCAAGTGAGTGAATGTGCACTGATGACATATAAGTGCATCAACACAGACAGTTTGTCCATTGCATGTATGCACAATATAACAGCAGCCTCAAAAGTGTTAATAAACACACAGAGTGGAGCACAATCATATACGTATAATGATGTGAGCGAACCTGATCCGTTGTCTCAAACTGAGGTACTGTAGCTATAATCCTGACCACAAGGTACAATATAGAGTGAAAGACAAGCTAAGACCAAACACATAGACATGGGTCATTGCATGTGCACTGGTCGGTAATGCAACAGAAAATATATTATTATAAATATAACATTTATACAGGAACAGCTTCCAGCATACATAGATAATATAGGATGTGCTCAATTTGGTGCACATGGCAGGCTAAAGCCAGAGAGGCACGTCTGGGTTGTACTAGAGTGCACAGCACAGTGTGGGACAGCCTACAACTGTGCACTTGAGTGGTTGTGTCAGACTACGCAAGGAAGCCAGCTGCAAGGCATACTCCTTGGATTTAATCTACTGTAAACTACAGTAAGATGAGGTACTGTTATGTATGGATACTACTGGTACTGGTGAGTATATGAGTTGAAGTGCTTGTGGTACGTGACACTGCATGTATGTCGCATGAATGCCACCAGTGCTCTCTGTCGATATTGCAATTATTTGTGTTTTATATGCATGATTATGAAGTCCACAGCTTCAATTGCACTCAGTTTTAAGAAAATTAGTAATTGTGTGTGTGTGTGTGTGTGTGTGTGTGTGTGTGTGTGTGTGTGTGTGTGTATGTGTGTGTGTGTGTATTGTGTGTGTATGTGTGTGTGTGTGTGTGTACGTGTGTGTGTGTGTATTGTGTGTGTATGTGTGTGTGTGTGTGTATTGTGCATGTGTGTCTGTGTGTACGTGTATGTGTGTATTGTGTGTGTGTGTTGTGCATGTGTGTGTGTGTGTGTGTGTGTGTGTGTGTGTGTGTGTGTGTGTGTGTGTGTGTGTGTGTGTGTGTGTGTGTGTGTATGTGTGTGTGTGTGTATTGTGTGTGTATGTGTGTGTGCGTGTGTGTACGTGTGTGTGTGTGTATTGTGTGTGTGTGTGTGTGTATTGTGCATGTGTGTCTGTGTGTACGTGTATGTGTGTATTGTGTGTGTGTGTTGTGCATGTGTGTGTGTGTGTGTGTGTGTGTGTGTGTGTGTGTGTGTGTGTGTGTGTGTACTATAGCTACAGATATAACTGCAGCTGTGCTGTAATGTATATAAAGCATAATGTGCCCATTAGCAGCAGTAGGCCATGGACATATTATTGTCACTCTTTGACGATAATGTGTTCTGAGTTAACATTGTGATACATGGCTATATATGCATCTACAGCTAATACACTGAAAGAGCTAGAAAAGCTTCACTAGAACAGCATACATGCAGAGATGCAGGCATTTTACTGCACCATGACAATTTCCAAGTGGGGTGCATGCTGTTACTTGCTGTAAAGGGGATAATTTTATTCTCGTGGGGTAATTCCTCAGAATCTGCATGTCTAGTGCCTTCCATAATGAAAGTCCCTGTGGCTAATGGAGGAAGCTCTACAAAGGTCATTGTTGACCTCTATGTATACGGATGCGGCTAAAATAACAGGAAAGCCACTTGTCATTTCTTGAGATTTTGTGGTGTCAGAGGCAGTGAGCGCCCCGCGGTTAGGAGTGGTAGTTTGTTTCTGTTCACTGTAAGACTAGACCAAGTGAGCGGTATAGACAACAGCTATGGGTGGGTGTGTGAGCAAGAACAACGCAGATGGAGACGCGATCACAATGTCCAACGCCGAGAAGAGTTACAGCAAGAAGCCAAGGCAGGGACCCAGTGATGATGGCAATCGGCCGCGCTACGTCCCGTCCGCTTCCAACAAGCCGCTTCCCCCGCCTCCTCCGCCCAACTGCCCCACGTACGTAGCCAAGTATGACTACGAGTCCCGCACAGATGACGATCTCACCTTTGTCAAGGGGGACCTGATGTACATTATCAGCACGGATGAGGGCGACTGGTGGTACGCGCAGCACAAGATGACTGGAGCGCAGGGGTTTATACCGAGCAACTACGTGGCTGAGAACGACAGCCTAGACGCTGAAGAGTGAGTCACCTCAACACCATTGAGGTATATTTTGCACTCTATTTAAAGGATCTATGTCTGCTCCTGTCTCTTTAAGTATAAGGGTTAAGCACTGCGCTGTCGTGCAGCATAGATCTACCAGTGCTTAAAGGCACCACCCTGCCCTACAGGCACTGCCCTGCCCTACAGGCACCGCCTTGCCCTACAGGCACCGCCCTGCCCTACAGGCACCGCCCTACTCTACAGGCACCGCCCTACCATACATGCACCACCCTGCCCTACAGGCACCGCCCTACTCTACAGGCACCACCCTACCATACAGGCATTGCCCTGCCCTACAGGCACCACCCTACTCTACAGGTACTGCCCTACCATACAGGCACCGCCCTGCCCTACAGGCACCGCCCTGCCCTACAGGCACCGCCCTACTCTACAGGCACCGCCCTACTCTACAGGCACCACCCTGCCATACAGGCACTGCTCTGTCTTGCATATTTATCAACAGAGCCACACTCACACACACTAGCACTACCTACTGCCCTGCTACAATGGGAGTGTTGTGTATGGTCTGCATACATGTTTACAGACTCCACTTCTATCAACACCTCAGCTACACTTGTATATGCCTTAACACACACTATCTTATTGTGAAGCCAGCCACTAGACATACAACTGCTGTTGACCAAAGTAATGTGTACAAGCTAAAATGCTCCCCAGTGACTCCACCCTGGGCCCACGGTGGCAGCTATATCTGCCTCTTTTCACATTGCTAATGGGGTGTGCAGTAATGATGTTTACAAACTGTGTAAGTGACATTGCTAATATACTACTTCAATACACAGGCCACAACATGTATGCACTGTGTGGTCTGAGCTTGGCATGTGTGTGGTGTATGTCACGATCATGTAGAGAGAGTTGTATAGGGAGAGGCTGAATTGTCAATACCATTGCCGGATACTTTAGAGGTACTGTGTACTGTGCAAAAACAAGGAAGGTGGTCATACAATGTACAATAGGAAAGCAGCATTGCACTCATGCATGTGTATGTGTGTGTACGTGTGTGTTTACATGTGTGCACGTTTTTGTTTTTGTTTGTGCGTGTATGTGTGTGTGTGTGTGTGTGTGTGTGTGTGTGTGTGTGTGTGTGTGTGTGTGTGTGTGTGTGTGTACATGTGTGCAAACTAAGTCATAAGGGTAAAGGCTAGTGGGTGGTTGGGTATGAGAAAGGGAGTCATCTACTTGACTGTGCAAAGCACATTGGCTTTGTCACATAATTATGATATGCCTTGCTTGTAAATGCTATTACACGCACATGACTAGTGTTACCTTTCAAGGAGGGTACACTGCCATATATATAGCCTCCTGAAGGTTCCTATGGGACAAAACAGTTCTCTACCATACAAGCGCAGCCTAGAGAGAACCCTTCAACTGATGAGGTCTGAGGATTGAATTGAATCCTGGAAGCAAACCCCTTCTCTAATACTCGCCATAGCCTCGTTTCCAGCCTGTTCATGTTAATTAGTGCATTGACAGAAAGGCACAGGCCCACCTTGCCACCCATGCAAATAGCCAAACCCCTTATTTCTTTTGAAATGTGTTATTCCTTATGTCTTATGGATATGCTTCTTATGGAATAGATTGCGGCCACAAATTGTAAAAGCTGAATCTCTTAATAGTTTCAAGTATTATGCACGAAGGCACTTATTCAGTTTTGATCGCTCACTGTGATTAGCCACACTCATTTGACCGTCCTTCTATCCCACGTAAATGTTGCAATTTCAAATACCATCTCATCATGTCGGGGTTTTTTCTTTTTTCTTTTTTATGTAATGTTGTGTTAGGGAGTACCTCCATAGGCTGCAGCGGATTTACACAATCTTGCAACAGGTTCCCAAACTGTGGGTAGTCGTTACCTAGGTTACGAACCAAATTGTACACAACTATGATGTCACACAGTCCGTATCGTAGGTAACAACTGCCCAAGGATTGGAACCTGTTGCAAGATTGTGTTAATCCGCTGTATTCTTGCCTCAGTACGACCCTTTCCCTACAAGGATAAAATTATATCAATCAATCAATCAATAGCCTTGGAATAAGGCTCTACTTGCCCCTACTGATGCAATAGTTAAATTATTGTTTTACAGTATGTACTGTATGTTCACCTGTATCCCTGCACTGTAATGTAAACCTAAATCCTGCCAACTGCTAACAGAGTAAAATTTAAATTTCCTTCCCTCCTTCCCTCCTGTTACTGTCTTTAGATGGTTCTTTGGAAACATTAAACGGATAGAGGCAGAGAAACTGCTGCTCCAGCCTTTCAACAACTTTGGCAGCTTTCTTGTGCGTGAAAGTGAGACCACAGTTGGGGATTTTTCCCTGTCAGTGCGAGATACAGAGCGCGTCAGACACTACCGTGTGAAGCAGATGGAAGACGGGAGCTACTTTGTAACACGCAGAATAATGTTCAAGAATTTGAAAGAGCTGGTTGACTACTACAAGAATGAAGCAGACGGTCTGTGCACCACATTGAGGCAGCCTGCTCTTCTGGCAGAGACACCGCAGACTGCCGGTCTTTCCAGAGGAGTGAACGAAAAATGGGAGATTGACCGACGTGAAATCCGCTTTGTGAAGAAGCTAGGGGCAGGGCAGTTTGGGGAGGTGTGGCAAGGAATGTGGAACAACAAGACCGCAGTGGCTGTAAAGACCCTAAAAACAGGAACCATGTCTGCCTCTGAGTTCCTGCAAGAGGCAGAGTTGATGATTCGCCTCCGACACCCAAAGCTGATCCAGCTCTATGCTGTCTGCACCAAAGAGGAGCCCATCTACATTGTCACAGAGCTCATGAAGCACGGAAGCCTCCTGGACTACCTCCGCAATGACGGGAGATCGCTTGATATAAAGCAACTGGTGGATGCAGCAGCCCAGGTAGCAGCCGGAATGGCTTACCTCGAGGCACAGTCGTTCATCCATCGCGATCTTGCAGCGAGGAACGTGTTGGTGGGAGAGAACTTGATCTGCAAGGTGGCAGATTTTGGGTTAGCAAGACTGATTGATGAAGACATCTACGAGGCTCACCATGGTGCAAAGGTGAGACTGTAGTTCATCGAGGGAGAGGTAGAGTAGTTCATCGAGGGAGAGCAAGAGTAGTTCATCGAGGGAGAGGTAGAGTAGTTCATCGAGGGAGAGGTAGAGTAGTTCATCAAGGGAGAGTGAGAGTAGTTCATTGAGGGAGAGCGAGAGTAGTTAATTGAGGGAGAGCGAGAGTAGTTCATCGAGGGAGAGCAAGAGTAGTTCATCGAGGGAGAGCAAGAGTAGTTCATCAAGGGAGAGTGAGAGTAGTTCATCGAGGGAGAGCGAGAGTAGTTCATCGAGGGAGAGCAAGAGTAGTTCATTGAGGGAGAGCAAGAGTAGTTCATTGAGGGAGAGCAAGAGTAGTTCATTGAGGGAGAGGTAGAGTAGTTCATCGAGTGAGAGTGAGAGTAGTTCATCAAGGGAGAGTGAGAGTAGTTCATTGAGGGAGAGTGAGAGTAGTTCATTGAGGGAGAGTGAGAGTAGTTCATCGAGGGAGAGCGAGAGTAGTTCATTGAGGGAGAGTGAGAGTAGTTCATTGAGGGAGAGTGAGAGTAGTTCATCAAAGGAGAGCAAAAGTAGTTCATCGAGGGAGAGCAAGAGTAGTTCATCGAGGGAGAGTGAGAGTAGTTCATTGAGGGAGAGTGAGAGTAGTTCATCAAGGGAGAGTGAGAGTAGTTCATTGAGGGAGAGCGAGAGTAGTTCATCAAGGGAGAGTGAGAGTAGTTCATTGAGGGAGAGTTAGAGTAGTTCATCGAGGGAGAGCAAGAGTAGTTCATCAAAGGAGAGCAAGAGTAGTTCATCGAGGGAGAGTGAGAGTAGCTCATCGAGGGAGAGCGAGAGTAGTTCATTGAGGGAGAGTTAGAGTAGTTCATCGAGGGAGAGCGAGAGTAGCTCATCGAGGGAGAGCGAGAGTAGTTCATTGAGGGAGAGTTAGAGTAGTTCATCGAGGGAGAGCGAGAGTAGTTCATTGAGGGAGAGCAAGAGTAGTTCATCAAAGGAGAGCAAGAGTAGTTCATCGAGGGAGAGCAAGAGTAGTTCATCGAGGGAGAGTGAGAGTAGTTCATCGAGGGAGAGCAAGAGTAGTTCATTGAAGGAGAGCGAGAGTAGTTCATTGAGGGAGAGCGAGAGTAGTTCATCGAGGGAGAGCAAGAGTAGTTCATCAAAGGAGAGTGAGAGTAGTTCATCGAGGGAGAGCGAGACTAGTTTATTGAGGGAGAGCAAGAGTAGTTCATTGAAGGAGAGTGAGAGTAGTTCATTGAGGGAGAGCAAGACTAGTTCATTGAGGGAGAGTGAGATGTGACTCTATGTATGTGGCTCATCAGGGTTGTCAGGATGTGTGCAAGTATAGATGAAGACATAAATTTCACTCACATAGTGAAGTCAGTCACTTGGATCATTGCTTTGAAGGCATTAACTGCAGAATGCCTTTAGAATAACGTAGTGCATTCACCGGTACCCAACCATTGGCTTAGAGCTGTGTGTAATATCTGAGCTCATCATGCGTGTGTGTGGCTTGTGTAGTTGAATAACAATATGTAAGCAGTAGGAAAGGGGTGGTCAGGCCTTCATCTAAGAATGCCGTTTAACACATGATCGGCTCTAACCCTACACACACATATGTAAGTACTATAAAATGGCTCATTGAATTCATATGTGAAGTGCCGAGAGACAGCAAGCTTCGTGACATATGTAATGTACGTGTGACACAATATCCTAAAGCGAAGCGTAAATTACAATTTGGCAGTATTTTACTAGAGTCACTTATACAGCAGATATAATTTCTAACTAAAGTATTGGAACAGCACACAAATTGTGAAATTGATGCAATTTTCAAATATAATCTGCCCTGCGTTGTATTGTGCCAGACAGTGACTGAGGATAAAACCGGTCCGGACCGGCTGGACTGGGTGCTACGACCCTGAGTTGTGCTTATGTAAATTTTGCATGCCTCAAGCGATGGCTTGTCTAATGTACGTATTCTCATCCTACACAGTTCCCCATCAAATGGACAGCTCCGGAAGCAATATTGTACAACCGCTTCACCATCAAGTCTGACGTGTGGTCCTTTGGCATTCTAATTTACGAGATTGTCACCTACGGCCGATTCCCTTACCCTGGGATGAACAATCAACAAGTTCTGGATGAAGTCCCAAAAGGCTACCGCATGCCTTGTCCGCACAACTGCCCCGAGAAACTCTATGACATTGCCCTTGAGTGCTGGAAGGACGAACCCGATGAGAGGCCGACTTTCGACACGCTCCAGTGGATTCTGGAGGAGTTTTTCTCTGAGGGGATGACTGATGTGGGATATCGTGATCTGGACGATATGCCAGCTAACCACTAGTAACTGATTGAGGCTCGAGACATTTTAGTAGAAGACACGAACTATATATGCCCCTTGAATGGTGAAAGCATAATGTTGATTTATTGTATTGTTATTAATAACAGTATTTGCACTTGGATTTAATTCTTGTTTCTTTTTTCACTTATTTCACTCTGCAAGAAATTAAGAAGTTTGTCATATTCATGACTTACCATGTGTGTACCTATTAATTTATGTATCATTCTACTATATACTGCATGGAAACCTACTTTTGTGCTTTTGTGCTGTATGTGTATACATAAAGTGTGTCAATGAAACCCAGTTACGTTAGTGATCGACTCTGATCAAGCTCTAGCAAATAAGTAAACAGAAATTACCTCACAGCCTCAGTGAGTTGACTATGTACAGGTGTTTTTTGATTGAGTCAATTGCAAACTCCAGTGAGTTGAGTGCACATGCACTGAAGTATAAGACTCCGACTGAACACAGCAAGTTAACACATTACGATGCATTCATGCTCTATAGTCCATACAGTGCAATGCGAACAAGAGCCAGAATAACATCAACTGGATATTATAAATCATTCACTTATAACACTACAACGGTACATTATAATAAATTCCACAGTGTGAGTGTTCACTTTGCATGTTAGTGTACAAATAGATAAATTCATACAAGAAAGAATATAATACGTACTATATATGGAAGTGCACATTTTTATTACAACATTCATTTTTAAGCAGTAGAATTGAAGTGTTACACACTCAAACGAGAAATGCACAAACATTGCCTTGACACTACATATACATGCATACACAGGGAAATGGCACTCTGTGGGGTGGAGGGGAGAGGAATAGAATTAATGGGAGGGAGACAGCAGGAGGAAGAGTAGGTGGCATGGAGGAAGGTTGAAGGAAAGAAAGAGGGTTGCGTGGAGGAGAAAGGGAAGATGATTTAGAGAGGAATGGACAATAAGAATAATTACATACACACAAGTGCACATGCATGCATGCATGAATACATACATACATACATCAGTTCATTTAGATCTTGGAGAAATACCCACTTACACAATAAATGGCAGGGGTGCATTGGGGGGGGGGGGGGGGGGGGGCATTTGCTCCCCCTTGAAAACTTGGGCAAGCCATGTTAACATATCACAACACATCACCCCCTCAGCGGCATGGCGTGATGGACAGCGACGGCCCTTGGAGACACCTTGAAGATCAAATGTGTTTTTCAAAACAGATCTTACTGCGCACCACTGTAAATTGCATAACGAAGAAACTTGCACATGCTACAGTACAGCATTAAAGCCATTTGACCAGTGGTATTCTGGCTATTTTCACTATGGCTGAAGGTAAGCCTACTCTAAAGTACGTATACAAGAGAAGTGACAACCTGTCCACGATGGAGATAAGCGGAACTGTGTTAAAAGTGTTGATTGTGTGCACAACTGAGGAGTCTTGACACCAATAATTTATGCTTCTTGAATGTTCCATACTAATGTACGTATCCTTGTAGCACGCTCGTTCATGCCTCAAGAGTTAACTTTACCATACAGAACCCATCTCAATGGCAGTGGCTGCTATTCCATGATAGTCTTAGCAACTCACCCCCACTAAAGAAAACAAATGTCTCCTGTCTTTCTCAACATCTTCCTCCCAACCGTTGCCACTGGTATGGCTGCAGGGTCACAGCAGTCGCCTGTTGCTTGTGACAAGTAGTCTACCTTCACATTCACTTGGTTTACATAATAATTACCTTTCATTTTCTATCCATTTCCATCCACTATTACGTCCCTTTTCACATTCTTTTTACACTATGTACTGCACAACAACCAATTTACAAATACAGAACACATGACATATGAGTTTCATTGCGTCAATGGGCAGCCGTGGGTGGCCATAGCAGCCCCATGTTTTTGTTTTCAAGATTTTGGATAGCACCTTCATTGTTGCAGCTGGCTTTGTGGTAGTTTGATGTAGCAACAACCACCTTACATGCCTCCATTTTGTCATGATGTCATCGTTGCCTAGCGCTGTGATAGGAAACAGTATACAAACGAAAGTGTAGTATTCTGGACACATTCCCAGATTAATTACACGACTGGGAACATATTAGCAATACTGTCCTTCTTGTCTCTTTGGTGCACAGAATAGGAAGCTTTAGACTTCCTTGAGATTGGCAGGGAAATTGTTAAAGGCAGAGATGGAAGATTACAGACATTCGGTTACTTCAGGTGATCACGTTCTTTGCTTTCTGTATAGGCCAGCTTATAAAATCTCTGTCCAGTTTCTGCTCTCCTACCCCAACTGTGTTGTATCAGCTACTTATGGGAACCTGCCTGGGTATGTACTGTGCATGATTCCACACATGTCACGAGACCATACAGGGCCAGTTTTAATGATATTCATGACAGCTATAACGATATTCATGATAAATATAATGATATTCATAGTTCGTGAATATCTTTAAGAACTTGGCCAAATGGAAGGTCATCATAGTCCCTACATTAAAGAGTGTTGCACTATAATATAGCTACACTCTTTATTGTAGGGACTATGGTGAGTGCTCCACTGTGTAGTAGCCTTTCCTTGTTCTTGTACTTTTTATGCCAGCCTTACATCTTTAGTAGTTCTTGTAAATTTTCTTTTTTCTTCCTAGTTTCTGCACTTTTTATGGAGAGTAAGCCCAGATATGATACAGTGCCACCTTCACAGGACAGCAATGCAGGTATATGGCCCTCATGTACTTATTCTGGAGCGGAACCGGAGTGGCAGCTAGAACCTAGGCTCCTCACAAACTCAGAAACGTCCACCGGAAGCTACCTCGTAGTAATTAAAATAACGGCCAACTGGCACAACCACTGTGGATGTCCTTCTAAACAGCGCGCTGGCTAATGGCGGCCAAAGCCTGTCCATATGCACTTGTGAACACTCATCTGACCACATTGTGGGGCTATTGGCCCGAAACTTAAAGAGGAGCGACCAACCGTGGCACATGTGATTACGTCACTGCAAAATGGCATCTTGCGCCTAGCAACGGCTCACAAAGGCTAGGAAACCTCCATTTGTGGACTGGTTCGCAGAGCCATCTAACGTACAAAAGGCACTTACCTGCCGAAAGCATTGAAGAACTGTATCTAAATTATTCTTTTACTCCTTATCGTTCGTGAGTTACAGCTGACAGAGAAGAATATTAATTGCTGAGCGGCGAGCGTAAGCAAGCGAAGCGAGGCCAATGATCGCTGTCTATTCGAACTTTGGCAATGGTTATATATCCAATATTTGTATTGCATGACACGTGACTGCGCATGTGACGGCTCGTCGTTTCAAGGGATGCTTCTGCTCCTGTTCGGCCGCTCATCTTTGCCGGCATGCTCCCGCGGATCAGGGGCACAGAAGGAGAGCAGATGGGAATGGCAATGACGCGGCTGCGTCCAGCACACCGAGAGGCTACACTACAAGATAGTGCATGCGACTTGACACGAAGACTGAGACAGCAGGCAAAGAGAGGCCAGACTAGAAGTGAATGCGGCAGAATGGCGTAAGGCTACTGGCCTCGGCGACGGACGAGCAGCATCAGTCCAGGCTTGAGGAGCTTTGGCAGTAACAAACAAGGCGCTTGGCTACTAAGACAGCTCCAGTCTGTAACATCACATTACACTTGTGTACTGGTCACATACTATTCATGCTGCGAGACAATTCTTATGCGCTTAGTGTATGCCTAGTAATAATAATAAGATGAACAGGGAAAAAGGTGTCGACACTTTCTACTCGACAGTGCCCTGGCGCTTGGGAGTAAGATTAGCTAATCAAAATCAGAGACACGGTTCTGTATAAGATACACAGCATGGTCACATGGTGTCCAGTATAGAGAAGTTCAGTAAATAAAAAGTAGTCACAAACTAGTAACATGAAGACAGATGTTGACATGCATGCAAGGGTCAACATACACACATGCACACACTTACCACTTTCTCATTTTAGCATTTCATCTGGATCACGATAGCCATCTACACGGCCATCAGCCTCGGTGAAGAATTCCTCCAGTCTCCACTGCAAGGTTTCAAAAGTAGGTCGTGATTCTGGGTCCTCCCGCCAACACTCCCGCATGATCTCGTACAGCTGATCTGGGCACCCCATTGGGCAGGGCATCCGGTAGTCCTGCTGGATTGCTTCCAGAACTTGTGCGTTGCTCATTCCTGGGTAAGGGAATCGCCCATAGGTAACAATCTCGTACATGAGGATCCCAAACGACCACACGTCAGACTTGATGGTGAAGCGGTTGTAGAGGGCAGCTTCAGGAGCGGTCCACTTGATTGGGAACTGAAGAGGTGAGAAAGGAAACAGTAACATACATAGGAGAAAGAGTGCCCTAACACAGTTGCTAGGATTTTATATTCAATTTTCACAAACGAATACAGTGGAACCTGCCTAATCTGACTCCTCTATAATCTGAAATTTGGCTTAAACCAAACTCAGCTCAAGGCACAGATAGAATCCCCATACAGTAAATCTGGAATTCTCTGCAATCCGTAATCTTACGCCATTTTCCTTCCCAGCCATGTGAATCACAATTAAATAATCCGGCATTCTCACGAGTGAGAAACAAAATGGCTACCGCGTTGAAGAGAGGACACAAGGAATTGTCGCTAGAGAAGGAGGTCGAGTTTATAGCGGCAAGTGAAGCTGTTCTCAAGCCAAAGCAAGCCAATTTGAGCATCCAGTTTGGCATTGGAAGAAGCACTGTTAGTGATATTCTAAGGAAATCCTGGGAATTCAATCGCGCTGAAAAATGCCAAAGGATTGTCAAGGTAACACCACTGGAATCACTCAACGAGCTTCTGTACTCCTTTTTCTCACAAGCCAGAGCAAAAAATGTCCCAATCAGCAGGCCTCTTCTGCAAAGTAAAGCTCTTGCTAGCTTATGGCTACTGTAGTCACATATTTCATACCCATGTACATGCATATGTATTCTCTTAGACCTAGCAGTTTGACTTGATATTATATTTCAAAACCATGCACTTGATGCGGTAAAATGTTAGTTCTTTATAATCCAACATTCTGTTTTGGTCCCATGGATGTTGGATTATAGAGGTTCCACTGTAGATACAAAGCAGGTTTTGCAACAAAGAATCCACTAGTGTGTGTCATATTTCACTAGAAATAATAAAACATTTCTACAAAAATAGTAAGGATGTAGGGATGGCATAAAAAGGACAGAAACAAGTATAGGCTGTTACACAGTGGAGCACTAACCATGGTCCCTACATGCAAGAATGTTGCACCTTATAGTCCTACATCCTTGAATGTAGGGACGATGGTTGGTGCTCCACTGTGTAACAGCCTACACTTGTTTCTGTCCTTTTTATGCCATCCCTACATCCTTACTATTTTTGTAGAAAATTTTTATTATTTCTAGTTTCTGCACTTTTATGGAGCATGAGCTAGAAGGCACAATATAGCTATTAAATTCATTGTATAGCTCCTGATAGAATTAGCTGTAATTTGCATTTGAGAAATTGTATTGACATTGTAAATAATTCATTCCATAAGCCAATGCCATGCTAAGTCATGGAGCAAGGTGAAGAATTCCACAGTGGTGCAAAACAACGGAAGAAGGAGCCTCCGGAAGTTGTACGCAGCTGCTCGCAATGGCACCAGTGACGCCGGTTTCATCTGGTTTAATTACGTTATTTGAAAATGGCGTCCAAGCAACATGGCAGGAGTCGTGGCAAGCGCCGTCTTCCACATTAACTCGCGCCGCCTTCTAACCTACAAAGGAATGCAGCCAGCCAAAAATGGTGCAACATGGTGTGCGAAGTATTCTCCTGGTCCCTCTGGTTCGTGCGCTATGGCTGTCAAAGAAGAAGAATAAGAAGAATAAGAAGAATAAGAAGACGAAACGTGGGAAATGTCGAGGGCGCTATCTATGTGTAGGCGCACCTTCGCTGGGAAGTAAGGTTAGCAATGTGCACTATTCAGTCCCTGCTTCCTCGTGGTAAGCTTCATTTGCTGGTTTTCGGCCCTATTCAGGAGTAACGTGACTTTTCATTTGTATTACAGCATACAAACAACCACTGCCATCCCTACATAGACAGCACTACCGTGCTGTCTGTTACCATACTTATATTGCAAAATCATGATCAATTACGTTTACAAACTTCACAAATGGAGCGAATTTACAAACTTAATTATTGCAAACATTTGTGTTCTGTACACTAGTCTCACGCGCCAGATCCCCCGTGAAAGGGTTGGTATTATTGCACAAGTCGACTCATGCCATAGGCATGTAATTATTGCACAACTGTGGTTAACTCTTGTGCAATGTCATCCTTAGTGCAGTATGGAGTGCACGAATTCACATTGTATTGCTCGTACGGCTCGTTCTTGCCCTGTTTTAAGAGTGCATCATAGCGAAATTGCGGCACATTGCAACAATATCCTTCGAGCAAGCTGACGCCATGTCTCTAAATTATAGCTGATGTCATATATAGCAAATGGAGTATCTGATTGGCCAGGACAGAATCTCGTCCTGGGCACAAGTCAGCATACGCAATAATACCAGACCCTTCTGCAGGGGGTCTGGCGTGCGAGACTATTCTGTACACATGGTGCTGTACATTCTGTATTACAGTATACATCTAGTGCTAGTGCCGTCTTGTATTCTTCTGTAAATCACTAGGCACCTAACAAACAGGGTGAAAAGCTGGTGTGGAATTGTGCACTTAAATAGAAAATATGCACTTATAAAGATGGTGCACTTAACAACCAATCAGACCTGTATCTATAGTGTGGTGCATGCATAGGAATATTCACTTCGTGAATGTTTCATTGTTTTTGTGCATTTCTGTCTTGCGCAGTGACGGCTTGGGGAGTTGTCCTTCTTTCTGTTGGCATTGGGAGAAGGTTGGCTTGAATAATGCTCTCTGTCATGCTGTTGCCGCAAGCTATGATAAACTGAAAATCATTCCGCGAAACATCTACTCAACCCAGATAATTACATGGAATTGGGACAAGTTTGGCGATCGGGAAGTATCGACAATCTAGTGTTCCTGGAAGCCGGCATGCAGTGCCTACTTGGTCCAGGCCTTGCATCCAGACACTAGAGTATCCATAAGTTTGCGGGAGGGTATAAACAAGCAAGTGCCTTGGTGTAGAAAAGTGGTAGCGAAAGGCGATGGGCCAAGGCTTCTTGGATGTGATTGGTTATCTAGGCTGCACCTTGATTGGAAGATCTTGGCTTTGCATACACACCAGTCATTGGACAGCATACTAGAGTTCCATGGAGCAATTTTCAAGCCTGAATTAGGCACACTTTGGGGTGTGGAAGCAAAGCTTGATGTGGAAGCAGCGCAGGCACAACCAGAAGAGGTTGTCTCTACCACTGCCCCCCAACACCTGGAGGCTCCTATATCACTGCCACCAACTGTGGCAGGCCAATAGCCGGTGGTCACTGAAGACACCAACACTACAACTGTTGTTGAGATAGCCACTGACAAAACCACTGATACAGAGTCTAAGGCACTGTGGGTTAGGCATTCTAGTCATCAGCGTAGCCACCAGATCTTTTAGGCGATAACTAACCCTTGACATTCTCCCAACTAGTATGCAGTTGACTTAAAACAGAGAGGAGCGTAGTAAAGTACAGATCTACTGCTAGTGCAGTCTTGTATTCAATGCTGTTTGTACTACAGTGTTGTCATCAACTGCTTGCATTGCAGTGTTGGTGTTGATTGAGTTCTTCTCTTAGCACGTGTTGTGTGGATTACTTTGTGTTCCCACCCACTTGAATTGGTTCCCTACTATCTGTGTTCCACTTGTTCAGTTGTGTAAGTCCCAGAGAAGGCCAATTACTGTGCCACATAAAAGTTGTGACTGTGTACCTCACATACTCAAGTGAGACACATATGAGTGCACATGCAAGTAAGTGCTAATATTTGTCGAGAGGTGAGCGTAAGCGAGCGAAGCGAGGCCATTGATCACTGTCTATTTGGCTTTGGCGATATATATCCGATATATGTATCGCACGACACGTGACAGACAACCAGCATCAAGCTGCTTTAGCTCTTGGCACCTTTGCAAAAGTTAAAGTCTATACTTAATGACTTATATCCGATATATGTATCGCACGACATGTGACTGCACATGTGTTCCGTCACGTGACGGCTCATCTTTCAGGGGGTGCTTCTGCTCCTGTTTGGCTGCTCATCTTTGTCGGCATGCTCCCGTGGAAGAGGGGCACAGAAGGAGAGCAGATGGGAATGGCAATGAAGCGACTGCGTCCAGCACGCCGAGGGGCTACACTGCAAGATAGTGCATGCGACTTGACATGAAGACAGGGGCAGAGAGGCCAGACTAGAATGGCACGAGGCTACTGGCTTCAGTGACGGACGAGCAGTGGCAGTCCAGGCTTGAGGAGCATTGGCAGTAACAAACAAGGCCCTTGGCTACTAAAACAGCTCCAGTCTGTAACATCACATTACATTTGTCCACTGGCCATGCACTATTCATGCTGTGAGGCAATTCTTATGCGCTTAGCGTATGCCTAACTATATGTTAAAGGTGTGTTACACTGTGACTGCAGTGAGCCATGAGACAAACAGCATCAAGCTGCTTTAGCTCTTGGCACCTTTGCAAAAGTTTAAGTCTATACTTAATGACATTTAATGTGCAACAATTGCATATTATGTGAACGGTATATTGATCCAGAATACACCCGCGTGCCTTCTTCCCTTCTCCGTCTTTGCATTCGCCCTTGCATTCTTTGCATTAGTCCATGCCTTCTTTGCCATCGTCTCTGCCTTCTAAGTGCTTGCCCTCATGAGTTCTCCTGCACATTCCTCAGATATTTTCTTCAATATGTCTTTGTAATCCTTTTTGTGCCCACTCCTGCCTTTCTCTTCCATTTGCCTTCTGCGGCGCTGATCATTCCAACAAGTCTTCGCTTTTCCCCGGTATTTCCTTTAGTTCAGATGCGCCATTATGAATGCTACAAGCGTAACGTCCTCATCATTAAGAAGAGTGTGCTTTACATTCACTCGATTCGTCTCGCCTTTGCAAGAACCATCCATTGAATTAGGGCCTTGTTTCTCCTCCGAGACATGATTTGGGTGCAAGCAATCTTCAAAACCGTCACAATCTACAGTTCGCAGGTCCTGTTGTTCTAGAATATTAGCGACAATTATCCATTTCTCGTATTCACTTGTGTTCATGTGATAAATAATGGGTGTATAACTTTCGCATGGCACCGTACTACAGAGCCCATGCAATGTCAGAAAATAACAGAGACTGACAGGAAATCACCACGATTAGCATACATTTGAATGGATTTGCCTTCCACGATGAAAATTAGAAGGAATATCAGAATTATGATAAATGGTTTATGAACTTCAAGACCTGACTAAGCAAGAGCATAGCCAACTCCTGACTTGAAAATACACAGGTTTGCACTCTACACATCACCAGTGCACTATAAACAATTCCACCCCAGCCGTCTAGCCTCAAACCCCACTCTTACTCCTGCACACTTTAGTGTGCAATTATTTACAAACATAATGGACAATGACTGCAGTTGTTTCTTACCTTGGCTCCAGTATGAGCTTCATAAATCTCCTCTGAAATGACACGGGCTAGGCCAAAATCTGCCACCTTGCAGATCATGTTGTCTCCTACGAGGATGTTCCGTGCTGCAAGGTCTCGGTGGATGTAGCACTGCTGCTCCAGGAATGCCATCCCTGAAGCTACCTGAGCTCCCATATCTACCAATTGCTGGATTCTCAATGACCGTCCTTCACCACGAAGGTAGTCCAGAAGGCTTCCATGCTTCATGAGCTCAGCGACAATGTAGATGGGCTCCTCTTTGGTGCAGACAGCATAGAGCTGGATCAGCTTTGGGTGGCGTAGGCGAATCATGATGGAAGCTTCCTGGAGGAACTCGTCCACAGGCATGGTACCTGACTTCAGGGTCTTCACGGCCACAGGGGTTTTGTTGTTCCACAGCCCCTCCCACACCTCTCCAAACTGCCCTGCACCCAATTTCCGCACTAGACGAAGAGAGCGTCTATCAATTTCCCATGCCTCATTGACAGCCCTTGACAGGCCTGCTGTCTGTGGTTTCTCAGCTTGCAAACAGGCCTGCTTAAGGTTTGTGCATAATCCATCTGACTGCTGTTTGTAATACTCCACCAATTCTTGGATAGTTTCAAATGTCACTCGCCGTGTGACAAAGAATCCACCAGTGTCTAGCCTTCGAATCCGATAGTGTCGTACACGATCCATGTCTCGTACTGACAGAGAATAATCGCCCGCTGTTGTTTCACTGTCTCGTACAAGAAAGCTGCCTTGTTGGTTGAAAGACTGCATTAGTTGCTTCTCAGCATCAATTCTCTTGATTTTCCCAAAAAACCACCTGAGTGTGAAAACCAGGTAGAAACATGCACTCAATATGCACATACATACAAAAATAAATGACACAAAGTGGTCATATGTGAAAGAATAGTAAGGGTAGTAATACAGATCAGCTCATAAAGTAACTATGGCCTAGTCTTGTATGCCCAGGCTGATTCTGTATGGGGAAGAAGGCCTGGCACAACGTGACTACGCCATACATTGAATTGTACGGGTTGCAGCCTACCAATCAGATGACAGATATGCTATGACGTCACATAGCAGCTCACATCAAGCAATGTGAATACACATCAGAAAGTGTTTACGTGTGGAAGTCTCACATGTTTACCAGGTGATCTGCAATCTCATTAGTTGACACAAGCATCATAGCATAAATATCTATAATCTGATTGGATTGCACTGTAGGCTGCATCCCGTACAACTCGAAGAATGGCCATGTGCCATGCAATTTTCCTTGTATAAAATAGGCCTGGGTAAGCAAGGCTATACTATAACCAAGGCATATGTATGACAAAGTGCAAAACAAAATGAAACGTTTCCAAATGAGTCATACATGACAGTCATTACACTCTGCACAGTCTGCGTGTAAGAGACTCCACCCTTGAAGCAGCAACAAGAGTCATTCACATATTGAATAATCTACTGTCGCTCCAGTGCTAAACACTCTTATCGCTGAATACCACTTAGTCAGCTCATTTGATTTCAATAGAGACTTATAAATAACGTACATAACATATTGGGATAATTACTGTATACGACCCAGCGGACTACAGACTGTCTGTCTGTATGACTTGTGCCATCAACTACACATCTATTGCCTGAAGCAAAGAGCTAGAAGATTGACTCACAAGATGCGGAATCAGTTCAACTACTGGAATAAGCAGCATTCACTGCCAGTTGACCAGCAAGTGAGTAGAGGGGGTAGAAAAACTGCGAATACAGGTGCAATACTGCAATTGTCATTACTGACTCTGTTGAAGAGCTCAGCAATGGTTCCACACACTTACAGTACCTCTAAGATCTTTGGTCTCAATGGCACAATAACTAGCATGTGCCACTTGATATCCTCCATCACGTCTTGCTCATGGCAATTTCCCAGGTTAAATAATTAAATGCACAAAGTGATAATTAGGGACATCACATTGCATGTGCAAGTCATTGTACATCTTGTTTACAATTTCTTGCCCGTTGCACTATTGGGACAAGAAATAGTAAAATAGTGTCTCACAAAGATCACACTAACTCTTAGGCCGAAAAGTCAACATTGGTAATGTGATGCATGTGAGAAGAGACACCAGACTAGTCAGATAGTGAAATTGTGGCAATAATCCATCAGACAATTGACACCAACATTTATCTGCTTGAAAATATCAATCTTCTGAGGCAAAACAAAATTGTTATGGCAGTATATAATGCACATATGCACATAGTGTATATGGAAGTCTAAATTTACATCCGTATTTCACATGGTCAGCCATTTTCAAGCTGTGACATCACAACAACAGCACAGTGGGACTGTCTTTCGGTGTTAATATATACACCGTATACATCCAATTTTCCATTCACTTTAACTGTCTCACAAACAACCCCGCACAACTGTAATTATATTGTACATATACATAGTACCATAATAAAGTGCATACGGTATACAACCAGTATACACATATACTGTACATTAATGTGGGTCACAGAATATACGTAAAAACTAGTACGGCTTCCTGCTACGGTGAGTCACACACCAGCGAGTCTGTCTCAGCCAGTTTTGAAGTATTTGCGCTGGTAGCAAAAGAGGATAGCTGCTATAACAACAGTGAATTTAAATTCAATTGTTGGACGACAGCGAATCAAATTGACCAATAACCAGAAGTCCTAGTAACTGATAATTAAAAATGGTGGTCAGCCAAGAAAAAACGCAAAATGAGGGATATCTTCCCAAGAACAGCAAGACGGGCAATTTCAACCTGTGGAGGACACTTCTCGATTCATACTTCATTAACCCTGTGAGTTTGGTCCTGTCCTGTGCAGTAGTTTCTGTCTAACTCGCAAACAAACAAACAAACAAGCTGAATTATATACGAATATAAATACAGAACCCTTAGGCCTATTGAGAAACTATTATATTTTCTAGAAGCACCTTACTAGCAGATGCTCAATACAAATATTAATAGGTATGGAGCATTCTTTCTACCATTGTGCTAAGAGACACCCTCCTAGTCTAACAGCATCCCTTCACAGAAGGCAACACTAACAAAACAGGTTCATAACATACTGTAATTTCAGCTGCATGATTCACACCTGTTTAAGCAGAGTTGCACTCTCAAGTATCAGTGTGCACACGTATCAAGCAGGGTTGCACTCTCGAGTATCAGTGTGCACACGTATCAAGCAGGGTTGCACTCTCGAGTATCAGTGTGCACACATATCAAGCAGGGTTGCACTCTCGAGTATCAGTGTGCACATGTATCAAGCAGGGTTGCACTCTCGAGTATCAGTGTGCACACGTATCAAGCAAGGTTGCACTCTCGAGTATCAGTGTGCACACGTATCAAGCAAGGTTGCACTCTCGAGTATCAGTGTGCACACGTATCAAGCAAGGTTGCACTCTCGAGTATCAGTGTGCACACGTATCAAGCAGGGTTGCACTCTCGAGTATCAGTGTGCAAAAGTACGTACTGTATATAATTGTGTGCAGTACTTGTCACTAGAATAGGCATACAGGTGTGGGCATACAGGAATGGTCGCAGTGTAAGTCTTGCAATGACGAAAAATACGAAGTTACTGGTCTTGTGCTACAAGAGTAAACAGACCACTTCATTTGAGTCATGGCCACTTTGAACATATGTATGGTATGTCTCACATTCTAGCATAGTGCACAAGGTGGGTGATAGTGACTCTACTTATTTTATCACTCAGACACACAGGACGCCCTACGTATTATCAACCCAGACACTGCGCCAACAGCCATCAGAACTGGGCTGGCTGTGTCCATTAACTTGCAACTGGCTCTGTACGTACATGATCTCAGTAGTAGCACCCAACAGTCTTTTGTACAAGAATTGCTTCTCATTCCAGCCTTCGAACACGGGCAAAATGGGAACCACTTGAAAGCAGTAGCAACACAAACTGTCTACAACAGAATAGGAGACCAACTGGCAGACATCTTGCATACATGTCATTGCACGACACTGTTCCGTGCGTTGCAGAACATACGTATCAAGGTAGCCCTCACAACAACAATCGTTAGCAGACATTATTGGCCCATTGACTGAAAGCAGTTGAGGACCCAGTGTAGCTTCTCCAGGAAGCCCCTCCCCACACAGTGGAATCCTCAACATGGCAAGCTGTCCGCCAGACTACCCTTTAGAGGCTTCCTATTCCACTACCCTGTGTTGGGTGATGGTTAGTGTATGGTAATGTAAAATACAATATGACACCTAATACCATTAGCTGCAAGTTACTGTACACAACAACCTGAGCCAGATATACACAATGAGCAATGGGCAGATGATATTTGTGGCGGGAAAATCTAATTTAGAAGCTAAACAAATACGTGATAATAGGAGCTGCTAGCATTGGTTTGAAGGGCGTGACATACATAGGATGTTGCTATGTATATGCATAGAAAAGTCAAGTTGAGGCCTTAGAGTGGACTGCAAACTGGCTGAACACTCACAGAGCATGCATCATCCACAGTGTGACTTAATATGTGGACAGGTCTGCTTCCTGTGATTGCCAACATATGCCAAGCACATTGCTTTGTTTCAGTGTCACACTATCAATAATTCCCCAAAATTCCTGCAACAGTTCACATATCAGTAGTACTAATATTTTACATGCTCTTCACTTGCCCTAGATCAATTGAGAAGCACACCATCTTTATTAGCTCAGTACCATTACAGTATATAAGCACATGCATATGCACACACACACATGCACACACACACACACACACACACACACACACACACACACACACACACACACACACACACACACACACACACACACACACACACACACATGTGCACAATCAAAACTGTTTTACACACACCATGCATATACATAAAAGAAAGATTTACTTATACGTACATACAGGCATAGGTACGTACATACAGGCACATACAGGTACATATAGGTACATACAGGTACATATAGGTACATACAGGTACATACAGGCATAGGTACGTACATACAGGCACATACAGGAACATATAGATACATACAGGTACATACAAGTATGTACGTACATACAAGTATGTACGTACATACAGGCACATACAGGTACATATAGGTACATACAGGCACATACAGGTACATACGTCCACACACCAATAAGTAAGGTAAGCATTATACAAGTGCACACATTTGATTGCCCACAAACTATGTACAAAGTCTTTCCGGCAAATCACTCCCACAGTGGGACTTACTAGCTCCAAACCAGTTTGCCAAGTCCAGTTGTGATGTTGAGTACTCGCGTAGCAAAACAAGAGCAATAATTGCAGTGGTACACATTTTAGCCTTTAAGGTCTTCGTTAAGTATGTACGCAGTAAACAGTTTGTACAACAATTAGACCACAAAGGCCTTCGTCAGATACAAAACTACGTACCTAACGAAGACCTTCATGGTTGGAACGTCCTACCACAGCAATTTTTGCACTTGTTTTGCTACGTGAATACTCAATAACACTAAGGACTATCTGAAGCCATGGCAACGAGCCTCGGTAATATCAGTTAAACACCTTCACACTCAAACCCATTTCATGATGAAGCTGCAACAGTTTCCCCACTAATGGACTTACACACTTAGACACATCCTGTCGGCGTGACAACACAATAAGTGGAATGAACAATAGGGATGAACAAGCGCTGTGACAAAATGGTCAGTGAAGAAGTGGCTCAGTGCACATACGCATGCATGTACACATGCTCACATTAGTGTAACCCACTCACACCTTTTGGCATTATACACAAGCTAGCAAACACACATATCACCATATATGTACGTTACTGCCACAGATAGTGATTCACAGCCATTATTAACACCACATACGTGCATAGAAACAAACAGGTCACAAATATGAGTGCTTCGGATTGAATGCTGCAAGTGGCATCAGCACCAATGTATTAAACATGTTGTAAACATGTTGTAAACAAGTTAATCAGTTTTGGACGTATGCTTCAATGTGACACTAAGCATTATGACGCAACAGAGTGAAAATGTGCATACAGTAACATACACACTGACATTTCAGTGAAATCACTATGCAAAATCACTATATTGTATACGAATGTAGCACTCTTGTGTAACTCTAATTCTTTCTTCCTCTACCCTCTCCACCAATACGCAGCTACACACTCATAATGTATACAATACTTCTTGATTCTCAGGCCTGCTACACTCACTTTTCTAATCCCTAGTTAAATATGAATTCGCTGCGACTGTCATTTAGGCATCAGAAAGGGTTGGTGGTTCTCTAATACCAGCTTCACAACAGGGTTGAAAACCTTGCCGACGTTTCGACCAGATGCTCTGGTCTTCTTCAGGGCTTCTGGTCATCTTCGCCCTAAAGAAGACCAGAGCATCTGGTGGAAACGTCGGCAAGGTTTTCAACCCTGTTGTGAAGCTGGTATTAGAGAACCAACCCTTTCTGATGCCTGAGCCAGCTGAGAAGCCCTCACTTCATCATTTAGGCAGCCAAGTTGGGTGGGTGGTCTGTAAGCTTGCTATCCACATACTAATTAGCATACAAGGAGAGCGAAGAGGCTAGTTCTCCACTGCTACATACGTCCAATCCATCATTCTCAATGGGGGTTCTCAGCAACCAGCAATAGCTGAAAGTTCTGATAACGATTCAGATATGTGTTCTAGCTTTCCTCAGGGTATAACTGGCTGACTTTTCACACCATCCAGTTACACCATGAGCAAGTGTAGAGCACCTAGTTGAAACATTGGTTTCCGAGGCCCCCACTGCTATAGGAGAGAGATGGCAGGCAGTAAGGATGAGGATAACTATGTGAAGTCCAGTCCCTTTGTTCAAGGCAGAACCAGAGATTTGCCAGTCTTTTCATCAGTAAGAGGTACCACAAGCATAGGACTAAACAGCTCAATAGAATAACCAGCAGTTGAAACAAATATCCTGCAGTGAAGAATGGCTGTATTCAGTTCTTTAGAATGGGTAGTGAAACAGAAAGGATGAGAATCCCATAGATCCTGCAATTCGAATTTCGCATTTCAAAGCCTTAGAGCAAGTTCACCAAGCTATGGTAAGGCCAGATGCTTCTACTTGCAGCTTTTAGAGCATCATCAAACTTGAAGATTGCAGAATGACACCAAACCACACTATCAGGCACCAACATGATGCACTATTCTTGACCATGTTGCAATGAAGGCTGCATCTGACCCCAGGGTTACGAATGCTTGCACATCACATCCTGCATGAATGCCTATGTTCAGACACTATGTGAGAAGATGATGCAGTGCACAAGGAACCACCTGTACTCAAGAACGTCTGTAGCACTTGCTAAACACCCTTCAGCAAGACACAGAGAAGGCTGGTACAGTCGAAGTGCTTAAGACCTGGAACAGGCAGGCATCAACTGCTCCAGACACACGACAGTGTACCAGAGTGCTGTTATAAAACTTGGCTGTACATAACTTCATTACTTACATAACACAATCACCGCCTACACAGCACAGAGCAGTGGGTGTCAGGCTTATTCATGACTAAGCTATCCAGTCGTCTCAGGCACCCATTCAAGCAAACAAGTAGGCAGGTTCACTCACACTATCAGCAAGCCATGTAAGTGTAGATGACATCAAGGACTGCAATAAAATTAGGAGGTGCAGTACATTAGAAAGCCAAGCTGGAGGCAAAGCAGTACTGGTAGTGGTGAATGGCATACGTACTGTAAGAACAGCTATGTAGGTGTACTAATACGTATGTGCGGGTTACGGCTACAAGTCAGCGAAAGCATTATGACAACAAGCAGAGGGACAGCCTGCATGAGTGACATCACTAATGTGTAGGGTGGATGGTAAAGTACAATTGCAAGTGGTTGCACTAGTGTGAGGAGAGAGGCATGAGGCGACAGTTAACAGCATACAATAAGGGAGAAGGAGGAGGCAGAACAAGACTACAGTGGAGTGGGAGAAACAGGTAATGATGGAGAAAGGAGGGGGAGGTGATGGGAGGGGAGGGAGAAGGTCACAGGGAGGGGAGGAAGTGGAGAAAACACGTATGTGTTGATGCAGGCTTGAGCTTCAGTGGCAGCGGAGAATATTGAAGCTGGAGTGAGGATAGCCATTCATGTAGATTTGCTGACCCTCACGATCGAAACATCTCACTAATTTATCCTTCTCTACTTCGTACATGATTACCCAAAAACAATGAACCACATATGCATTAAGCATGCCATCAATTGCCAGGAAGTCTACTTACATAGGAGTCAGAATCACAGTCTAGCATGTACGTACCCACAACTCTGCCGCATAATGACTCAGATTTCATTACTTGTACTAGGGTACCACCCACATATGTAGCATCACATCCTTTGCAATACAAATTGCCAGTCATAGCACTGCAGTTGTCATGGTGATGGCCACAGTACAGCAATCTCACAGTCCTGGTATGGAAGGTGCACTGCGACTGCCAAACATGACTACACCATTGTGTCTCCTCTCTCACCATGACAGTGTGACTGCCTGTTAAGCCATACATACATACACACTGTTCACTGCTATACACACACGTAACAACAGGGTGTTGGTAATCATGACTACCTGGGGGACATCTGCACCAGGCACACGCCTCATATAGTGCTAAATGGATTCCAACTGCTTTGAGTCACTATACATACAAAAATATAAATCAATCAAGTGCCAAGCTACCCAATGCAGTTCACAAATCATTTAGAATAAAGGGTTAGGGTCAGGGTCAGGGTATCATTATTTAGACTGGGAAGCCTTTAGCCATAGGCTATTCTCCCAGGCGCCCAGTAATCATGACACAAAAGGGATGTGCACACCAACAAATAGAACAAAGCCAAGCTGTCCTAGGACAAATCTTACAGCCACAAACAGCTACGTACTTCCTTTACATCCCATTTCAGTTTGGTTGTCCCATGAGCGTAACAATACAAGTTGAAACTGAGCAACTCAAACTATACCCCATGACACACTCTATGGTTAACACATGCGGCACATTTGATTTGTCAGTTTTCACTGCAGCACATGTCGTTGGTCAGTCTTGAGTATGACAACTGATTGGTCAGTTTTGAATCTAGCGTGATTTGTACATTGATCCATTTTTGAATGAGTGAGCAAACCAGTAAATAAATTCTCTATTCAAAGCAACGTTTCACCTGTCACTGAACTCTGTCAGGCTTACAAAACAGGTGGCCTCCTCAGGTATAAGGCTTCTGTTCTACTGTTCCAATGAAATTATCATTCAATTATGGTGGCTGCCTTATCTATTCATCATCCTTGTCCTCTCTGCACCTGCAATCTATCGCAGCACTCAGCATGCTACAGTTGGAAGCCTGCTGAAGATGAGCTCCCTGACAGTACATACGTACGTACTTCTACTGACTGTGATTGCTGATGACAGGAAGGTCACTAGCACTTGTAACAGTAATCAGTGACACTAAGAGCCTACTTACGTAGTATAGAGAATGTCTAGTCTCGCGTAGCCAGACCGCCAGGAGTGTGCTCCACATCTCACTGACAAAAACATGTAGGAGTGGGCTTCCAGTGAGCTATGCATGCTATGCATGTAGGTAGGTCGTTTGAAATGTTCCAGTGAAGTCTTTGACATTGGTGTACGAAGCCATGCTTCCAGTGAGCTATGCATGCTATGCATGTAGGTAGGTCGTTTGAAATGTTCCAGTGAAGTCTTTGATATTGGTGTACGAAGCCATACTGTTTCTGCACAAGTAGTACTGAGGGGAGAACTGCTCATTGACAAAAGTAACACCAATCTATTCTGGTCATCAAGCCCAAGTGCCCAGAGAGGTGTCTTTATTTCAGAGGTAATTTTGTACACTTCTCCATGTAGCTGGGATAGTAGGCACTGTCCTCACTAGAGAGGTGGCCTGAATTCAGAGATAGGTTCCCAGTACAGTCGCAAGATTCACTCCACTAGTACCCACTAGTGGAGCAAGGCTCGTACATACATACGTATGTAGAGTAAAAGTAAGCACTGACCCATATACATACGTATATGCAATATACTGACATGCATTCAGTGTGTGCTTCAGTTTTACAACCACTACATACTGTCTTCTTCCATCCCGGGAGGTGGAGCGAAACCAAACAACAATATAATAGCAGTACACAACATTTTCAATTTGTATAGTAACACTGTCTTGGCAACAACACTTACATATGCTCAAACACCACTACACGCTTCCATAGTCTGTTGGAGTGCATTACGTGTTACACATGCAAGGTTTAATGAGGTACATTGCAATACAAATGACATACATGTACGTAGCTGCAAACACATTAAGACACATGCATTAGTAATGTAGTACAGCCTTGTGTCTATTAAGAGGATGCGCCCATACATTATCATAGCTTTGTGAGCATTACCAGGTCATTAATCTTCATCTCTTATGGCTAGGGACAGCTAGGGAGAGGTCTACAGAGGTGTTCTTGTACACATCGCAATGCACGCACCTGGGACAGTAAGCACTTTCCTCATTTAAGAAGTGGCTGTATTTCAGAGGTAGTTTTGTACGCATTCCTATATATAGCTGGGACACTAGGAACTGTCCTCATTAGAGAGGTGTCCCACATCCCTATATAGCTGGGACAGTAGGCACTGTCCTCATTAGGGAGGTGTCCTTATTTCAGAGGTAGTGTAGTACACATCTCTATGTAGCTGGGACAGTAGGCAATGTCCTCATTAGAGGTGTCCTGAACTCAGGGCATCCACTGCAGTGGGTTCAACTGTTCAATATACCAATACATGCACCTACCACTGTGTGGCTACACCATTACAAGGGCTGAAGGTGAAATGAACCTCAAACACAAAGCATGAATAGCACCAGAATCCCAGTTTCAAAGTGGCCACAGAGCGAACCCATACAACAGCACAAAGCACACAGATACACCTAAAGATGATAATGTGCCAATCATACATATAGAGAGAAACCATTCCATTGATGTCTATTGGAACACGATGTATGGCACAGTTTTCAGGAGTACAATTCCAATGTTCAGGATCAAGTTCCTTTCAATACAGTGACAGTTACAGGCTCAGTCTCCTGCATCTGTCTCTGTCATTGCACCTCAAGGGACATACATCTCCTAATCTGGTTTTGATAATCTCTACAGTGAGTGGTTCTAGAGTTTCTAGTCCTGATTGATTTTGTGCTTTCACTCAATCATGTGAAAGAGAAATGGAAAGGCAGATTCGCATGTGCTTTGATCTGTACTTCAGACACAAGCGAATCTACCTTTCACGTAATAGAGCAAAGTATCTGAAGCATGGCTAGAAAACCTAAAACCACCATACCACACAGAGTTTGTTCTTGTTATAGTGGTAATTCAATGAAGATTGATAGCTTATGCATACAGACACACTGTGACAGCGAGCTGTAGCTCGGTGAGTCACGAGAGAAGTAAGAAAAGAGTGACCTCGTAGGCGCCTAAGGAGTGAAACGGTGATAGTGCTAAAAATGGCTGTCACAGGGGCGGCTCTACTCCAACCCTGAATTGTCGGTATCTGGTCATCAACTCACTCTTCAGCGTCCAGAGACTTGTATTCGGCGATGTAGTTGCTGGGGACGTACCCTCTCCCCCCGTGATCCTTGTGCTGAGCGTACCACCAGTCGCCCTCATCAGTGTTCATGATGTACAGAAGGTCTCCCTTCCTGAATCCCAGGTCGTCCTCTGTGCGCGAATCATAATCGTACTTGGCTACAAACAGCGGATAGTTTGTTTCTGGCACAGGCGGTCCAGGGAGCGGGCGCCCGCCTCCACCGCGAGCCCCATCGCCTCCCGTTCCTTTCCCGGACGGCTCCGACTCATTGCGCTCACCTTTGCCGCAAATACCGCCCATTGTATCTCCTCCTAGCCGAGAGCTGGACTGATCTGAGGGTATACTACCGATGCGTAGCGGTAGAGCACAGAAGTGTACAACCCACACAAGATGCACACCGAGCCTCTAGTACTCGCCCCGCCCCCACGCACGTGCGCCTCCCTTGTCCAAATTTAGACATTAGACAAAGTAAATGATATTCATGGCTCTAGCGGACAGTCAAAACTACTTGATTGCAATGTATGGTCCCAGACTGCAGTACTTGGTGATCTGACAACGGTGCGCCTTCAAAATTATAATATTCTCTCTAGCTAGCTATAGTTCTAGAGCACTCTATATATGTGCCAATATAGTAAAAGAAAAGATATATATATACAGGCTAGCTAGGGGGGCACAATACTAACAAAAATATACACAAAAGATTACATCATATTATACAGGTATGCATTCTAGTTATTATAGTTGCACACATTGCAATTATTAGTTTGGGAACTGGAATTTGAAGTATTGGCGTAAATCCACTGCATGTGCCAGACTGAGTGTTCAATGATTTATTAATTAGGAAGTTTTAGGCCACCACAAATTAACAACAATAATTAACATCATTTTCAATTCCAAGAGACAAAATTACTTAATCAAAATTTACGCAATAATTGTTGATTACTATACTGCAGCTTCACACAAAGCATTCAAATTATAATCCTTGTATACATATACATGTCATGCAATGAAGCCCCCTCTCTATAGCACAAATTCATCGCCTCTGCATCACAGATCACAAATCAGGTGTGTACTAAGCGCAATACACTTTAATTCACTACACTTGTGTACACAAACATTAACATATCTACAAAAAGTCCTACAAAATTCCATATTCAAACCTACATCTTGTCTACTAGTATAACTGCTATACAATTGTATACTCTCAGCAATAATATAAAAGTACTTACTTCTAAATGCAAGTCACTTCTGTAACTTCATGCCATAAACTTTGCATCACTTTCGACATCCCAGTACTCCTCCAAAGACTGTCCTGCTTTGACCATGGACTGGTGAAGATAGCTCAAATTTTTGTTGATTGCATATAACTTCGCCATGTCCTCATCGCTCAGTTTCACCTTTGTGGCAGCAAGGTTCTGGTGCACCCTCTCTTTAGTGACTGTCTTTGGGATGACAGACAAGCCACGAAACAGCTGAAAAGCGATGCAAATCTGCAAGGAACACACAAAAGCAACAGATAAGACTGAGTGCTCTTCAGAAGGCCAGTTTAACTGACACATGAGTTGAGTCAGTAACATCACACACTTTGATTGAAACATACACAACAATTCATGCTAAATTTTGGACTTTCACAGTGTCAAATTTATTTGCTGCAAATACTGGTTAGCCTTAACAATAAGGTGCCTACTTCAGAAAGCATACACTCACAGTCCCATGCATGCAGTGAGCAAACATCAGCTACATCTACTACTCAATTACTGCCCACAAGAGTACAATACTTCGCACTGTAGTCGGAACCAATCTCTGAATTCAGGCCACCTCTCTAGTGAGGACAGTGCCTACTATCCCAGCTACATGGAGAAGTGTACAAAATTACCTCTGAAATAAAGATACCTCTCTAATGATCAGGGCACTTGGGCTTGATGACCAGAATAGATTGGTGTCACTTTTGTCAATGAGCAGTTCTCCCCTCAGTACTACTTATGCAGAAAACAGTATGGCTTCGTACACCAATGTCAAAGACTTCACTGGAACATTTCAAACGACCTACCTACATGCATAGCATGCATACCTCACTGGAAGCCCACTCCTACATGTTTTTGTCAGTGAGATGTGGAGCACACTCCTGACACTCTCTATACATCTACTGCTCAGCAATGGGTTGTGTCAGACTTCTGAGAACAGTTCTCTTGTGTAATGTAGGGGCTCCAATGAAACAACTGTCTAAATCACCGTGATAAGAGGACCAGTAGCAGGGCAATGTCATGCAAGCTGCAGGTACACAGCTGGCTGCCTCTAGCAACAACAAACACCTTTCAGAATTCTGAGACCTAGTCTTACACTGCTGAGTAGCACTGAAGGATCAAATGAAGCAGTACGTGGGTGGGCTGGGTTCAGTGTCAGAGTTGCACTAAGGACCGCGCGAATAGTGATGGTGACAGCATTGGTAATGGTGGGAATGAAGTAGGTTCTGCAGCTTTTATGAATATAGTGTGGCCAATGTTCACATGCAATAGTGAATAAGATTGTAGTGATTGTTTCCGCCACCATTTGATTGTCATGTGACCACCACCTACAGCTAACTGAAACTACAAGTATGTGTGAATACAATAGGCTGCGGTGACACATGAAATAAAAAGTGCTTCCTTCAAGCTTCTTTGAATTACCTCATTACCTCAACACCGTCACATATATTATCCACCAAAGTGCTGACTGTTGCCATGGCAATGTCATACAAACTAGATACGCAAGAAACACATCATGTGGATACAGTGTGCCCAATGCCATATTACGGCAGCAAAAATTAGCCACAGTAGCACACTGGCTGACAAAAGAAAGATAACTGAAATTTAATATGTCATGTGTACATCATGTGGACAATAAGTCTTCCTTCAAAACTGACACAGAATGATTGTTTACCACTGTAAGTGCAGAAGGTCTTTCAAAGAATAACACCCTTGTCACTGGAGGTGTCAACCGGGGTCATCCTATGTCATCAGGTGTCATTCTATGTCACCAAGTGCCATCTTACATCATTAGATTTTCCAGAGAACCTCACATCAAAGTTACCAGTCTTAATTAACACATGAGTTGAGTCAGCAACATCACACACTTTGATTGAAACATACACAACAATTCAGTCTACTGGAAAATCTAACATCAAAAGTTACCAGTCTCTAAGAAACGACTACTACAAAGTACAGAGGAACTATACAATCTTGCATTCACTCCCTAATCATGGTATGTCGTTACCAAGGATATGTACTGTACTGGTACTGTACACAGCTTCAAATTAAACATCACCCCAGTCTGTATCCTTGGTAACGACTACCTGAATGGGATTGCAAAATAGCATAAATTCTCTACAGCAGGAATGGATAACTTGAAAGACACGACAGCTCATCAACCCCCATTCATATTCATGTGGCAGCACATGTAGAAACCTTGCCACTTTGACAGAAAAATGTTAAAGTGTGCAATCACTGAGTGAAGTACCATCAGTTACTTCAGCATTGATTCTGAGGTAACCACATCATACTCCACTCTTACTATCAGACATCACACTCTTGACATACATTAAGGAATGTGCCTGATAAAAGTGGCTACTCCTACCTTAATGTATTAGTGCACTTTGGCAAAACTAGCCAAACAGCTACGGCGAAGAACAATTGAAGGCCATGGATAGGCGTTTTTGGTGTATTGAGGATGGAAGCATACCCAAAGCCAGTCTGGAGTGCATGTAAGAGAAAAGGGACATAGGCTGCTCTTACCTCATTTGTTCTTTTCATATTATTATTATATTATTATTACTAGCAGAGAAGAGCGCCTTCGGCGCCCTCCTCTGCTCCGGCGCCAGTGCTTCTGATGCAAAGCACTTCCAAACTCCTCGTCCACCATGAATCACCTTCTGCAAGGCCAAGCGTCTTGTATTGCCCTCCAAATTACAGAACTGACTCATGATGGCCACTTTGAGCTGATTCCTGGTTGTCCTCTTGAGTTGGCTCCTGGTTGGTCCTTTGAGCTGACTCCCCTCGAGCTGGCTCCTGCTTTTCCCCTGGTGCTGACTCCTGTGAGTGAAGGTTGAGTGATGGTCTTGGAGTTTTGACAGTTGTCGTCGGTTCCTAAGAGCTCTCATTATCCCTGAATGTCTTGACTTTTTGGTTAGTCTGGTGTTGCCCTTAATGTTCGGCATATACACACTGCAACAGTTGCAAATTGCTTTGTTTGGAAGAAACGTATTACAATAACGTCATGAGATCATTGCGCAAGCCTAAAACCCACATAACTTGTGCCCATCCTTTTGCCATCGAGCCACTTTCACTCGCGTAAGACGGCGCTTTCTGCTATATAGCTTATGTCACCCACAGCCTTCTACATTGTGCTAAAACGACAGCAAAGAAGCCGTCGCACCATCTCCCCAGGAGGATTTTTGTAACAAAGGAATTAGCTGCGAATTCCGTAATCTACTTCGCTTAACACCGTAAAACGAAAATGGCGTTCTATAGTAACGTATGGTGAGTTGGCGCAAAACCTTCATTTCGCACGTTTTTGCAGAAAAACCCAGCCGAAGACACCCTCCGGATAACGCTTTAACATTAGGACTGCGTTTTCTGCGAACTCTCAGCACGGTTCCGGAGATTAGTGCGGACAAAAAATCGGCCTAGCTCCATTATAATAAGATATTATTATACCACCTATATGCATGCATTGGTAGATTCAACAATAACTACCGTATAAATTCTAATATAGGCGCCCCTTAAAAATAATTCCACCACTGACAGGCGCTTCTTATTAGAACGGATAAAACTACGCAATGGCCAAAGGGCGCTTCGATTGGAACAGCGCCAGCGCATGTAATTAGAGCGGAATAGCACTGTTGCGTACGCACTTGTGAAACTCTGTTCGAAGCCGTCATCACGAAAGTTCTTTAGCCACCGCTGGATATTCTTTCGCGGAATGCTGAACTTCCTTTCAGCGGGACGAACTCCGTGGTTCCTAGCGTAAAGGACAACGCGCTGCTTCTGCTTAGCAGTGTATTGACATCGAATGGACTTGGCACTGGGCTCCTTACCATCAGCAACTACAGGTGCCGCCTGGATGTTCTCCGGCTTGTCGGCCTCCGCCTGGCCATTGCCGCCGAGTCAGTTCCGGTGGGCGCTCCCTCGGTCTCCCCACAGGTCCCTTGACCGTCTTCTTCCCACCGTTCTTCCCACGTTCTCTGGTTGAGAGTGAAGCAGCGATATAGTCCTCTGGGCTGACACGCTTAAAAAGTCTGTGAGGTTCGCCATCTCACGTAGCAGCAGCAACACAGGTGTAAGTGGGAACTGCGAACTACCATACCTCTGCTCCATTAGTTTAGGCGCCACCTAAAATTAATTCCAACGCCCAAGGGCACTTACAATTGGAACGGGAAATACAGTATGCCCCTAGGGGGCGCTTTAATTGGGGTGGCGCCTATATTAGAATTTTTACGGTAGTATTTTTTCTTTTCAAGGGAATGGGAGAGGAATTTTTTTCGGGCATGGTATGGCCAGATTTCCCAATTACAATTGCTGCTTCCCTCCAAGACACCAGTAGTAGCATTGACTGCTACTGCCACTCTGTATGTGAAAGATCAGATTGTTCATGCTTTGCATATGGTTCCAGTGAAGTCGATTACAAATTCAGCAAATCGACCCAACATTTGATACTGGAGAGAGTGAGTCGGGATGTTCACAAGGCTTTCCATTGGCTAGTTGCTGACCTGCAGAAACAGCGAACCACCCTGCCAAGGGTGATAGTGTTTTGCCGCTCTATCAGCACTTGTGCATCTTTGTACAAGATGTTCCTCACTGAGATGAAAGAAGAGAGCTGCGAGTATTGTGGCAACCCATCATCTATAGCATACCGTCTATTCGCTATGTATCACTCTCAAGTTGGCAAGAACGAGAAGCAGCACATCATGGATTCAATGCTGAATCCAAATGGCAATGGCCATGCATGTTTTGTTTTCCACCACTGCATTTGGCATGGGTATGGATGTGCCAAATGTACGCACAGTAATCCACTTTGGACCACCTGCGAACGTGGATGATTATTTCCAAGAGTGTGACAGGGCAAGACGTGATGGAAACACAAGCAGAGCCATCCTGTATTACTACTATCCAGCCTGCTTAGTTGGCCATGTGAGAAGGCAGATGAAGCAATACTGCAAGCTGGACCAAAAACGTTGAGAAAGGAGTTGTTGCAAGGTTTTGTAGATGCAATAGACACTAGCACCATTGGTAATCAGAAACACCACTGTTGTGACATCTGCACCACAGAATGCTTGTGCACAGCTCAGCTGATTGTTCACTTAAGCAATTGCAAGTGGTTTCAGCTGAACTACCAGAATCGGAACCAGTACCTGTGCATGTCGTCACACAAGCACAGTGGGATTCGCTGTGAGCATGTCTTGTCGAGTTTAGGAAAAGTGTGTTTCACTCAGCACACGAGAGATGTGAAGAAATGTGCATGGGACTTGATGTTGTTTGTGGGCTTCCGTCTACAGGGACAAACTTTAAATTGTGAGTTCATTGCTGACTCCTTTGATGTCAAAGAGAAATGTTTACTGTGGAACGCTACTGCCAATGTTTACAGGATTATTGAAGATGTACTTGAAGAGTAATTGTGTTGATCCAGAACTGATCAGATTGCAATTGTTTGCATGTCTCTTGTATGCATTACAATAGAAGGTATAGTAATTTGGGTGTATGAGGGATAGTACTGGCTCTCACCTATACATAAAAAGCAGCATTGGAGAAGGTAAGAAGAACAAAAATGCAAATGTCAAACACTACTTGTGTCATTCATTCTGCAACTGTTTCAGCTTTATGCATAGCTATAGATGTCTGGGCAACAACCTACCTGAGTGATAACAAATGACATCAATCTTCCACTTCAACACTCGCTTGTCAAATCCAGCTGCAAACTGGTCCACTTTCTCCTCAGTTGCATCTGGTGAGGTGGCCATTCCCAGATGGTCGAGGCGAACATCTGCCTATAGGAGGAAGGAATGCAATTATACTGAAAGGTTCATGCATGTACACATGTAATTATAATTATGTTGTACCAGCCATACATTTAATGTTTCATAGCATTACTTACCAACTTGGAAGTATTTCCATGCATGGAATAGAATGAGTCCAACAATGTGATGAAGTGCACTCATGTGGATGTTCCTTTGCCTTAGCAGAGCTGCACCTGCTGTGTAGACACCAGCGAGGTTTGCAACTGATTCTGGGTTGACATTGGCAGCAGCAGTCACAAATCACAAGAACAGTGTAGCAGTGGATGCCCACTCATCAATCAGCTAGCTGAAGTGGAATGTGGCCAACTGTTCACGCATAATACCATGTGACCCAGAATTACCTCTACACCTCTTTTGCAATGGCCTCTTGGAGTAACTGAAATGTTGGCACAAATGCATAATTATACTTCATTATGTACGCCATAGTCAGAGATGAAGGTCATGTTGCACTAACCTGCAGTAACTGTTGCTGTTGGCTATATCTGTATGGAGCAATTGGGACTTTGGGTGTAACATGGCCTTGCGGAATTATCCTCAATGGGATTCTGCTTGAAAGGACACGTTTATCCTGGGTAATTATAGAAGTCTATACTGAATTTTGTATATTTAACCTACATATACACAGCACTAGCTATGTATATAGCTATACCCTAGGCCCTGAATGTGCATTATGAAAATACATTTCTATCCATGACATACCTGTTGCTATGATGTAGGTTGAAGAGAGAGGCAATCCATGCTTGCAACAGAGGGGGGCAGCAGTCGTGAACTGGGGGAACGTACAGGGATTCTTGAAGGTGAAACTGCTGTCCTTGATGGTGTAGGAAACAGTTCACGACAAGAAACTTGAGTTGGTGTCGAGGGTTCCTTCACGGTTGTGAAGACAGACAGACAGACAGACCTCTTGGCAAGGGGGGAAACTCCAGTTCTCATCAACGGAGACTGCAAAGACGCTTCTGTGGTTGACAGGCCAATCTTGGAGGACTTCTCGCCGTAGAGGGAGCAGAAGCGCAGTGCAGCTTATGCAGAAGCTCTTTCCTTGACAGTTCAAATTGCTCCTTCTGCTTCGCAACTGTTTGAATGCTCCCTCTACAAGGCGAGCACAAGAAGTCGGAGCACAGAAGTGGAAGATCATCAGCGCCAGCAAAAGATCTCAGCTGACGACACAACTCCGTGGGGCCGCCTCCTTGCGACAACTCTTGTCGCAATCAATACCTAGGCTTACACCAAGGAATGGCAACTTTGCAGAGTGCGCGAACAGCACACGCAGCTTCGGCCATCCTCATGCAGTTCCTTGCCACACAACTAGTCCACCGAGTCGTCCTGCGGTTCAAGGTACGGGTTGAATACTGAGTGTGAAGCCACTAATTCTGAATACTAGGCGAATGCAAGCATTGTGGGGCGAGCCTGAGCGAGCATCACGTACTCTTGCAGTGATTGCAGCCTAGATAGTGGGCGATGGCAGAAATGGAGCACACATGCATGATGGGTGTAGGTGAATGAAACAAGTTAGGAAATATGGATAGGCCTACTGAGAACGGACACACCTCAATGCACATGAGTACCAAATGCAGAGCATAAGACAGCAAGTTACTGCATTGATACCAGTTTACCTTTAGTATGCTAATGGGTACACCCTGGACAACTTGACTAATTTGTCATGTTACTGCGTTCTGACTGCTGCACCATGATTGTGTTGAGTCACAATGGCATGTTCTTGTATTGTGCATTATATTTCACTTGTTTTGACATAATTATTTCACATTGTAAACTTCAATGTAAAATGGTGGGCAAGGTGGTGACTCTCTGACTGTCTTCCTCAGCATAATGTGCTAGACACCATGGCAACGTGCAAGGTAATATCATGGAGTGGGGCAGATGAACCACTTACCTATGCTCACAATATACTGACAACGTCATTGCATCAGCATGAATGCACTAGATGAGCAGCCTGCTTGAAGGGAACTCACTACAGCCAACTTTGATTGCTGAAGAGATCTGGTCCCTGGCTAGAACAATGGCTGGAGCGCGCTGTCCTTCCAGTGAAACGTTGACTGTAGCCACCTGAGCATGAAGTTCACGCAAAAGCCATGCATCAAAAATTGACACCCTAGCCGATGTGGGTACTAGCTGCTTTCCCATAGCTACAACAACAAAGGTAGGGGAGAGCGTCCTTGACATAGCGTCGTGAGTGCGAGCGACGCTCCAACGGGGTGTGTGCGGTTGCTAAGGCATCTTTGTTTCGAAGTCTGCATGGTTGGTAAGGCGTCTTTGGGATAGTCACTTTGTGAATGTTTCATTGTTTTTGTGCATTTCTGTCCTACGCAGTGACAGCTTGGGGAGTTGTCCTTTCTGTTGGTATTGGGGAGAAGGCTGGCTTGAGCAATGCCTTCTTTCATGCTGTTGCCGCAAGCTACGATAAACTGAAAATCTTCTGTGGAACATCCACTCCACCCAGATCATTACATGGAATCGAGACAAGTTTTGCCGATTGGGAAGTATCGGCAATCCGCTTGAAAATCTTGACAAGACACTAGCCAAAAAGAGCTTGATTTAGATGTTTTGGCTTCCTATGGAAGCCTTCATCAGTAATAATTTACACATACAGATACTACTGTATAAATACAGGATAGATGACAGATGATGACAGGTCATGTGAGGTAAGGGTGAGGCGTGAACACAAAGGTGGAAGTATACAAAACGAATTTCAATGGCTAGAATGTAACGCCATGCAGTAAGAAAAGTAATACCTAGGTGATCAGCCCATGCAAGGTCCATATGTATACATTTGCAGGAGGGTATAAACAAGGGAGTGCCCATTCATATCTCAGCTTGACCATACGCATGTAGAGTATATCATTATAAACTACTGGCACCAGTATCCTGTAGGCCAGCTAACCCAAGAGTACAGCAAGGCCACTGGGGACATTATTCACTAGTGAACAGTAACTGAGACAATTCTTTCAAAGATAATGGCCAGGAGTAAAGAGCTTGACAGTAAGAGCAAAGAAGTTGGAGGAGGACCCAATAGTGCGGGGAGAACATATGGACATATAAGCTGCTGCCATCTTTTACAATGTAGAGTTCACAGTAGCAACCCAAATCAGAAGAAGCAAAGTGTATGTGGAGGAGATCCATGCTTATTTCCAGGATGGAAGAAGGAGCAGGAATGCAAAAAGATCACCGAGAGTCATTTACTTTGATAGAGAAAGCCATTTTATGGTTGGACATAAGCTAGCTTAACTTTATTACTCATGTTTAGTTATAGAACAAAGTTACATTATGTTGTCTACATCAGAACTGTGATATTGTTCGTAAGATGTTGTGATTTAAAGAGAACTAGCAGGGCACCCGCCTTTGGCAGGCTTCTGCTACGGCTGAGTCGGGCCCAGGCTAATTTGAAGAATCTGCGCTTTGTTAGCAGCGGAGGGTAGCTGCTATGATGACGGCTGAGCTATAAATTTGATCGATGGATGACAGCGAATCAAACTGCCTGATAGCCGAAAGTCAAGGGAGTGATAATTAATAAAATGGCCATCAGTCGTGAATGAAAAACTGAAAATTGAAGGATATCTCTTCAGGGACTGCAAGATGGGTGATTTCAACCCGTGGAGGACACTTCTGGAGCTCTATATAAATTATAATCCCCGAGAGTTTGGCGGCGTATTGTGTAGTAGTTTTTGCCCGAATCGTGAACGAACAAACAAACAAACAAACCTGGTTGGCGGTGGGCCAAGGATTCTTGGGTGGGACTGGCTGTCCTGGTTGCACCTTGACTGGAAGATCTTGGCTTTGCATACACACCAGTCAGGCCCAGGCCATGGCAGAGAAGTTTTCAGCAGCAGCACCCGCCTGACAACAAACAGCCCAACTGAACAAATAACAAACTGATCTTACTGTACGTGTGTCAATGTTGTTTGTATTGTATGTGTTGTGGGTGCCTGGAAGAGTAGCCTGGCTAAAGGTTCCCCACATTAAATAAGATCAATTATTATAAATTTAATCAATTTTGGTCATCGGACAGCATACTGCGTAGAGTTCAGAGTTTCAAACCTAGATTAGGCAGGCACACTTTTGGGAGTGGAAGCAAGGCTTCACATGGAAGCAGCGCAGGCTCAACCAGAAGAGGTTGTCTCTACCACTGCCCCTCAACATCTGGAGGCTCCTATACCAGTGAAGCCAACTGTAGCAGGCCAAGAGCCAACCAGCATTGCTTTAGCTCTTGGCACCTTTGCAAAAGAAGTTGAAGTCTATACTTAAGGATTTAATGTGCAACAATTATATATTATGTGAGCGGTATACAGTGGAACCCCACCTTGCGGATACCCCTGAAAAGCGGACACCTTGATTATGTGGACATTTTCTAAAGTCCCAACGATTGGCCCTATGCTACTTGTATGAAGTTCCCCTTGAAATGTGGACACCCTGTTATTCTGTATTGTGGACAGCACCCTGTGTACCGCCCTATACAACTCTGTATAAAAATCACCCGATAATCTGGACATTTCAATCAGCTGTCAGAAAAGACCGCTCCCTGATGTGCACTGCTACCTCTGACAAATGACGAGAACAGTACAGAAGTCGGTGAGTGCCACAAATTGTCTATACTAAGGATTTTGAAAATGTCTTCAATATGGGAAAGTTAATCGTGAACAGCTATCCTTTAGAATCGTCTTCAGAAATGGTGACACTGTGTGAGTCGAGTACTTGAGCGAACCCCCTCTACCTTTACAAATTCGTCTTATTTTTACAGTTTTTCAGGCATACTACATGATTGTTTAAAACTTTAAACATATGGTCATATAAGCTGTACCTCTGAAATGTGGACACCCCTATAATCAGGACACTTCCTTGTTCACAAGGGTGTCCACATTATAGGGATTCCAATGTATTGATCTAGAATACACCCACATACCTTCTTCTTCTTCCCTTCTCCATCTTTGCGCTTGCCCTTGTGTTCTTTGCATTAGTCCATGCCTTCTGTACCTTTGTCCTTGCCTTCATGAATTATCCTGCTTATTCCTTAGATACATTCTTTAATACATCTTCGTGCCCACTCCTGCCTTTCTATTCCATTTTGCCTTCTGCAACACTGATCATTTCAACAAGTCTTCACTTTTCCCCGGGATTTCCTTGAGTTTAGATGCGTCATTACGAATGCTACAAGTATAACGTCTTCATCATCGAGGAGACCGTGCTTTACATTCACTCGACTTGTCTCACCTTCGTAAGAACCATCCATCAATTGAATTAAGGCCTTGTTTCTCCTCTGAGACATGATTCGTGTGCAAGTAATCTTCAAAACAGTCACAAACTACGGTTCACAGGTCCTGTTGTTCTAGAATATTAGCAACAATTGTCCATGTCTCGCATGCGCACACTCGTATTCACTTGTGTTTGTGCGATAAATAATGGGTGTACAACTTTCACATGGCACTGTACTACAGAGCCCATGCAATGTCAGAAAATAACAGAGACTGACAAGAAATAGCATCAATTAGCATACATTCGAATGGATTTGCCTTCCACGATGAAAATTAGAAGGAATATCAGAATTATGATAAATGGTTTATGAACTTCAAGACCTGACTAAGCAAGAGCATAGCCAACTCCTGACTTGAAAATACCCAGGTTTGCACTCAGGGGTTTTATTGTCCCACAGCCCCTCCCACGCCTCTCCAAACTGTCCTGCACCCAATTTTCGCACTAGACGAAGAGAGCGTCTATCAATTTCCCATGCCTCGTTGACAGCCCTTGACAGACCTGTCTGTGGTTTCTCAGCTGGAAAACAGGCCTGCTTAAGGTTTGTGTATAATCTATCTGACTGCAGTCTATAATACTCCACCAATTCTTGGATAGTTTCAAATGTCACTTGCAGTGTGACAAAGAATCCACCTGTGTCTATCCTTCGAATCCAATAGTGTCGTACACAATGCATGTCTCGTACTGACAGAGAATAATCACCCGCTATTCTTTCATGGTCTTGTACAAGAAAGCTGCCTTCTTGGTTGAAAGGCAGCATTAGTTGCTTCTCAGCATCAATTCTCTTGATTTTGCCAAAAACCACCTGAGTGTGAAAATCAGGTAGAAATATGCACTCAATATGCACATACATACAAAAATAAACGACACAAAGTGGTCAAATGTGAAAGAATAGTAAGGGTAGTAATACAGATCAGGTCAGCTCATAAAGTAATTATGGTCTAGTCTCATATGCCCAGGCTGATTCTGTATGGGGAAAAAGGCCTGGCACAACGTGACAATGCCATACATTGAATTGTACGGATTGCAGCCCACTAATCAGATTACAGATGTTCTATGACGTCACATAGTAGCTCACATCAAGCAATGTGAATACACATCAGAAAATGTTCACGTGTGGAAGTCTCACATGTTTACTGCCTGATCTGCAATCTCATTGGTTGACACAAGCATCATAGCATACATATCTATAATCTGATTGGTTTGCATTGTGGACTGTATCCAGAACAACTCGAAGTATGGCCATGTGCCATGCAATTTTCCCTGTATAAAATAGGCCTGGGTAAGCAAGGCTATACTATAACCAAGGCATATGCATAACAAAGTGTAAAACAAAATGAAGCATTCCCAAATGAGTCATACATGACAGTCAATACACTCTGAGCAGTCTGCATGTAAGAGACTCCACCCTTGAAGCAGCAACAGGAGTCACTCACATATCGAATAATCAATTCTACTGTCACTCCAGTGCTAAACACTCATAACCCTGAATACCACTTTGTCAACTCATTTAATTTTCAATAGAGACCTATAAATAAACATACCTAACGTGTTGGGATAATTACTGTATACGACCAAGCGGACTGCAGACTGTCTGTCTGTCTGTATGACTTGTGCCGTCAACTACACATCTATTGCCTGAAGCAAAGAGCCAGAAGATTGACTCACAAGATGAGGAATCAGTTCAATTACTGGAATAAGCAGTATTCACTGCCAGTTGACCAGCAAATGAGTAGAGGAGGTAGAAAAACTGCGAATACAGGTACAATACTGCAATTGTCATTACTGACTGTCAAAGGGCTCAGACACACTTAAAGATGATAATGTGCCAATCATACATGTAGAGAGAAACCATTCCATTGATGTCTATTGGAACACGATGTATGGCACAGTTTTCAGCAGTACAATTCCAATGTTCAAGATCAAGTTCCTTTCAATACAGTGACAGTTGCAGGCTCAGTCTCCTGCATCTGTCTCTATCATTGTACCTCAAGGACATACATCTCCTAATCTGATTTTGAGGTTCTACAGTTTATAGTCTTGATTGATTTTGTGCTTTTACTCAATCATGTGAAAGAGAATTGGAAAGGTAGATTCGCATGTGCTTTGATCTATACTTCAGGCACAAGCGAATCTACCTTTCCAATACACCTTACATATACACACAATCAAGCAGTCACTGAAGCAGGACTAGAAAACCTAAAACCACCATACCACACAGAGTTTGTTCTTGTTATAGTGGTACTTCAATGAACATTGATAGCTTATGCATACAGACACACTGTGACGGCGAGCTGTAGCTCGGTCTATCACGAGAGAAGCAAGAACAGAGTGGCCTCGTAGGCGCCTAAGGAGTGAAACAGTAATAGTGCTAAAAATGGCTGTCAATAGGACGGTTCTACTCCAACCCTGAATTGTCGGTATCTGGTCATCAACTCACTCTTCAGCGTCCAGAGACTTGTATTCGGCGATGTAGTTGCTGGGGACGTACCCTCTCCCCCCGTTATCATTGTGCTGAGCGAACCACCAGTCGCTCTCATCAGTGGTCATGATGTACAGAAGGTCTCCCTTCCTGAATCCCAGGTCTTCCTCTGTGCGCGAATCATAATCGTACTTGGCTACAAACATCGGATGGTTTGCCTCTGGCACAGGCGGTCCAGGGAGCGGGCGCCCGCCTCCACCGCGAGCCCCATCGCCTCCCGCTCCTTTCCCGGACGGCTCCGACTCATTGCGCTCACCCTTGCCGCAAATACCGCCCATTGTATCTCCTTCTAGCCGAGAGCTGGACTGATCTGAGGATATACTACCGATGCGTAGCGGTAGAGCACAGAAGTGTACAACCCACACAAGATGCACACCGAGCCTTATTATGTCTAGCCGCTAGCCCCTATAGCAGAATGTGTAAATTCCACACCTCGTGCTGACCAATGAGACTGGGAGTCACCGTACTGTATGTTGCACCAATGTTGAAGTATGGAAGTAGGACGCACGTGACTAGATGTTGCACAAGCACTCTTCGACGTATACACTCTCGGAACGCTATAAACAGATGGGCAGTACCAAGCTTAAAGCAGAGGATATAAAGGGATAAATGAAAGGAGTACTTAAGGAGAGAGCGACATAAGAGATCGATCGATGATTTACCGACTAGCTAGCTATGGCTAGCTACTGAGATAGCTAAGGTCACTGGTGGCTAACATTAAACTCTGGTACGCTGGTACAAGCTGAATGCATCTCCAGTTGTAGTGCAGCGCTAGCTTTATGGTGGTATACAACCATAGTAGCAATGTACCTTGGTGCACATGTGTGCATGGGTGTGCTTGTAGCTATGTGTGAATGAAGAAATTGGTCCATGGAGTAGCTATGGTATGGTGCATCAATTGTTCACTGTCATACATGTGATGTGTAGAGCACGGTAGATACAGGATATTTGCATGCTGTGTGCAGTAGCTAGCTGAATAGGAAGGAATCGCATGCGCACCATCTCAGCAGTGTCCAATATAGAGACTACAGACAAAGGATATACAAATAAGACCAAGAGTAAATCAAAATAATGTGACAACTTAATACTTACATACTGTCACTATCAGATGGCTGCAATGAAATATTCTGAAGGCACCTTCTCTTGATGCAGCATTGTTTGAGTTTGCCTGGGCCACCAAATTTAGCCTTGTCCAAGCAAAGCGGCACCCACCACAATCATCTGCTTGGCAGACCCTGCAGTCTCCACTCCTCTTGCATTTACACTTATGTCCTGTCTCACTTGTATGTCTTACTAGCATCAAGGAGGATTGGCAAGTAGGGTGTTGGTGTTTCTCCATTTCCTACAAATAACATACAACAGTAGTCATGCATAGCACATGCATGCATGTGTGTTACTTGAAATAGACTACTGATAGTTGAATACCTTTCGAAGATGCTCAGCCTTTCTTCCAACTCTGTTTCTGTGTCTGAAATCTGCTCTTTTTTGCCCGGCCTACGACATGAATGTGATTCTAGAGATGCATACACAGATGTCTTCTTTGACAGATTCATGTATTTCTTCTTGATGCGTCATGCCCGTTCCAGAAGAGAAAGGGGTCTGAGAGTAAGTCCTTCACTTGATGGTAATCCAGCTTTGAATATCTTAATCATCTCATGCAACTTTTCCAGCATGGTTTGAAGGTGCTCATGATCAGCGCTGCAGCAGGTGTGTGAGAGTGCTAGTGACATAGAATCTCAGTGACCTTCTTACTTCACTAGTGTCTGTTATTCCTGCAGCAACAAGCTCAGAAATCCTCTGTGCAAGTAGGGGGTGGATTCTCTGTGCAAATCCTCCAGAACTTCCAGTGGGGTGGCCGGTGTGTGCATCCTCTCCAGGTAAGGAAACAAAGTGCTTTGGAAGTACTTTGGGGGTATCTCCTTGTGCAATAGCTTAATTGTCGCAATAATTCCAGTTTGCGTTCCTGCAGTTGCTTAATTTGCCTTGCACTTTTCCCCTGAGACATCACCAAGTGCATATTCAGGATACAGGGTGAAAGTTTTGATCCTAATGGTTGCCTGACCTCCAATCTTCCTGGTACCTTGTAGACACACCCATTTAGAGTGTGATTTACACTGCTGAAAATATGGTTGCCCGTATTGACAGTCCAACACTTTCTCTTCTTTCACCGAGAAGGGAATGTGGTTGAATGATATTTCATAGTCTCCCTCTCTTTTCTTCAGGAAAAGCTTTGGCACATGCGGAGACTAAAGTGGAGAGGGAGAATTGGTTGATTCAGTTCTGTTGTGAGCTTTCATTCAAAGCTTGAAACTCTTACTTCAACAATGCACATGCACCCTTAATAATTGGCTTTTACTGTGTACATTGTTTTAATAGTTATCAGGAGCAGATGCAACTCACCTTAGTTGGGTTCTCTTTGCCTTGGGGACTTTGTATCTGCCTTGAGCACCTTGTGCCAAAGGTAGTGACAGTATCTGCTATCAGTTTCTCCACTAAACTGTCTGGGTCATCGACTATCCCTTCGTAGTATATCCCTTTTGTTCCAGTAACTCTGTCCACCTTGGTTTCTGCATCCTGCGCACGCTTAATCTAACTTGTGACGGTAGGCCGTTGGACGGTATAATAATGGGCATGTCACATGCATCCTAAAATTACTTCTGTACTTCAACATTGGTGAACATAGTGACTTCCGTTCTTGATAAACACCCGGTAGTGTGTTGATTGCAAGGTGCGGAATTTACACATTCTGCTAGACCCTACTTTTATTCCTCCCCGTGGGCGCGTGAGGATAAAGTAGGCGCTAGCGGCTAAACTAACCGAGCCTCTAGTACTCGCCCCGCCCCCACGCACGTGCGCCTCCCTTGTCCAAATTTAGACATTAGACAAAGTAAATGATATTCATGGCTCTTGCAGACGTACAGTCATGATCATGTATATACACTATACGCACTACTTGATTGCAATATGGTCCCAGGCTGCAGTGATGATCAATCCTGTGCTTTCAAAATTCTTTCTAGCTAGCTATAGTTCTAGAGCTCTCTATATATGTGCCAATAGTAAAAGAAAGGATAATTATGCAGGCTAGGGTGGCACAATACCAATAAATATAATTATACACAAAAGTTTACAATACATTATACAGGCATGCATTCTAGTTATAATAGTTGCACACATTAGTCAGGCGTCGCGTGACCTCTCCTCGAGGAGGGGTCATGCAACGCCTGACTATGCACACATTGCAATTGGTTTGGGAACTGGAATTAGCATAAATCCACTGTATGTGCCAGTGTTCAATGATTTTTTAATTAGGAAGTTTTAGGCCAGCACAAATTAAATGCATTAATAAGTACATCATTTTTCAATTCCAAGATGACAAAATTACTTAATCAAAATTTATGCAATAATTGTTGATTATTGCTGCATCTTCACACACAGTATTCTTATAATTATTATAATCCTTGTATATACGTACATATATAATCCTTGTACATGCCATGCAACAAAGCCCCCTCTCTACAGCACAAATTCATTGCCTTTGCATCACAGATCACAAATCACAAATCAGGTGTGTACTAAGCGTAATACACTTCATTACACTTGTGTACACAAACATTAGTTAATCTATCTACAAAAAGGTCCTACAAAATTCCATATTCAAACCTACATCTTGTCTACTAGTATAACTGCTATACAATTGTATACTCTCATCAATAATATAAAAGTACATAATTCTAAATGCAAGTCACTTCTGTAACTTTATGCCATAAACTTGGCATCTCTTTCGACATCCCAGTACTCATCCAAAGACTGTCCTGCTTTGACCATGAACTGGCGAAGATAGCGCAAATTTTTGTTGATTGCATACAACTTCGCCATGTCCTCATCGCTCAGTTTCACCTTTGTGGCAGCAAGGTTCTGGTGCACTCTCTCTTTAGTGACTGTCTTTGGGATGACAGACATGCCACGAAACAGCTGAAAAGCGATGCAAATCTGCAAGGAACACACAAAACAACAGATAACACTGAGTGCTCTTCAGAAGGCCAGTTTAAGTGACACATGAGTAGAGTCAGCAACTTCACACAATTTGTTTGAAACATACACAACAATTCAGTCTACTGGAAAATCTAACATCAAAGGTTACCAGTCTCTCAGAAACGATTACTACAAAGTACAGAGGAACTATGCAATCTTGCATTCACTGCCTAATCATGGTATGTCGTTACCAAGGATATGTACTGTACTGGTACTGTACACAGCTTCAAATGTCACCCCAGTCTGTATCCTTGGTAACGACTACCTGAATGGGATTGCAAAATAGCATAAATCCACTATAGCAGGAGTGAATAACTTAAAAGACACGACAGCTCATCAACCCCCATTCATATTCATGTGGCAGCATATGTAGAAACCTTGCCACTATGACAGAAAAATGTTATAGTGTGCAATCACTGAGTGAAGTACCATCAGTTACTTCAGCATTGATTCTGAGGTAACCACATCATACTCCACTCTTACTATCAGACGTCACGCTCTTGACATACATTTAGGAATGTGCCTGATAAAAATGGCTACTCCTACTTTTATGTACCGTATAGTTTCTAATATAGGCACCTCTTAAAAATAATTCCAGCGCTGAAAGGCGCTTCTTATTAGAACGGCCAAAAATATGCAATGAACAAGGGGCGCTTCAATTAGAAGGACGCATAGCACGTGTATTAGAGCGGAATAGTATCTTTGAGCGCCTGCGTACAGAACAGCGCGCTGCTTTTGTTTCGTGGTGTACTGGCATCGACTAGACTTGGCACTTGTGCGTTCCTCGCAATCAGCAAATACAGGTGCCACCTGGGTGTCTCCTTTGACAGCCTGCGCCAATCAGTTCCAGTGGGCGCTTCCTTGATCTCCCCACCGGTTGTTTGACCTGCTTAACCATCTTCTTCCCACGTTCTGTGGACGCGAATGAAGCAGTGACGCAGCTAAAGTAGTCCATCAGGGCCGCCATTTCGCTGTCTCACGTTCAGCACATGCGGTATAGTGCAAAATATCATATTTCGCACCAGTAATTCAGACATCGTCTGATATTATTTCCAATGCCCAAGGGCGCTTACAATTGGAACGGGAAAAATAGGGTACGCCCTAGGAGGTGCTTTAATTGGGACGAGGACTATATTAGAAATTATACGGTATTAGTGCACTTTGGCGAAACTAGCCAAACAGCTACGGTGAAGAACAATTGAAGGCCATGGATAGGCGTTTTTCGGTGTATTGAGGATGGAAGCATACCCAAAGCCAGTCTGGAGTGCACGTAAGAGAAAATGGGCATAGGCTGCTCTTACCTCATTTCTACTCCTTCCCACTGAACAGTTGCGCACTCCTAACGCACAACGCACCTATGGACCCAAGTCTTGCACTAGGACTCATGCACAGATGTGAGGGGCGAGGGTCTGAACTTTGTGTGGCTAGCCAATTATCACAGCATTGTAGCGAGATCAAAGCTTGTATTCCCATGTATTAAAGATACCCCAATGACACCATTTCCTTGCGTTCGCATATGGTATGGCCTTAGCCAGTTCAAGAAGAAATTGATGTGGCATATTCCTTTGAAAATGCAAAAGTATACAAACTAATGTACTAAGAATTCTCCTTTAAAATTAAAGGACTTAGGAATGTCCAGTATAAAATGCATAGAAACAAGCTATTCAGTACTACCTCTCTTCTGTGGAGGTGATTCGACATTCTTAATTCCTTGTACATACATATATAGACCCAAAATGTGTATGATTAACTAGTTACGTAATTCATGTACAAGGAAATTAGGAATGTTGAATCACCTCCACAGAATAAGGTATATGATAGTGCTGAGTAGCTAACTAGCTTGTTTCTATGTTTTTATGCTGGACATTCCTAAATCCCCTTTAATTTTAAAGAAAACTTTTATTCTACTAGTAGACTAGAGAACAAATGAGGATAGACAGACTAGGTATGAGATACAGACATTAGAGACACTTTCAGAGCTGCAGAGGATTGTCGTTGCATCATGTGGGAACTGGATAAGGCTTAGCGAGGCAGAGTTCATGATAGAAAAGGCACAGGCTTGGGACATTTGTCCCCGTGGTCTTTGTCAGGAGAAAGACATTGCCTTGCCCATTCAAGACACGTTTAAACTACAGTACATACAAGCCTTCTCAACGCTGTGTACGATGTTCATTTTCTTTTTGGTGCGACAATGGAGTTCAGTGGTCGCAAATCATCTCCAGATCCTTCTCGTTCGAACAGAAGCTCTTGCTCTATCTCTCTCACGCCCCTCTAATGTTCCGTCCGAAAACTCTAAGTAATCATTACCTTCGATGGTCTTCTCCAATCCAGCTCTAATTGCCTCAAAAGATGAAATTTTTGCTGCACTAGGGGTGACAAATTTTTAGAGTGGATACAGTACAAAGTGCTACACACCTGTGCTGGGGATGCATTGTGTTTCGTAGCCAGTTCCTTGATTGTAGGATCATCCATGACAACGGGGTCTGCATCAACCACGACTGGCCTGGTGGGGTTGCCAAGGGGAGAGTAGGCTTCCAACACAATGCCCTTACTGTCACAGTATTTCTTGAGCAGTGGCTGCTGGAGGTAGGGGTGGTTCTCCACTGTGTGTGAGGAGGAAGGAGTAGATTGAAAGTGCTTGCATACAACTGATAAGTACACATACAGAGGAGGGCCTGTGCTGCTTAAAACCCCAGGCGTATCAAGGGTTCTCGCAAGAATTTTCAAATTAGTACGCACACAAAGAAACCCTTATACATGCAGATTGAATATGCAGGGGATTGCAAAATGGCCACTTGTTGACACAAAGATAATGATCCTTCCAAAAAATTTGCCTATATATTACAACAAAACATTTAAAGAAGCTGTTGATAGACAATATGCATGATATTCTTGGGTTCCCCTTTGGTAAAATTTGTATGCAAGTCCTCGCTCTGCGGATATGTTGTGAGTGCCCTTGGCAACTGCTCCCAACGGCCATGGGCGATAATGGTATGTGATACACAACATTCAGGAATACAGGAGAACCACACTACCCCACCACAGCAGCATGCCATATTTGGTAGCACACAGCATGATGCATTAAATGGTGGTAATGCAACATTACGTAATAGCTAAATGCTGACCAAAAGGTGTCTCTGAGATTTAGAGCATGAGGCTCGAGGGTGCGAAGCGCCCGAGTGCCAAGTGGTCTAAATCTTCACAGACACTGATTGGTCAGCATTTAAATGTTATAGATCCCAAATGATTGGGTGAGGAGCTGGCAGCGAATCAGTTTACCTACTTGTCCCTGCGTCATCACGCATCTTCTGGAAGTAGTTAGCTACTCTTGACAGTGGAGGAGAAAACGTCGTGTGATTCGAGTCTTAAGTTTAGCTGTTCATCTTACAGCGGACGTTCCCTACAGGTCGGCAGTGGATGCGGCGCGTCAGCTAAGCGTAAGCTTACTCACTGTCAGTCACGTCAGTCACAGCTTTTCCCAGAGCAATGTCTTTCGCCAAAGCTTGTACCCCAGCTCATAGCTAACCAGTTCCTTTCTCGGCTTTGGTTCATAGCTGCATTGTTGCTTTACCTTGTTTCTCGACAAACAAGTGAGCTGGGCGAACTGTGCATCGTATGTTGTGGCGTTAGCTACCGTTGCTTAACACAGCTGCAGATTCTCTGCTATAGACCATGGGCCTAAGCCACGCCCATGCTCTAAATCGGCATTTAGAGCATAGCGCGAACGCCACGTGTAAAATTAGAACACGGCTGAACGAAATAGACCACAGCGCGAAACAACAGCCAGGGTGTCTACAATGTTTAGAAAAATCGTTTAGACGCACGTTACCATGGCAACAGGGTCTATAAAACATTAGTCTGGCACCATTACAGGAAGGGAATACTTCACTACTATTGACTGACAGTGAAAGGTCTCCACAAACATTGGTGCATATGGATTGCTCCAACAACATTTGCTATCAATCAATGGCTCACACCTTGATTTACAGCAGGAACAATTTTTGCATTCTTCAAGACGAGTTCTGTCTGGGTGATGGTGTAGTTAGAGATGCCAATGGCTTTGGCTAGTCCTTTTTCTGCTACTTTCTCCATCCCGCACCATATGGCCCGAAGGTTCTCCTCTGTAGGATCAATAATGTCTTCATCTTTGATGGCACTAAGTTGCGTGCCCTTCTTTAGCCCCCTTGGCCAGTGAACCTAATGAATGAGAAAGTGGCATTCATTAGGCTGCTGCTAAGATAGCCATTTACCCTTACAGTTTAGAAGTAACACAGACACACAGAAACATAAACACACATACTCGCATACTACACACACACACAGACACACAGACACACACAAACACAAACACTCATACACACACACGTACGCACATGCATTCGCTGTGACTTTTAGGCTCTGACTTATCTTGATCTAGAACTTTCTGTAGACAATTGTATGTGTGCATATATATAATAGGAAGTACGATGCTGATCGGTTAGGTTGCGTTGTTGTATTATACGTGAGCTGCTGAGCGACTGGATCAATATTGTTGTACTTGACAAGCAGTTTCCGTGACCAATGAACTGGTAGCAGAGGGTGGTTGGCAGAATGGTTGCCTGACACGTCAGCTTACCCCCGGTGTTTGCGGAAGGAGACCCCACTGAGTGGTTCTGCCGGTTCATCATCTGCTGCATGGCCAATGATTGGGAGGACGAGACGAAGGCCAAGAAGCTGTCCACACTACAGTACTCAAATGAGAAGCACTGGCTGTATGGCTGGAGTAGACGGCGACCAAGCAGAAAGACTATTAGGCCAAGGAGGTGGGACCCATGTACTTCATGTCGTTGGATGACTTTCATGGGCAACGCCTGTGACCAGGTGAGTCACTGTCGGTGTTTGTTGGTGACCTGAAACAGTTGCTAGAACAGGCGATGCCAGAGGTATCGCCTGCAATGCGCAATCAGCTGCTGAGTCACCAATTCCTCATGGGCCTACTGGCACAAATGAGAAAACAGCTCAGAACAGCTGGAGAAGTTGACGACCTAGACAAGATGGTGGAGCAAGCAAAGCTGCTGCTACTCATGTTAGATCAAGAGGAGAAGGTAGCAACAGTGGGAGGCACCAACAAGACCCCAGTAATGGAAGCCCTGCAATAGCAGCTGACAGTCCTCACCAAGCAGGTAAGAAGGAGGCCCTCACCCTCACCCGGACATGTGAAAGGTTTGAAGAATACATGCTGGGGATTACACACGGATCACAAACCACTGGTCCCAATATTGGGATCCAAGAGTCTGGACACCCTCCCAGTACGGGCTCAGCGTTTCCTCATGCGCCTGATGAGATTCCAGTTCAGTATTTCCCACATCCCTGGGAAAGACCTCGCCACAGCTGATGCCCTCTCTCACGCCCCTACTTCCACAAGTAGCCACTCAGACAACCAGTTTCAGCAGGAGAAATGGACTTGTACGTCCATCTGGGCATGGAGCACTTCCCAATTGCCGAGTCACACCTAAGCCAGATAGCAAAATTCCAGGACGAAGTCTGCAAGCAAATTAAGCAGTATAGCTTGAATGGGTGGCTAGCAAGACTTCATGGCCAAGCCAAGTTGTGTCAACCTGAGTCAGCAGAGTCGACACTCCAGGATGGTCTTTTGATGAAAGACTGCCGTATCATGATCACAACCCAGTTGAGGTAAGAGATTTTGGCCCAACTCCATACTGGTCACCATGACAGAGCAAACAATCAGTTTGGTGGCCCAGTACTAGCAAACAACTTGAGGACCTCATCCAATGTTATGCGGTGTGCTGTCAGGAGAGATTACTGCCAGCTGAGCCACTCATCTCCAGTGAGTTTCCCAGTCTACCATGGGAGACAGTTGCAATGGACCTTTTCAACTGGAAAGAATCCACATACGTACCTTCTGGTGGTGGACTATCTCTCCACATTCATTGAGACTGCACATCTCAATACAGAGAATTCCAGCAAAGTTACCAGACAGCTGAAGATCCTCTTTGCCCGCCATGGGATTCCCTGTAAGATAGTCTCAGACAATGGTCCACAGTTTGCTTCCAGAGAGTTTGGCAAGTTTGCACAGTTGTTCAGATTCTCCCACAAGACCAGCAGTCCTCGGTACTCACAAGGGAATGGCAAAGCAGAACGAGCTGTAAGGACCATCAAGAGTCGCCTGAAGAAAGAGGAAGATCCCTTCCTCATACCACTGGACCAGTGTCCCCTGATTTACTACAGCCCAAAGTGCCTGATTATTCCTCTCTTGCCTCCAAGGAGAAGGCCATGAGAAAGAAGCAGAAGAGAAACTTCAACAAATGGCATAAGACACAGGAACTGAAACCTCTGGCTCCTGGTGATAGTGTTTGGATCCCAGGAATGCAAGTTGAAGGTACAGTAGAGAAAGGGGTAGCTCCAAGATCCTATCAAGTGTCTACTACGCCTAGGGGATCTTGTGTAGGAGACATCAACATCTACGGCCTATCCTCAGTTCATACACTTCCTCCAACGAGACAACTTGGATGGTCCACACAGGAGACATCCCAATACAGGACTCTACCCAGACATGCCTGCCTTCTACTGAATCCACTTCAGTAGCAACCTCTGAACCTATTACTACAGCATCTCAACAATCTGCAATGGGGAAAGGTTCACCCAGAGCGTACACTACTCACAGTGGATGCACATCGGTGATGCCTGATCGATACATGCCAACTTTGTGACGGACACACTTAGCTAACGTCCCCTGAGAACTTAGAAGGGGAGATGCAGTGTTAAGCTTGTATAACATGGCACATGATGCTGCTGTATAGGAACTTGTGATGTAACTCTAGATCTTTGCACATGCATGAGATTATCTATGTCATGTTGTGTGGTTCTGACTATGGCTGAATGAAGCACGCGTTGTGTTCACAAAGTGACTGAGCAATCGCCCTAATCCCCAGTTGTTACAACATTCACCCTTAGGGATATCTCGGGGCCATGGACAGTCTGTTCCCACAAATGATCAAAGCTATAGATATGTTCCACACTCTGTGTCTCCAACCAATCATCCACCTTGCAACTAAGGGAAGGAAGAGACATTTTCTAAATTTCTTCAAGCAAATTACAGCACCCAACTGCTGCTATTCATCCTTGTATACGTAGTTGCTGTTTCCTTCAGTCACTGTTATCCACAATCTGGCTTTCCTTCACCATCCAGTGGTGAATCAGGTGCATGCATAATATCTGATACTGAATTCATGCAGCTTCACTGAGGGGACAGATCTGGATTGAAAACAGCCTGAGAGCTGAATTGGCTGTATAGACCATTCATGTGCATCAATTTCAAAGTGCATTCAGTGCAAATGCATCAATGTGTATTCAGCCCACATAAATGCACATTCATCCGTGTCAACACAACTAATGTAAGTTACAGGTGTGCATACACACATATACTGTACACACACATCTACTCTCTTGCCCCCTCTCCTGCTCCCTCCACACACACACACACACACACACACACACACACACACACACACACACACACACACACACACACTTTCCTTGCACAGAATACCTTACCAGATACAGGTCCAAGTAGTCCAACTGGAGGTTCTTAAGAGTCAGCTCACACGCAGGAACAGCATCTTCTGTGTCATGCTCAGTGTTCCTGCACACAAGTAACAGACACCAGTGCAAGTGCAGCCATGCACCATGCCAGTGGCAGTGGAACATGACATGGTTTCAGGGGGCTGCATGACAGCAACAACAGTCAGCTTATAACCACTGTTCTGAGATCAAGAATTATTGGGGGGGAGGGGAGGGGGGTACAGCCTAGCTACAGCTCCCTAGCCCTGTTCTGCCACCCTTGCACCACATGCAGAAGCATATTAGCATTGCGTAATCATGCTGCTAGATTGCCTAACAAATTCTTCATACTCACATGTATCACCTTCTTACACAGGAAGCTTCCTACATTTCATGTACGTACAGATGTCTCACATGCCTATTCCTACTCTCCCCCCCCCCCCCCCCACACACACACACCTGTGTCAACGTACACAAATTAAACAAGAAAGAATACCAAATGCTTCAACAGCTGTGTCGCCATTGTTATCAGTGACACAAGTACAGCTGCCATAAGAGCTTCCCGCTGCCTACATACATTACACATAGTTTCCCACCATTGTTATACGTGGCACAAGTACAGCTGTCATAAGAGCTTCCCGCTGCCTACATACACTACACATGGTATCCCACCATTGTCATACATGGCACAAGTACAGCTGTCATAAGAGCTTCCCGCTGCCTACATACACTACACATAGTATCCCTATGTGATCATTACTAAGCATAGACAAGCGTTACGGCTCATCATTGCAGGTTCTACTGCTCGCACTTAGAGCTGCAGCTAAAACTGTCATGAATAGATCTTACCATCGGCAATCAACTGAGGTGTTCACTGCCAGTGGCAGATCAAATACGCTGGCATTAGTGCATGTATGCGCATGGAATATTATGATTCAAGCAACAGTAATTTGCAGTGGAACCTGTCTAAAATGGGTACTGTGCGAGGCAGCCACCTCTCTAAAGCAGCCAGCCTCCCTGGCCCCAAATAGCACTAAAACATTACAATCACCTCTGTAGAGCAGCCACCTCTCCATAAAAGTCCGTTATAACTGGCCCACAGGTGGCTGTCTTAAAGACAGGTTCCACTGTATTTCGATATAACAGAGTGGTTGCATGGTCCAACTATCCTATGTATGCTCTCTCAAAATGCCATAGTCACACTTTTTCACTGAATGAATACATAGTTTCCTCACTGTCACTGTCACAGTAACACCAGTCATGATTGCCGACAGACACAACGGAAGACAGGATCACCAGCCGCTGCAGAGTATGTTCGTGACCTATTGTGCATAGTGTAAGTCTACACACAATCACATGCACACAGTCACAAAGAGACACTAAGGCAATGTTGCCCTTCTCCAATCAGTGATTCCCACAAAAACGGATTAAATTATCAGAATCAGAAGGGAAGAATACCCGTCTTACGTAAGCCAAATAAGGCTTCCCCTATCGCCATCTATAATAGTAGTACCTTAGCACTGTCTGCACCAAAAATACATTTACACACAGAAGCCTCATATGTAGGTGAGAAACTACAAATGCACTGCACATGCAAAGGGACTCTAGTGGAGTCAGGAAACCACAAAAGGGCACTAATGAATGATCTAACACAATTTCAGGTACAGGGGTCTCTTGCACGGAACCATTAAGTAGGAAGCTTGCTCTTGAAATTACACTTGAGTGCCAGTTCATGTGAACATCTTCAAGTAGTACGCTGTGAGGAGGCCACTCATTAACCCATTATGTAGAGGTGGCCTTTCATTAACCCATTATGTAGAGGTGGCCTTTCATTAACCCATTATGTAGTACACTGTGTGGCCTTTTACTAACCCATTACAGGCATAGGGTGATACAGGTGCCACAAGATCACACTAAAGTCCATCACTAGTTGTGAATTCAAGAAGGATTGATATTTCAATGCTATGCCATTACCATGTGTTTAACTTCATGGTCAAAATAAGGGATTTAAAAGTTCTAAAGTGCAAAATTCAAAGTTTAGCCCACATTTCAGATATTACGTACATATGTAACTTCAGGGTTTACCTACAGTACTTGCTTCCCACTTACCACAACTTAGACGTAATAAATAGTTCTTCTCTCTTGACAACTCCTTCTTGGAACAGCTTCTGTAGAGCCTCTCCAATCTCAGCCTCATTGCCATAGATGTGGGCACAGTCAATGTGTCGGTAGCCAGCTCTGACTGCCTCGTCAACTGCAGCTCCAACAGCTCCTTTGGGAGAAAGCCAGGTGCTGAGTCAAACAACAGAGGAGGGAGGGAAGTGGATAACAAGCAAGAGGGAGTGAAGTTTAAAGGATAAGAGGAAGACAGAGGTGTAAGTGTGTGTGTGGGGGGGGGGGGGGCAGACAAGTGACAGAAAGATGAAGGGAGGGGTAGAGGAAGGAGAAGAGGGATGAATGGGAAGGGGAAGGGGAAAGGAACGAAGGTAAGGGTAGGGAAGAGGAAGATGAAGGGAGGGGTAGTGGAAGGAGAAGAGGGATGAATGGGAAGGGGAAGGGGAAAGGAACGAAGGTAAGGGTAGGGAAGAGGAAGATGAAGGGAGGGGTAGGGGAAGGGGGATGAATGGGAAAGGGAAGGGAAAAGGAACAAGGTGAAGGGTAGGGAAGAGGAAGATGAATGGTGGGAAAGAGGAAGAGGGATGAATGGGAAGGCGAAGGGGGAAAGGAACAAAGGGAAGGGTATGGAGGAGGAAGATGAAGGGAGAGGTAGGGGAAGAGGAAGATGAAGGGAGGGGTAGGGGAAGAGGAAGATGAAGGGAGGGGTAGGGGAAGAGGAAGAGGGATGAAAGAACGGGTAGGGGATGCAGACGATGAAGCGAGGGGTGAAGGGAAGGAGTGGAAAATAGAAAACAGAGAGGAGTGTTGTATGGCGACAAGATGGAAGGAGAGACAACATAGGTAGGGACATATAAAAAGGGAGTTACATAGGAAAGTGGTGGTTGGATGGAGCGATCATAAGAACAAAAACAGACACTGCACGGGCAAAGGAAAGGGGGAGCAAGGTAACCATTAGTCTGAGTCTGCTAGCCCCTATCAACCATAATGGGACCTGCAGTGGTAATGTGGTGTTATCATCGTCAGTTTACACACCACAGTGTTTTCAGCTGTGGTGAAACCATGCAAGCATGATATGTGATGTACAGCTGACTTCAAAGGGGTTGGCCAAATGGTAAATTGCAAATGGACACAGCAAATGGAGTGATGTCATAATGCGATCGTCCCTGAGTGGTGCATGTGACCAAAATGGCGCGGTAGACATCACACTATATGACGTTGCACATTGATGTTCTGCCATTTGCCCTTCACCATTAGGCGAACCATTCTGAAATGAACATAAAGGCGCACATGCACACTGCCTGGTATGAGGGATACCATGAAGGGAACCATTCTGAAATCTCCCATATCTATAGCTGTTTGCATTGCAAATGTTGAGATACACCATCTGCTCTACACAAATAGGGCCACAACAAGAAGCAAGAGCTTCCGTCTTCGCGCATACGATGAAGGGCCTGCGCCAGCCGACAGAATTGACTGAAGATACTGCAACAATCATGCCACACCAACCATACCACACATCTGTGTGACAGCGCTCACCCTAGCCCGAAGGCTGGCATCGCTGCTCCTGTGTTCAAGGTCACTTTCCACGGTTGCTCATCTTGTTTGGCGCTCATTGTAGCTGCTTAATGGGTAGTCTCAATCGTTCAGCAACAGGTTGACAGGTTTATGGCCAGCTGATGTACATCCAGCGCAGAGGTCACCACGCGCACTTTGGTCACGTGGTCTATCGGCTAGTTTGATATCACGTGATTCGGGCAGGCAAGCTGCAAGTTTGATTAAAATGGCCGTGTCGCGATCGAGGACTGAACACGGACAAATCGTGTTCACCTCTGCTACCAAGAACGCGACAATGAAGAAGACAGGCATAACCCGTGTTACGTGCTCGGGACCGATGATTCGAAGTCTTAGCTACTGGCTTTCGGCGCAGAGCCGTCGCAGAGATGCCCGAATATTGCGACAATAATTATATATCTATTATTCATGTAGCAACCTCCTTCACATGTCCATGTTTAGCCTATGTACCTTTGTGATAGTGCTACGTTGGACCTATCTGTGTCCTAGCACCTTCTGGTTCGATGCACTCTAATAATTAATGAATAATTGATTGATTGATATATATGTTCGAATGCACTCCTGTGAGTGTTAGAAGACTAAAATTGTGCTAGCTACTCAAGTGACTGGTGTTCTTTAGACAACTTGCTGCAATGCCGGTTGCCAGCCATGTTTGATGAAATTCATTGCAATAATATTTATCTTAAATTAATTAGATTCATAACCACACATGCATAACAGTGTCGTTCTCGCTTCAGTGCTCTCACATAATAAGCAACTTTCACATCTGATAAAAGCTAACGGAAGTTAGGTGTCACGGCGCGGGTGACATCACAACCCATCTGGTAAGTAAGTGGACTGTGGATTATAACTATAGCCACTCGGTGACTGGACAACGAAACGGAACATACTAGCTCGAGAGTGGTCTAACCAACTTTCCCTAAGATGGGAGCCCGTCCAAAGCACATCTTCCTTGTCGGTAGCCTGTTCTTTCTCACAGCCATTTTCATTCTGACGAGGAAGAAAGAGATCATTTCGCCAAGTAAAGAAAAGCTCAGGGGATGGTCAGTGAACCAATCTTTACAACCCAACACACACGGAGAGCAGAGATCAGTTATCCACGAACAAGTGGAAAGGGAAGACTCGTATGGCACTCCCTTCCTTAATAAGGGCAAGAATCGTCTTGTATTGACAGCGGAGCAGTTAACGTTGTTGAACGCAAACGCCGCCAGCAATAGGAATAACGTTGGCATGGCAGTCGGCATCTTGGTGGCTAAGAGGGAACGACCGACTATCTACTACCTTCTGGAGCACCTTCTGAGCGAGCCGCGCGTGACTGAGGACTTTGTCATTATCGTGCATGTCGCCTACTCGGTCTCTCAAGACGAGGAGCTGCTGGAATACCTACGGCGGCTAAAGGACGTCGTCACCATTGTAGAAGAGAAGCCGCATCCGGAGGCGATGGAGGAGAACATCAACGACACTCGCGGCGACTCCATGGAGCGAACTGTGTGGCGAACAACACACGGTGAGGTTATTAGTAGGCTACACGAGGCAGCATGCTTGGAGGTGGACAAGCATTGTATGTCATGCAGTCTATATAGCTGGACAAGTTGTGTCGAATTAATGCTTTACTCTGTATTATATGTTTAGGTCATATGCACCTGTTCCCCCCTCCCCCCCCCCCCATTTCTGGGCACCCCAGGTCATAGGGTGGGGAATGTCCTGTGAGCTGAAGCCCCAGAGGTGGGGCTTGGTTAGGCCTGTAGAATCTTTCAGCTGCTATACTATAACCCTTGGGTTGGTGTTCCCCAACTGTTGGTGTGGGGATTTGCACCAATGATGTGCCCATGCAAGGGGTGGGGGAGAGTGAACCAGAAAGTGACCACTCCCACCCCTGGCCTGGGCCATCCCACAGACATATTCCCACCTTTGTTTTAGAAGTCTATTGGGAATCTGATACATTATTTGTGTACACAACATTTCAAAGTTTAAATAGTTTTGTGTGCATGCCAGACCAACTGTGTATAGATTGTAGAAATTAATGGTAGTTGTTGTGTTGTTAGAATTTCTTTGATGTTGGAAAAGGGAACATACAGTGACTGCTCTTTGGAAAGAAGTGTTTACACCTGTTTGGGGGATCTGTGCGTGTATGCCAGATACAGGGTGCACGGTGTGCCAGAGTGTGTCCATAAAGAGCAGTGAGGCAAAAGAGGTACATGACAACCCAAGAATCTGTCAAGTCTGACCAGACCCAGTTTCCACAATTATGCAATAATTATGATTGCAGAGAAATAGGGGCTGGAAGGGGGACTATAAGGTGATGAGAGAGTTAAGGCTTGCGCTATAACCAACTTATACTATCACAAATATATCACTGTGCATTTTCCATGTGCTTATACCTGTGTCTAGCGAGTGGCTCTTTCAGGCCTCATGCGGCACCTATTGGGTTCGTGGGTATATCTCCTACAATGCTGCATAATACATTGATAATATTGATAGTATCAATACTAATGTTGATATAAAATTATATTGCAATGAATATAGTGGCCGTGTAAAGATGCATGGTGTGGGGAATAAAGAAGACTTTGCACGTTGTGCCTCTCACTTAAGATACTAGTGTAGCGTGGCAGGTTCTGTTCATGAACAAACACTGGATAGGTATATATTTGCTGATGGAGCTCAGGCCTTTCACTGCATGCTGGCTAGCTAGAGAGCTGATATGTAAGGTGAGATGACATACAACAATGTGGCCATATACAATAACATGTTGGGATTGTACATAGTTAGCAGCTAGCTGTCAAAAGGCTTTGGGTCATTTGCAGCTGTGCATGTTTGTTGTACACCAGTGTACAGTTTGCATGCACTTGTTTGTTGCTGTATTTTGTACAAGCAGCAACTGCTGCATGCAAGTGAACAAAGTTTGGACAACTACTAAAGAAGATTGTATGTTTTACAGCTGATATCGTTGGTGCTATAATTAACTATGTGCAACTCGATGGATGGCAATGGAATATAACCTAGGTTGTAATTACCGAGGCTAGTGCGGCACTATTTACTGCAACAGGCTTAGTATATAATGTTATAATTTCATCACCATTTGCTATAACAGGTTGATCAGAAATCTTATTTATATAACAGCTGCTAGCTTTTCTATACAGCTATGGGACAGTTGCAGCTGTCCTTGTACAACTTGTACAAATCTGTACTTGGTTCCTGTTACATTGTGTCCTTTAGTACAAATTGTTTCAAACCACCATTTTAGCACCATTTGTCCCTAGGAAACCACCACTGGTGGCTTAGAACGACCACCACTTTTACAGTGTGCAATTGATCCAAAGTTTGCATGGAATGCTGTACTATACATCTTGCAGATTTTGACCTGTTACATGCAGCCAGATGCCACTATGCTGTTACATACAGCCAGAAGCCACTATGCTGTTACATGCAGCCAGATGCCACTATGCTGTATATAGTCCAAACTTTGGGTGATGATGATCATTTGCAGCATGCATGTTCCTGGTACATTAAGTACGCATATACCCAGTGTAATAGGAACTATTGCAAGTATATATACAATGTAACTATGAATATACACATTCTTACTATGCAAATTGCACAAGAAAGAAGTGCAATGATCGACCCAAGGTTAGACAGCTGCTAGATACATACAACTTTGGCATGATAATGTTATGCTGAAAGGTAGTATATGTGTGAATATGTAACAATCAGACCTGGCTTTTGTAGTAATCGAGATAATAATACTTTTTAATGTGTTCTTCTATTTCTCAGTAATGGACTACATAAGCCTCTTAACAAAGATGCTTACTTTCAACACCCCTTACAACCTTATCATGGAGGATGATGTGAAACCTGCTAAATATGCTCTACACAAAGCCCATGAATTTGCTGCCATATTGAAAAATCGCACAGATTGGGGTTTTCTCACATTCTACAACGTAGTAAGGGGAAAATCTTTTGTGTCTGATGCTCGTAAAACATGGCTAACTGGAGCTTGTGCTTGGCTTTATCGCAAAGATGTGGCAGAAAGTTGTCTGCAGATGTTGCGAGCAGACCCCCAAAGGTGGCCAGTTGACTTGCTAGTGCCACAGTATGTGTTTGACAAACTAGATCTGAAGGCATATGAGCGGACTCCAAACTTGTTCCAGCACATTTCAGCAACGTCAACATACACAGGACAGGTTAGTCACATGCATGCATAACATTATATCCTTAATGTATTTACTCCTTTCCAGTCTGTGCGTTCGTGGGTATTTTTGTTTCACTATTTGGGTAGCTACTTTAGCTGTCAGTGTTTTGGGGTGCTGAAAGCCTTCTCTCTAATGCAAAGTAAGCTATTGCGCAGAAAGCTTGCTTGGCTTCGGCACTGCCTTATTGGCAGGGACAGACATAACCGCACAATACTTTTAACATGGTTTAGGTGTGCATTGTCCACTTGGCGACACGACACGGAGCAAGCGCAGCCAAAGGCCATGCTTGCTCGTAAATATAATATATATACATTTATACATAAATTTTCCATAAGATGAATGAATCGATTGTAACCGTGTTATGTCTAATGAAAGCATAGGATTTTGCAGGCATTTGTAAGGGATGTAGGCCAAGGGAGCACCTTATGTATGTACAAACATGGAATGGCTTGTTCATAATTATGCTGGTCCAATTTTAATTTTGGTCATGTACGTACACATGCTCGTGATATGCACATTCTCCGCTTTGAAGTTGCTGAATATTCATATAACCATTAATCTGCATGCTGTATGGCTTCCCGTTCTGCCTTGTTGCACCTGTGACGGTGGGTACTATATAAACTTTCACAGATGCATGTCTGCCATTCTGCATATAACTAATAGAGAACCTTGAATACTTATGCTCGCCTTTGGAAAGGATGCTTCATTAAACCCCACTGGATGCCATTTTCCTTCCATTCGCATGTGAGACGTGTCCTATGTAAACAATGCAGAGTGTTCGCGGCCAATTTTTGCTGTAAGATGGCTAATTTGTTTACATCTCTTGCAATTTTCATTAGATCATTAGAGTCAGACAAGAACTGGAAGACAGAACTGACTCAGCTCTCTAATTCTACGAACGATATCTGACAACGACGCCTTTCTACATAGAACAACGTCACCACTAATGAACCATTGATTTAATGGGAAATATCTTTCTGGCTGTCGGAGGAACGTTTGAAAGGAGAATGGATATATAGCATAGCCTTGTTCACACACTCGCGCTCTAAGTTTTGCATGCATGCATTGCTGTTAAATCAATCCTATCCTAAGTTACAAGAAGAAAACTAGCTTTAATTTCTGTCTCACCAACATTTGTGCATTGTAATTATATAACTCCTTACAGGAAGCAAGAACGAACAATGCATGTATGGAAATCCTAGATAATTTTCTTAGCATGCTAAATGAGCCATCGACATGCCCCTAACAGACAAAACCAAAATCCAGAATGTTCTTTGAGAACCATTCATTGCCAACTCTCCCTCAAGGGCCTGGTCTCATGACGTGCTTGTGACATTCCCCAAAAATGACTGTCAGCATTATGGGATATTGCACTATTTGGCATTTTCTTCCGAATGATTCTGTCATGCTAAATTTGCCCCCCCCCATAATTAGGCCCCCCGCGAAACTGAAACAGCAACTGAAATGGTTCACCCTCTGCTAAATCACCAAGGCCAGCGTGGACTGACAATCAGATTCATTGTGTACTTGTACCCTGACGTCTTTCCCAAGTTGGGACGCATTCTCAATCCAGGATAATTATAACATGCTTTGTTCAATGAAAAGAGGATTTCTTTCATTAGATGGCCGCTTTGGTTCAATTTATAGGTGATTTCGTTTGATGAGTGGACAATTTTGTTCAATGAATAGACGATATCAGCTGACACGTCTTCGCTGCGGAACCATTATGCACTTATTAATTGTTGTCCCCACCCCCCCCCCCCCCCCCCACTTCGGGACGCCCCAGGTCAGAGGTGGGGATTGTCACCCTTGAGGTGCTATATCCCCCACCCCTCAGGCTCCTCTTAGCTCCTAATCCCCACCCTTGAGAGTGGGGATTCCCACCTGTAGCTGCACACAGCCGCTGAGTGTACTACAACATTTACATGTGTGAATACATCATAGAAACACGTATAATATCACAGCCAAGTGGCGACCACCAATTCCCCACCCCAAGGGCACCAATTGCTGGGACAATCCTGACCCTCAAGCCTGGGACGGCCTGAGGTGGGGGGGGGGGGGGGGGGGGGGACAACAATTGATAGGTGCATTAATATGGCAGCCACTTTCTGCCGTTTTTGGCCCGGCGGAACCATTTCGGCAAAGGGAACTTTTACGTCATGACAATTCGATCAACACTGCATATTTCCATTCTTATGTACACAACTACAGCTGCCAGATATGACGTTTTAGGATGATTTCGCTCCTAAGATCCTCTTCAATCATGCGCACACCACATGACAGTGCACATGTAGCCATGGCAACAGAGGAATTCACACCTTTATGATATGAAAATGTCTATGAAACAAAACTGGACATGTTCCACGTGTGTTATCTAGCTATGGTTTCACTTCATTATCCAAGCTTCCATTTTCATGTATTGGTCATGTCAACTTGTGAAGGGGCAATAACAACTTAAGGCTTACAGTTGTGCCCTTGTACCAGTCGTATTCTAGCTGCATCCCACTTCAACTTGTCAACACATCATGATTACAGCTTCAACTTCACACCATAATACATGGGCCAGTCATATCAATATGAATCTATCAGAAATTAACTCTTGAGATCATATACAAAGGAACAAATAACCATGCACAGTATGCACAAAAACAGTGTTAATCCTACATTGGACATGCCCTATAGGTGCATGCATGGTGAATGTAATAATTCCTTCCATCAACTATTGAAGGTAAAAACACACTTGCATGGTGGCGACATTCTATATAGATCTGCAAATCCATCCAGCTACTGTTTGGATGTGGTCTTTTCCTTGATTAACAGTGGAACCTAAGATGGTCACTATGTTAGGCAGCCACCTCTCTATAAAACAGCCAGCCTCCCTGGTCCCATATAGCACTAAAGCATTGTAATCTACCTCTGTAGAGCAGCCACTTCTCTATAAAGGTCAGTTAGTACCAGCCCACAGGTGGCTGTCCTATATAGGCAAGTTTCACTGTGTATAATTAACACTCGTGCATTGATGCACATATATTGAAGCTTGCATAGCACGGTGGTATTGGTATAGTTGAAGTGTTATTGCGGTTTATATAAGAAATCTTCATACATTGCCTGCATGTTCAATGTGGGGTGCCGTTTGTGTCAAAATTGGTGTATTTTGCCTGGTAGGGATATCATAGCCTGATCTTCTGCCACTTACAGGATGCTGCTAAAAGAAAGGCTGAGACATGGAGGAGTAAGTCATTTGAGTATGATGAAGATAACAGTACTCTGGCATTGACTCCAGCTTTGAATGCTGATGGATACATGGGGTGCTTTGTTGATCAGCACACACCAATGCACAGAGACCTGTTAGGTCTTTTCAGCTATGGGGGACGAGGAAGTATTGGAAGTTGTAGATCATTTTGTAAAGACTACTTCTACTTTGGCTTACAATTTGGAGGTGAATGCTTTTGCGGGAATGAGTTTGGTAGTCATGGCCGTGCTCCTGTGGAGGAATGTAATATGACATGCTCACGTAACATGGACCAAATGTGTGGAGGGATTTTAAGAAACAGCGTGTACCGAGTCAATATCTACCGTGCCAACTTTGTAGGATGCTTTGAAAGTCCTGCACATGTCCAGACACTACCAACAACCTCCACTGTAGCAGGGATCAATCAGTGTGTAGACACGTGCCCTGATTCACACTTCATTGGACTCAGCAGCAGCAACCACTGCTCATGCATCACAGGCGTTCCCAAATGGCCAAGACTCTCCAACACCACATGTAACGTTCGCTGTGAAGGAATGATTTCTGAAATTTGCGGAGGGAAGGGTGCAACCACAATTGCCGTATATGAGAAATGGCCCAGCTAGTACACACAACATTAAGTCATGATCTTAATTATGCACTAGTTCCTACAAAATAATATTGTTATTCATATTTCACCTCTGCATGTTATATTGTTTTTGTAGCCATCAGTACACAGTTTTGAATTCAATTCTATAAATTTGTCACTAACTGTCACAACTTTAATTACAACTGTGGTACCAGCAGTTTAATTAATTTTATGTTACAGATTTTCCCGTGCATCTATATGAAAGTTTCATTGTGGTACTTTAGTGTCTCTGCCAAGTCACTATGGATCTGTTAAAGTCATTGCACAGACTGTAAAATTAACATTGGAGCATCATTTCTACATAATTTATATTATTTTATACTTGTGTGTGGGGGCAGGGCATTAGTGTAATTACGATATAGATCCCTTTGTCATGGTAATGTGCATCTAAACAATGATTCTTAATCTCAGAGAAGCATTCCAATTGCTTTGCATGTGCTTAAGCTTCTAAATCCCATTGACATACCGGAAGAGTGTGCATGACGATAAAGCCCATACATGTATATACGTATGTTGCAGGCAGAGTGTGTGTGATATATGATATGTCATCACCACCATTTTACATCTGCTGTTATACACACTTGTCACTGCGAACTATTCCTTCAGTTCTCATTGGATGGCCTCCATATGAAGTAGGATTAAGAGCAGATGGCGAAGGAGTGTAGTGAAAAGGTTCACGGGGGCCAGAGAGTTCATTATTGGGCTTCCTACATAGTCATCAGTTGCCCAATGACACGGACATCATCAAGAAAGCATCATTCAGCAATTGAGTGCTTCACGCCCTAGAGCTTCATGCTCTAAATCCCACAGACACTTCTTGGGCATTATTTCACTATTACATAATACTCAAGTAGACCAGTAGTTATGTGACTGAAGTCACTATAATATAATTATAGCCAAAGAATCAATTCTACCAAATGCTTTGACAGCTAACTGGTGCCTTCTTCAGTGCATGTTGGTGGCTAATATATAGAGCGTGTGTTGGTTAAATGAACATGAGGGCACATGAGAACTAATTGTTGTAGCCTGTCCATACACATTCAGAAATTAGCATTCAGAAATTAGCACAGGCCAGACAATAAAGGAAGCAAAATGCGCCAGTTTCCTATAACACACACGACCTTGAATAGCAGCTGCCTACTTTGGTTTGTAACTGTTTCCTACAAAACTACAACATGTAACAGGAAGCATGAACAAACAGCTACAAACAGCTCAAGCACAAGTACACAGCTGCTGAATAATACTTTAACATGGTTTAGCAGACAGTGCCTGTTCTAAGTGTTCTTCAAAACATTCCCTACAGTACTTTCATTGAAACAGAGTGCTAGGGTGTTATGATGAGGTACTGGGTTGCTGCTGCAGTGCCTCAGCTACATACATCTTCCCCAGGCCCTGTCCTGCAGTCTTCTCCAGCTGCTGGCAGAAGGCATCCAGCTGCTCGAGGGAGAGCAAGCTGTCTAGTCGGTTTGGAGGCTGTGGGTGGCGGATATTCAGCTCCTTCTCAACAGCTTCCTCTGGGTCAGGAAGAAGGGGCTCTCCTTTAGCCTGACGTCTCTGATTCTCCTCTCTCTATCAGCACAAGACAGTACAGAGAGGATTTCAATGTAATGTCAATAACATACTCATTTATACTGTTACAGTACTTGGTAACTATGCTGTATGCTCAATTACTGCTACTAGCTGAATGCCTATCGCCAGCCAGCGAGTCAGTCCCTTGCTATAGCTTTGAACTATCTGCACAGGTAGCAATGGAGGCTGGCTGCTATAACAACGGTAGAGTTTGATTTGAACGTTTTTCGACAACAAATGAGATCTCCCGTAATCGGAAGACCTAAAGACCGACAATTATAAATGACATCTTGGCCCGCGGAGAAAAAGGAAGCCCTCTATTTGGCTGCAGGACAGCTAGATGAATGGCACCCCTCTAAGCTCATGTCTCCCCACTCCCTTAACTGGCATGGCATGTATCAAGTCCACCAATGACCTGTAGTGGAAGGGTCAATAATTATAAAAATGGCATGTCGGCCCACATAGGAATCGTACTCTTTGGCCAAAAGGCAGCTAGGTGAACGGCACCCCTCTAAGAACATGCCCGCCCAATGCCTCAACTGGCATGGAGCGTCTCAAGCCGATTCCCTGCGAGGGGCTGATTTTATGAAGAAACAAACACAAACTGAGATCTGGTGCATTATAGTAAGATGAGGTGTCAATAAATGAGAAATACAAAACGGACGCTAACAGGATGTTTCAGCCATGAAGACCTCATCAGCTGTTATGTAGGCAGTCAGTCTTGACTGCTGACCAAAGCTATTCATGGTTGAACAAGTATTTCGAGTTAAAACAAGTATTTCGAGTTAAAAACTCGTGGGGCTGCCGCCCCAACTCGAAATACTTGCTCCCTTCGGTCGCTGCTCTGTCACTCACAATAGGTAAACATTACATCGCGTCATAATACCTCAGTAACTTCAGCACACACACACACACACACACAAACACACACACACCACTATCACCAGACACATGAGACACACACACACGCACACATACACATGCACACACACACACACACACACACACACACACACACACACACACACACACACACACACACACACACACACACACACTACACACACACCACACACCACACACACACCACATGCACACACACACACCACACACCACATACACACACGCACACACACACCACATACACACACACACACACACACACACACACACCACATACACACACACACACACACACACACACACACACACACACACACACACACACACACACACACACACACACACACACACACACACACACACACACACACACACACACCACACATACACACACACCACACACACACACAAACTCACAACACATGCACAGAGAAATGTCCAGCAGACGGACACATGACTGCTTATAGCACGTGCATTTACAGTGAGTAATTACAGAAACATAATGTACCAAGGAACCCACAGTCGCCAGAGTAGCTAGTGGTCTGTGGTGGCAAAAGCTACGTACGTTTGCCACAGCGCAGTACGCGTGGGCCACGTTCTGAAGAGCATTTGGAAGGGCAACCGTGCGAGTTAAGCTTTTCAACGCTAGAAACGGTTGAAGAACGTTAGCGTGTACATATCACGGCGTTCACCAGTTTCTACGTTACTCCTGTCATGTGTTCCAGGCGGCGGAGTGAAGTCTTCCGAGGCGGCGCGGCCATTATCGAAGAAGGCGCGGGGCGAAGTCGATGACCTGTTGGGCGCTGTCTCGAAGCTGTGTCTTTGCCCGTCGACCAGAAGTGCTGTAGGAGTCTGCTCCAGGATCAGAGGCGGAAGAGAACGTCCAAAGTTCGCTAAAACGTCGTTTGGAAGCCGGTTTTCAAAGTCCCTTGGCCTCGCACACGGTCCACTTCCGGCCGAATAAAATGGCCGACAATATAAATTCCCTATACCCAATACTTCGCCCAATACATTCAATATAAATGTAAGCATTGACGTACAACCGTAGGTTGGCGTATTATATATATATATATATATATATATCCGTAACATGAAGCCATATGAAAACGTCAATTTGAAAACAATATAGGGGCTGCCGCCCCAACTCGAAATGCTTGCTCCCTTTGATCGCTGCTGTGTTATCAATATATAGTAGCTATTGCACCTAATTTTGTGTAATTCATCAACACACTTGTGAACAGACTTCATAGGCAAGAATGAACGCAAATGATTGAAGCAGACATGAACAGAGTCATTAACTTACATACCTTATACACAGTTTGCACATTCTCAGTGTTGCCAAAAACACAATCATGTACACACACGCACACACACACACACATGCACACACACACGCGCACACACACACACACACACACACACACACACACACACACACACACACACACACACACACACACACACACGCACGCACACACAGAAATATGCTAAACAAACACATGCAAGCGTACGTACATGCTCTCTAAAAGACATGGATGGAGGGCATACAGATATCTGCAACTGCTTTACAGCACACCCGCAGAGAGATATAGGGATGACATACTGTGTGTGTGCATGTCTCCAACAACACTTTCTCCAACAACACTTTCACTCTGCATACTGGGCCAGGTAGAATGGTTCAGATGCAAGGAGGAATAGAGCAGTGCTTGGCATTACATCGAAGAGACTATAATAGATTGTATCACTTTGAAACCTCTGAACACATTTTCACCACATTGCAACATAATTTCACTATACTAATCAGTGGCTACATGAAAGTGAATCACATCAAAGAAATGTGAGATTTTGGGCTTGGTGAAAATGTCTTTATTGATTGGCAAAAACATGTTTGGAGTCTGCTTCAAACAATATAAGTCAGAGTTCTATATATATATAGGATGCAAATTTTGGGGGGACAACAGTTTTAAGGAGAGTGTGAGAGCTGGGGAGGTCTGGGGCATGCTTCCCCAGAGAAATTTAGGATTTTATCTTCTGAGACTGATTCTGACATGAACTGAGAGGCAAATAGACATTTCTGGAACCATTTTAACGCACTCATCTTGTCTGCACTTGTGTGAATGATATGTAATAAATTCAGAGATATAGCTACATACATGATCTATGATGATTTCAAATTGCAATTGGGTAAATTTTGGGGGGGGGGGGGGAGGGGAAGCTGAAAAGTTTGGGGGAGAAGTTTTCCCCCCCCCCCCCCAGTAGATCGAACCCTGTAAGCGAGTGTAGAGAAAACACCAAGCACAGTCCTCCTCCTTTTCAAATGAAACATGCAAAACACAAGAACTGGTAAATCACCGTCCTCGTGCACATGGACATAGCATACCTACGTACCATTGAACTTTGCAGCTACGTACAGTGAGTGTGCCATGTGCAACAAGTGCAAGTTGCATGGGTGAAATCACCTCATGCAACAAAATCAATTAATATACGTACAATACGCATACAGACTGTAAATTAGGAATGAAATCAGAGATACAATCAACTCGCACACTTCAATGATCTCGGCTACTTACAAATAATTGATCAAGATGCCTGAAGACTTCTAGAAGGGATTTAAACATGCATTCACAGCTCAGGTTTAACACTAAACCACCATGAGTCACTATATGTAGTTAACACATTATCCAGCCTCTTGGAGAGTATGTTGCCTCTATTACTGATAATACAGGATGAAAGATGGCTGACTTCTTGTTAACGGGATGGCATGCATACGGTGAGTGGTCACATTTCATGTGATCACAGGAACATTCAGCCTCTTAACAAATCCTCATGTCATGTTGCAACAAGAATTGCACCTAACCCTGAGATTTACCTGACTGTGCTTTCACTCACCCTCTTCTGAATAAACTGCTGCTTCGCTTGCCTGTTCAGAGCTTGCTTCTTTTCATACTGCACCAGACGAGATGTATCCTGATAAACTGTGTCCACTCCACCCATCAGAAGCTTCAGGTTCCATTCCAAAACATCACTGGGGCCAGTGAAGGCAAATTGGAATAAAAGACTTGTACTCATCCTACTGCTGACTACACGTCATAACGCATTCGTAGTTCAGAATTGTACATACTGTACATATGCAAATGTGCACACCCAACTAACACAAACACATCACATACCAACACGCACGCACACATGCACGCATGCACGCACACACATACGCACACACACACACACACACACACACACCAGTAATCTACCTGGTGGCCAGAGACAAAAAGTCAACCTTCTCCGTTGCCTCTGACCGACTCTCCAATTCACACAACAGAGTACAACCCAGTTTAGAGGTCCTAATGGTTAAAGGGATTTCTTCAAACAGCTCTGAGTGCTCCAAGCAGTATTGCTGCAACCTGTCGAGCAAGGGAACAGGAGTGTAATTCAAAACCTCTAATGTACCTGCCTTATAAGTTAAGGAGAACACTAACTATACATCAAGTATACAAAGAGGCTACTTTCTTAAATACTAGCATTAATACACAAACCCAACTCAGGATTGGATAGCGAACAAGAAGATGCCAGTTCTGTTACTATGTGGCGGCTACAGTTAATAATGCAATTGCCTGGGATGTAATAGTAAGGTTAACATTATACTATAATTACAATACAACGATCATCACAAGACAGACCCATTGTGACATTAGAATGTTGCCGCATTTGCATGTACACACACACACACCCCACACCACACCCCCACCACACACCCACTGTACACACACACACCTCACACACACCCACCACACACACACACATACCCCATCCACACACACCACACTCCCCACCACACACACACACACACACACACACACACACACACACACACACACACACACACACACACACACACACACACACACACACACACACACACACACACACACACACACACACACACACACACACACACACACACGTACACACACATGCACACACACACACACAGTGCAGATTCGATTAAAACCCAAAACAACCACAATATACGTACGGTAAGGATAAAAGGAAAACAGTTAATGCAGCTTACGTTTCAGGGGTAAACTCCACGTCATTAGTTAGAAGTTCCAGAAGGCGATCACTGAGGCGATATGCCTTTATGGATAGCATGCCCCGAGCAGTAGATAGAGGGTCTGTGAGGGGGGAGGAGGGAGGAGGGGTGCATGAAACATGAAGAATGTCCTGCATTTGAACACAATTAATGATTGCAATTTGGTCTCAGTATGGCACAGTAGATAGAGGGTCTGTGAGGGGGGAGGAGGGAGGAGGGGTGCATGAAACATGAAGAATGTCCTGCATTTGAACACAATTAATGATTGCAATTTGGTCTCAGTATGGCATTTTATTGTACCTAATATTATTGCATGGAACAGATCATCTGTGATGAGCACTACTAACTGTATGTGGTCCAGTTCTGCCATTTCATACCAATTGAAACATACAAGTGATGGCTACATCCGGGACAAGTACAAAGGATGGCAGGTGTACAGGTGGGGTTCAAACTACTGGGGAAAGGCAGGAAGCCCCCCTCCCCCCCCCCCCCCCCCCCAAAAATGGTTGCCAAATGCATTGAAAGCAAAATGTGAGTTTTACCTCGCAGATTGCACAAGTCAATCTTAGAGGGTTTAATACCATGCAGATTCCGTTGCCATGGTAACATGCATCTAAACGATGAAATCTCAGAAAATCACTCCAATTGCTTTGTGCTTATGCTAAATCCCATACACGTACGTGGTGGGCAGAGTGCGCATGAAGTTTATATCACGTCATCACAGCCATTTTGTATTGGCTGTAATATAAGCGTTTGTCACTGCGAACTATTCCTTCAGTTCTCGTCAGATGGTCTCCATATGAAGTAGGATTAAAGGTAGACAGTGAAGGAGTGCAACGAGAACGTTCACGGGTGCTGGAGAACTTTCCGAACCGTCTTCAGTTGCCAATGATGTGGCCATCATCAAGACGAGAGAGGGGAGACAATTTTGATTGGATTAGAGAACAGTTTTGGATCTATATTACTTGAATGCAGCCCAATCGATGTCTGCAAGAATTTAGACCACTCAACACTCGGGTGCTTCATGACCTCGAGCTTCGTGCTCTAAATCTCGCTGTCTTGGGCCACATTTCACTATAACATGAACATCAATGTGGGTCATTCATGTGTATTTCTCAAGTTAGCAGATACTCTTGAAGAAAAATGTGAACCCCCTTTAGTGTTGTCAGACATTAGGCAGATACGTATAAGGGCTTTGTGAAGGTGGGGCAGTATTGATTATTTTCAATACCAAATAACTGTCCACATAAATACCTCAGCATCACATACTGGCTAATTAGTTTCCAATAACTGACTTCATCCGCAGTTTGGACTGTTCTCTTACTAAGAGCATAAATGAGTATGAAGCAACAAGCACACTGCTCCATTATGGGTTAAATTTGAGCATCTCCAGTTTGAGAATAAGTGCAACACTCAGACATGAAGCAGAGTGTTGAGTAGGTGGACGACAGCAGACATTTGGGAACTGCACAATCATGAGGAAGTTTCATTCCAGAGACAATGAGTGGCACCTTACAATGGAACAGAAAAGAGTGATGATGCGCCACAATAGAGGACATAGACATGGACATGGACATGGAGGACATGGACATGGACATGGAGGACATGGACATGGACATGGACATGGACATAGACATGGACATGGACATGGACATGGACATAGACATGGACATGGACATGGACATGGAGGACATGAACATGGACATGGAGGACATGAACATGGACATGGAGGACATGAACATGGACATGGGGGACATGGACATGGAGGACATGAACATGGACATGGAGGACATGGACATGGACATGGAGGACATGGACATGGACATTTAGGATTATAAAGTGGGGCTCCAGAAGTGTCCTCCATGGGTTGTAATCGCCCGTCTTGCAGTTCTTGAAGAGATATCCTTCAATTTCTGTTTTTTCATTCGCGGCAGATTGCCATTTTATTAATTATAGCTCCTTGACTTCCGGTTATCGGGCGGTTTGATTTGCTGTCGTCCAACGATTGAATTTAAACTTGGCCGTCGTTACAGCAGCTACCCTCCGTTGCTAACAGCGAAGATACTTAGAATCAGCCTGGGCCCGACTCGCTGTCAAGCGACTTGCCGTGGCAGGGCGCCCGCCAAAGGTGGGCGCCCTGCTAGTAGTAAATAATTTCAAATTTACAGCAGAATATAAAGGTGTACAAAATAATGAACAATCAAATTCAAAACATTGAGAGAACTGTAATTGTAAATACGATCACGGATGGGTTTGGTAAACACCATGTGAGCTCAGAAAATTAAATAAAGGAAGGCTTGTGGATTGTGACACACATGTAATCTCCCTCCCTCCTTCCTTCCACCCATTAATATTGTCTTCTGTGAAGTAGGGGCGTGAATAGGAACTATCACAGTGCTGTTGAGGGCATGAAGTGCCAATGCGCTACTCCCTACCCTCAAGTCTGATGGAACCTTTCCCTGTTAGCCAGAATGTTCCTAGGTTTCTGCAGTTATTGTTGATCTGCAGCGGTAACTAATTTAGCGTTCTGAAAATCCAGGATTGGCAAGGTACCAAATTTAGCATTTTTCGGCAAGGTTTCAGGTATAATATTTTTCACCTGCACAATTTAGTGGGTACAAACTTTTAGCAATTTCAACTACTCACTATGTTCACTAAATTAGTGTGAAGGTACCTGTGCTACTTCCTGCGTCCTGTAATATCATACTGCACACCTTACATCAGATGTTGGCTCACCATATGCTAAGACTATGCTCTCCTCCAAAGTGGACTGGTAACTGAGTTGGTTTTCCAGGAAGTTCTTGTCAAAATGTTCCCCGAGGTAGGAGGACTGGTACCATCCAATGTTGTGGTAGTCATAGTTGAGGGCCCTGAACTTCTTCAGCATCTCCAGCATGTACTCCTTGATGTCTTTTGAACAAAAAATGAGTGAGGAGAGGAGGGGTGGGGGAGGAGGGAGCGAGGAGAGGGGGAGGAGGGGTGGGAGAGGAGGGGGCAAGGAGAGGAGGGGGGAGTGGGGGAGGAGGGGGTGGGGAGAGGAGGGGTGAAGAGAGGAGGGAGTGAGTAGAGGAGGGGTGAGGAGAGGAGGGGATGGGGGAGGAAGGAAGTGGGGGAGAGGGGTGAGGAGAGGGTGGGGAGGAGAGGAAAGGGATAAGACAGATGTGAGGGGAGGGGCAGGGGAGAGGAGAGGAGAGAAGATAGACAAATTAGTCTTGTGTAGCCCAAACTCCTTCCCTTACTCCACCTTTGCATGCAAAATTGAATCGGGCCTACGTCCTCATCGTACATAAACGGAGGGGAGAAAACTGTCTGTCTACACAAGACTAGGAGCAGGTAGAACAGTGAAAAATTAATCAAAAAAGAACAAAGAAAGGACAATAAAATGAAGAAACAGAGTGTTCAACAGGACTAGAGCAATAAGGTGACAGTACAGAACAAGCCCTTTTTATACACTACACCAACTCCACACCAACCTGATTCTTCTGTCTCTGTCTCTGAGACATAGAGAGGAAAGCAGTTGGTTACTTCAAGCGTGTTTGTTGCACTCTGCACCAGCCCCACAAGTTGCCCGTTAACTAGCTCACGACTGTTCTCTTCCTCCTTGCAGTGCTTGATGATCTTTAGCACCACCTTCATTACAGAGAAGCAGAGAAAGAGCTAGCTCACATCACCAACAATCATTCAGTGTACGCCGGTCATCTCATGTATGCTTGAGCCGGTAACACTCATTACACAAATATACCTTTAAAGGCTATAAATTTTAGCGGCAACTAAATTTAGCATTTTGCACAGGCCAGGGTGTGGAGCGTACAAATTTTAGCAATTTTCATTTTTCTTTGCATGTTTTGTTTTCTGTACAAAAATTTAGTAGGCACAATTTTTAGCAAATTTTCACTACTCACTAAATTCACTAAATCTAGTACCCATTAAATTAGTAACTGTAAGGTACTTTCCTAATAGAGGTCAAAATAAGGTGTAACAGCAATGGCTGCACTTCAAATTTTGCACCAATGTTGATGCAAGTGGAACTATGTGCGGCCACTTTAAGAAAATGTATAGAAATTGACCATGTAACGACCGACCAGTTTTTGACCACCGCATAAACTGGGATGTTACAAGTTCATCTGCTTGTTTACCAGCACCTGAATGTGAAAGTAGACCGTTTGCACAAACACACATCTCAAACATACTCACAGTACCCGGGACACTCAAATGTATACCACTGGTCAGTCTTGCAGCCAGATAAACCTTCAACACACAGATACACTCTCGGGTGAAGACAGTGTGGTTGTGTAACTGGGGAGATGATGCTCAGACTGGCATTGATATCGTTAATGTCTCCACAGCATGACATGAGGTAGAGTACTAAGTCTAGTACGTCCAGCTCCTCCATTGTACAGGAGAGGTAACGTGCATAGTCTCATAGATAATGTGGTGGAGGCTCATGCTACGTCGTCTAGCAGATTTATGGAGCGTTGATGAGCATTCACGTAGCTGTAGGTCTGGTTCGAGCAAAACGTTTCAACCACGAGGGTCTTCATCAGCTACAAAACTAGTACAGTAAACATAGTCTCATACCCAGCCCTAGCCTAGTACTCGCCCCTTTCGATTAATTACCCCCAATAATTATCCACAGATGGCCTGGACATGAGGCTAATCCAGCCCCGTCTGCCGGCCATTATTTTATCTACTGTGAATAAATGGCAGCCTGCGAAAAGTGGTAGTCTAGCGCACCAGACCCACCACCCCCCCGAGGAAGGATCCGGTATTATTGCATATACTGACTTATGTCCAGGACGAGATACTGTCCTCAATTCACCGTTTGCTTTATGACTTCATCCTAAATTTAGAGACATGGCGTAGCTTGCACGAAGGATAGCGTTGGATGCACTGCGACTTCATTCAGGTACACTCTGAAAACAGAGCAAGAACAAGCTGCACAAGAAAAACAATTTGAATTTGGGCGGAGACAACTCTGCAAGACGCTCTACAAGACGCTCTACAAGACAACACCAAGCAAGCAAATACTTCACTTGCCACACTACCGCACTACGGACGACACTGTGCAAGAGTTAATCCCATCTATGCAAAAATTACATTCCTTTGGCACAAGTCAGCTTATGTGTTACTACCAGACCCTTCCACAGTGGGTCTGGCATGCAAGCCTATAGACAGTGCAGGTACAACTACAATACAACACCGAGCAAGCTACTGATACACTCCGCTCTACAAGACAACACCAAGCAAGCTACTGATACACTCCGCTCTACAAGACAACACCAGGCAAGCTACTGATACACTCCACTCTACAAGACAACACCGAGCAAGCTACCGATACACTCCAATCTACAAGACAACACCAGGCAAGCTACTGATACACTACGCTCTACAAGACAACACCAAGCAAGCTACCGATACACTCCAATCTACAAGACAACACCGAGCAAGCTACTGATACACTCCCAATCTACAAGACAACACCGAGCAAGCTACTGATACACTCCCAATCTACAAGACAACACCGAGCAAGCTACTGATACACTCCGCTCAAAGTCACGAGCAATGTAAGATACCTTAAGACTACAACTTTTAGCAGCTATTAAATTTAGCGTTTTGAGAATTCCAGATTTGACAGATACTAATTTTAGTGATTTTCAAGTGTTTTTGCGTAGAAAACACTTCTTTTCCAGTACAAAATAAAAAGCGGGTACAAGTTTTAACGATTTTGCACTACTCATTAAACTTGCTAAATTTAGTACCCATTAGAATTAGTAGTCTTAAGGTATGTTTTACCCAAACTTTTCCTGCAAATAAGTTTAAAGGGAAATAGTAAACACATACATGTTTCTCTCTATAGTGGAGAGTGCATGCTGCTGGAATATGAATATCTGATTACCTGTCAACAACAAATTGGTGGTCAACGCATTAACAAAACATGAATAGCTGAATGACAAGTGCATGGATTCATGAGGTGGAAAGGGAAGCTTTTCTCATTTCACTGGATATGTTCACAACAGGTGGGATGGCGAGAGAGAACACTGTGTTCTACAAGCGGTTGGCTGCCTGCCTGGCTAACACGCATAAAGTGAACTACTCTCTTGTAATGACGTGGATGAGGTGCAGAAGCACTTTTGCACTTCTAAGATCTGCCATTGGGGCTCTGTGGGGATCCTGAAGTTGGACCTCTGCTCTGGCATCCCACTGGTGCACACAGACGGCGCCACCCACTGATTGTCTTGTGTCAACTTTACAATCATGCACTGACCTTCACCATCTGTATCTTAAATCTAACTTCATATGGTACATAGCTGGTTTAGCCTCATCTATTTCCTCCGATGTATTGCCCACCATTAAATGCTGTCATAAATCGGGGGTAGGCCCACAAATACATTACAATACACTGTACCAATCAGTGGCTATCATACACCAAGGCAGTAAACATTCCAACTAGCATACGTTTGTGCCACTTACTCCGAAGTCGACTTCGACTCGCTCAACTTTATCGATGCTTCCTTTCTTGGAGGCCATTTTTCTGCGCGTGACAAACCACGTGCGCAGAGAGTAAAATGGCCGCAAGATACTGTTCGACTGCGTTATTTCGACTCACAAGACTGTCTCCTGCGTCTACACGGCAATGTCATCATCAGTATATGCTACACTATTATTGCAGAACTGTATGCAGTCGAATGACATTCAGTACCAGTTTTCAAGAGCAAAGCGATGGAGTGAATGGAGATGGCATCCCGCAACACACGGAGGGACGCTCACCTCGCCCTTCACGTAACACATCTACCATAGTGCTACAAGACGAGCCACTGCAAATCCCCAAAGCTCCTAGCTCGCACAGCAGTTCATCATTTCTGTACGATGAACTAGCCAGCAAGTTCATCAACTGTATGATGTGGGAGGGCAAAAAGTCCCTAGCACAGAGACTGTTCAAGGGAGCCTTGGAGATTATTAAACAGAAGCAGCTAAGTCGCAAGGTTGCGGGGGAAAAGGGAGACATTGAGTTGGACCCATTGGTAGTATTTCACCAAGCAGTGGCCAATGCCAAGCCTCTAATGGGCACAATTGGTATCAGGAAAGGCGGGAACTATTATCATGTGCCTGTTGCTCTGCCAGAGAAGCGGCGCCGTTTCCTTGCTATCAAATGGCTGATCACGGCAGCCCGAGAGCGCAAAGGCAAGGCAGGGATGTCACAGAACCTGGCTTCGGAGCTGCTTGATTCTTACAACAATACTGGTACAGTGATTAAGAAGAAGCAAGACCTTCACAGGCTAGCAGAAGTTAACCGAGCCTTTGCACATTATAGATGGATGTGATGGTGTATGCTTGTTGAACAGCTGTGTCGGATCAGGTAAAATTATGGACCAGCGATAGATGCACAGATACAAGTGCAGCTGTGTGTCAGTTGTGCCTGGTTTGTTGTTTTCACCTGCCTTGTTATGTCTATGTGTGTTGTGCTGTGAGTCTTTGAACTTGTACTGTGTTTTATATAGGATATACTTCCTCCCCTTGTGTACACTGAGTACTTAATATAATTATGCCCATGCTGCGATTACGATGATGGTGGGCAGTTATTAGAGTTGAGTGACGCGTATTGACGTCATCATCCCGCTTCTAGCCCAGGAGGTTCAAATTTCCTGCGCTCTCGCTCTGTTCCTCTTGACGTTGGTCTGAAGATGGCTGTGAACGTGTACAACACCGCCTCTACGGCAGATAATATCAGTCGGCACGACATGTTGACTTGGATTAACGAAACACTGGCCCTGAATCACACAAAGATAGAAGAAATGTGCTCAGGTGGGCCACGAGGGAGGGACGTACCCTGGGCCAGCTGTTCGGCTGGCAATGGGAGGGGGCGGGAGTGGAGGGAAATAGTGGCGTTTGCTCGCTCTCGTGTGTGTGTGTGTGTGTGTGTGTGTGTGTGTGTGTGTGTGTGTGTGTGTGTGTGTGTGTGTGTGTGTGTGTGTGTGTGTGTGTGTGTGTGTGTGTGTGTGTGTGTGTGTGTGTGTGTGTGTGTAGTGTGTGGTGTGTGTGTGTGTGTGTGTGTGTGTAAACATGCATAGTAGTGGCAACATCCATATGGGGATATTTCCCCACCTTATCATTGTACACAAACCTATGGACCTCATACGTATACTGATTGTAATCCAGTTCTGGACAAACCCACCTTTACCAATTACAACTATGTACAGTGATTAAGGTTCAATTCCGTTAATGACATAAAACTGTCTTGTGAAGACTCTTATGCCATGTGGCAGACTCTGTCGTGTCCACCTTACCTGTGCATGACAAGCCACAACACGATGTATCCCCTCCCTCCCCTCCCCTACCCTCCCCTAACCTCCCCTCCCCTCCCCTCCCCTCCCCTCCCCTTCCCTTCCCTCCCCTTCCTTCCCCTCCCCTAACCTCCTTTCCCCTCCCCTCCCTTCCATTCCCCTTCTCTTCCTTCCCCTCCCCTCCCCTCCCCAAACTTCCCTTCCCTTCCTCGCCACTTTCAAAAGACTTGCATATTTGCTAAAATGTCTGCAGCCGTGTATGTTTTATGTACAGTATGTTCAGAAGGATTAGGCCATAACAAAGGGAGCCCGTTGACTAGAAGATATCTTGTTCTCAAGCAGATTCACTAGTTTGACAGCTTCCATACTCGTTCAGACATGCTTAGTTAGTGAAATTTTCAGAATTGGGAGAAATCCTTGAAGAAATTTTGTAATCTACTGTAATGTACAGTATCTATTCTCAGTTTGTGAACTGGTTTAGTGGTATATAGAGATAAAGGAATGACGTCAGCAGTCTCTTTGTTCGAAGACACAGAACAGGCACTTGACATCATTTTGATAGGTGTCTCTAATCTGGTGAGGATGTCACATCTTTTAACTGCTTGACTTCATAGGAGGACGTTATCTCATTCTCACATGAGTGATGTTCTGCATGTGTTCACCATTAAATGCTCCAGCGAACAATTGTGGTGCATTTTCCTATGGCATTCAAGTGTGGGATAACGAAAATGTGTAACTGCACAAGAGGTATCCATTACTGCTATTAGTCACTGCCCCCAGCAAGTCTACCTTGCCAGTCTTACAAGTGTCTGTCCACCGATGAAGGCCCTGGATTAGGCCGAAATGTGTGAAATCTGTTTGCAACTTTAGCTATTTGTGGTTCACCGATCGACCAGAAGAATCTTTCCTGTTAAATTCACCTGTCCGCATGCTGTAATGAGCTACACTGTATGTATGTCCATGTAGTTCCGATGTGGTCTGCAGAAGTAGATTGTAGAAGGGCACATGGACAGCCCGTGCATGTTGTGAGCTATGAAGTTCACCAGTTCAGCACCCACTCTTCAATGACTGTACAGACCACGTCATGTACTGTAGCATAACATGTTCATGTTTTGTACAATAGCACTACTTCACCCACTACAACAGTTAAGCCATGTTGATATTGGTGGTCTGAAGAGTGGTGGTACAGGGAAGGATTTGGAGTTGTGTTGTGAGGGGTTCTTGGAGTCTCAAGATGGATTCTTTATCCTTCGAAATGGCCCAGAGGGACAAATGGCCTTGGCTGATGTGGTCAGTCATTCCTATAGTTGTACTAGGAAATGAATGGTAATAGTACATTAGAAGTGAATAGGTTGTGTGAAAGTGAAGGATCTTCTGTAGGAGGTGTGATCATCACAGTTGGTACAATATGCATAGGACAGTCCCAGTGATACGGTAGTGAAATGTCTCCAAGTTGAACACAATGTAAGATAGGCACCTCTCCAAAGCAACAACTTCGTCTTGTCCCAAATAGTCCTAATGTGCACTTTGCAGTCTACCGCTGTAATCTCTGTATGACCCAGCGTTGCTGTCTTGAGATCATTGGTTTTCTCACTTACATACATTTTATGCTCAGTGCAGTCAGACATTAAAAAGCAGCGTGTCCTAATGGCAAAGGTCATTTTCGAAGACACACAAGATTTTGTGTAACCGCACATTTCGGAACTCCCACAGAAGAAGGCAGCAGCTACATGTATCTACGTATGTAGTATCAACGTTTGCTTACAGCTTGCAGCAATAGTGATCTTGGCTAGCACCTGCTACACTGCTGGACAACCACTTTTAACACTGTGATACTGTATGTTATTATAGCGTTATCCCCACATGACTGTCATATGGCTGTCACATTTGTTGCACAACTGTCACATGACTGTCACACGATTGTCACATGATTTCTGCTCATTTAAAGGCAGTCCTCCCTGTAGTGCAGTGAAATTGTCCTGAAGAAACTTGTAGTAATTGGGAAGTGTTTTGTAGAATACTCCTGAGTCTGTCTAAGTCAGCCACCTGTGGGGACCAAGTATAACTGACCTTTATAGAGAGGTGACTGCTTTACAGAGGTAGACGGCAATGATTTAGTTGTATTTGGGGTCAGGGAGGCTGGTTGTTTTAGAGAGGTGGCTGCCTTACACCATGACCATCTTAGACAGGTTCTATTGTATACACTTTTCACTACTGCTGCGTGTGGAGGGAGGTGAAAATTAGCATATTTTCAGTGAGTGCACAGTGACATGGGCACTGTGTGCATGGCTAGTACAGTGAAGCCTGTCTAAGACAGCCACCTGTGGGCCAGTTCTAACTGACCTTAATAGAGAGGTGGCTGCTCTACAGAGGTAGATTGTAATATTTAGTGTTATTTAGGGCCGGGAAGGCTGGCTGTTTTAGAGAGGTGGCTGCCTAACACAGTAACCATTGTAGACAGGTTCCACTGTAGTTCATTGTGAGGTGACTGGACTGACTAATGTGCATGTATTCACAGCTCTCCACTGCATCTTATCATGGGCTTGTGTGTGTCTGCCTGGCAGGGCTAATTAGATGATGATGATTTGATTGTCAATCACCATCATAGCAGTGAGTCGTTGGATGTGGGTGGTGCTTGGTGGACGTACAGCTGATTTGCTAATGTACTAATGTGTCACTGTGCTTTATGGCTACCACATCAAAGCTTGGGATAAGTCGAGTGCAGCATTAGCCCAGCGTTCTCTCTAGACTGTTTTTGAAGGGGTACAGAACCCGTCTTGCTCTCAGAAGAACCCTCCTTGAGCTATAGACATGGTGCAGTACCCTCCTTGAAAGGTACCACTAGTCATGTGGCATAGACTTGCTTGCATTGTGCAACATTCTGTGTCACACCAGGCTCTCCCTGCATCCACCCTACTCTGCTGTGCTAACACCCTCTCCCACACTCCACCATCCACTAGCCAGTCCTCACATGACTAGTGGTCCAGCGCTTCCTCCTTAAACTCCTTTCTATGGAGAACACTGGCATTAGCCGAAGCAAGACCTGTCACTTCTCAGCCTTAGCGTACCCTTACTGATGAGGGAGGAAGTACATTAAGACTACTAATTTCAACAGGTACTATTTTTAGCGAATTTAGCAGTAGTGGAACAAATCGCTAAAGGTACTCAGAATATTGCATGACTTTGTGTTGCATTGCATTCCATATGCAGTCCTGTCCTGTCCTGTCCTGTTGTATGGCTGCCGATAATCACTCACGCTACCCCCACAAGTGTAGAGGTCAAGGCTCAGGTTGTCAGTTGTTGTTGTCCTTGCCCTGGCCTTCTGTGCACTACTAGTCCTCCCGGGCTGTAGAACCATCTGCCGCACATTAGCCGCTCTTCGTGACAGCCTTGCCATACGTCTTCTCTAAGGCAAGGTAGGCAAACAACTAGAACTGAAGCTCTTACGAGATAGTTATTTGCTGGAAAATAATTGCGCATGCGCAAACAGTGGTTCCCAGGCGTCCTTTTTGCCCCCGAGCTAATTAACTTGGACGGCCTGGGAACAAGGCTAGACATGGCCAACCTAATCCACTGTGTCTGCTATTGCACACCTACGGTATGTAATTGCAGTGGAAGCCATGGAAAGGGGCTGGCCACACTGACTAACACTATGTACATGAAAAGTGGGATTGGTAACACAAGGGCTCTTGGCCTACGCCAATGATGTAATAACTCTTATGATTTCATCACTGTAAAGTGATTGGTCTTGCTTAACTTGACAAATGTTCCATTAATGTGGAAGTATCCATGATACTCTGCTATTCATGATTGAGGCTGTCCAGCCCCCTCCCCTCCCCTCACTCCCCCCTCCCCTTCCCTCCCTGGTAGGCGCTGCATACTGCCAGTTCCTTGACATGTTGTTCCCTGGTGCCATTGCGGTGAAGAGAATCAAGTTTGCCACTAAACTGGAACACGAGTACATCCAAAACTGGAAACTATTTCAGGGGGCTCTGAAGAAGGTGGGCATCGACAAGGTGAGTCATTGTGAAAATGGTTTGTAACGTTCATGCACACTCACAGAGGTTCACTCACAATCACAGCTCATGTGTACATACATGCACACACAGGGAGGGTACTTATATTAGCAATTTTCTAGTTTGTTTTGAAAGTTTTGTCTGTACAATGTTACAGGTACAATTTTTGGCAATTTTTGCGCCACACACTAAATTTACTAAAATTAGTACTTGCTAAATTTAGTACCTGTTAAAATTAATAGCCTTTAGGTAATAGTTGTTGTTGCTATAGCTACAGTACATGTTCATAGTTATGCTTTACTCCTCTCGCTGTAGCTTATCCCTGTAGACAAGCTTGTTAAGGGAAAGTTTCAGGACAATTTTGAGTTTGCCCAATGGTTCAAGAAATTCTTTGATGCCAACTACACCGGTCAAGAGTATGATCCAGTTGAGGCTCGCGGTGGAGAGGCAGTGTCGACTGGTGTGAAACCTGTGCGGTCATCACCGTCCAATAGGAAAGTGTACACGTCTCAGCAGCCGCAAGCGGCTCCAATTGGTTAGTGGTTGGAGGCAAAGATGTTAGGGTCACATGATTGCTATTAGTGAATGTGTCACAGAAACTACGCGTATGGATTCATACTATACACACTGTTGTGTTAAGGGGCTAAAATGAGTACCTCTGTCATTCAGATATTTATTAGACATGTTACTATGTTTCCGGATATCATTTAGGCTTGTGTTTGTATGTACTAGCTTTTGTTGATTCCCCTGTTAACCACGTGGCGTAATTTCTTCATTTGTTGGGAATTTGTCGTATACTTTACACGTTTGCGACGTTGTGTTTGACTTCCAGTTATCTTCGACTGTACATAACTATCCCCGTTGAAATTGCTCATTTTCATCCATGTTGTCCAGTGCAACACTAGCTGGTGGGAGTAGTCACAAGATGTTTATATATATATCCTCCTCAAGGTCTTGTCCTGGGTGGCAAGGTGCCATCCATACCAGCTGACATTTTACACCGAATCCAGAAGAACTCCTATGTAGAGTTATACGAATTGCTCCCAGAAATAATTCAGGTATCCTTCCTTTATCCGGAGGGGCAGAAGAAGAAAGTTGCGCCAATTGACAAATCAATCAAGCTGGCAAGAGTTGCTAATTGATTCAGCCCTAGTTTTTTTGCGTATTGGTCCCTTAGCACAAAGGGTTAAGCCCGAGTGTAGTCACCGATATCTCTCATTGTCTTCGTTCTATGTGCATTTAACCTTACTAACGATTCCCTTGATTCACCCATCCATTTGAAAGTCATGTGACTGATGTCACATGACATCACCTGACTTATAAAAGTCATGTGACTGATGTATCACCTGACAGTTGTGTATGAATGTATGTACTGTACATTTATGTGTGTGTGGACACACTGCAGCTTACCTGTACCCACTACTGGTGTGCAGCTGTCTGTGTTGTTGCTGGTTTCATGTCTGTTTCCACTGTCCACTTGCACGTACTTTGCAGCTCGCTCTCCTGCCAGCAAGTCCGGCAGCAATGGTAGGAGAGTGTTATTCACAGTGTGCTTTGTGCACTGTGTGCTGGCTGCATGACCACTCAATTTCATGATCTGTGTGTGTGTGTGTGTGTGTGTGTGTGTGTGTGTGTGTGTGTGTGTGTGTGTCTGTGTGTGTCTGTGTGTGTGCTTGCTTGTGTGCATGCTTCAGCCCTCTTTGCTGGGACTAAAAAATTTGAAAAGTGTACATTGTTCTGTGCATGTGTGTGTTTGTGTGTGTGCGTGTATTGCATTCCCTCTAAAGATTGTCACTCATCTGATATATATGTAGTATACAGGTTTTCTATCAGCTTTACTCGAAAAGATGCTCTTAGTTGGTTTCTTTATGAAATGTGATCTTCTGGCTCACTTGGAGCCATTGTCTGCTGCCATTATAATGGTTCCATACAATGAATATCTGTTACGGTGCTTCCTTTGCTACTGCTAAAGTATCAAACTGTGCGACCTGGATTTTCAATATTTCGATGTGCAAATCTTCAGAGGGAATGTGGTACAGTGTACACCGCTGACCGAAGTTTTGAGGTGGTAGACCTTGTGCTAGGGTAGGTTGCATATCCCGCTCCTCCCCATTCACACACGCACATTCCCCGCTGCCATCTTCCCTCGCATCATGCACTCACCTCAGTGAGGAGCCCTCCCAGCAGAGGCCTTGGAAACAGGCCACCGCTGTCAAAGCCAGGTGTTGTCAAGTCAACTGGAGCAAATCCTCCTGGTGTTACCAAGTCAGCCGCCAAAGTGGGGCTGAAAAGTAACGCACCGAGACAGGTCAATTCGCAGCAGACGGCAGCCAATGCACACCAAGTTTCAGAGCTGCAAGCCGAAATTGCTACATTACAAGCTCAGGTATGTATGTATGTACATACGTGACTGTTGGCACTGTACAGGTGTGCGTTTAATTAATATACTGTATGTAGAGATATGTTTGAGTTGTCTGGCCTCTCAAATGCCTTAATTCTCATTATTGGGGCCTATTGTTAGTCTCATGCCTTGAGCAGTGGGTGCTTATCAGTGACATTGGCTCCAATGGTGAAAGCATAATTCAGACGTTGGACAGCCTTGGCGCTTGAAGATGGAGTTTAGAGGAATTCAACTCAAAACAACATGGTGCATTTGCACTGCCACTGAAGGGCTTCTCAGGAGAGAAGGGTCTGTCCAGCACTGGTGTTTGCTAGTCCTGGCCATAGCTGCATTTGGGTGGAAGCTCAGTGAGATCAACCAGAATGTGATAAAGTTGCTGCAAATGGAAAAATTTGCTAGGCATCGAATGATTTAATGGTTATAGTTCCATGCATTGTTGTGAGCTGGTTGCTAAAGTGGTGAGTCGCATCATTGTCTCTGCCATAGACCAGTTGTGAGCCCAGGTGTAACGCTGCTCAGGTTTTACAGTTGTGATGTAGAATAGAGATTGCACTGCCACTGAGGAGTTCCAACAGGGATTACAAGCTTCATGGACTGAAGAAGGACCTGAATGTACATAGATAGTAGACAGTCTCAGTCATTAAACTCCCATCAAGTAGTAGGACAAGATATTTGTCGGTGTGATTTGAATAGCTAGTAATTCCATTGGTGAAGCTGAGGTGTAATATTTACAATAATTCATAGGCACTTCTTTCGTTCTGCTTTTGTACAATATTGACCAGTGGGGACAATACTGAGTGTTTTTACGTAGTTAGTGACAAAATTGTATGACTGTGTGTCATGTGTATGTGTCACTGTGTGTGAGTTTGTGGCTTACATGTGTGCATGTGCGCATGTCTCTGTGTGTTTCTACATATGCTTATGTGTGTGCATATGCGTGTGTGTGTTTCTCTGTGTGTGTGTTTGTACAGTATGTTTATTTGTGTGCAAGTGTGTGTCTCTCTCTCTCTGGTATGCCATGTTGTGACACTTTGGTCAGTGTTGCACATCGAAATGTGTGCCAGCCAGTTTCTTCAGCTTCTCCACCTTGCCCTTCCTTGTGTGTGCAGGTAAGCGATTTGCAGACTGCTGTTGGTGAGCTTGAGGTTGAGAGGGACTTCTACTTTGGCAAGCTGCGTGACATTGAGTTACTCTGCCAGGAGAACGAAGCAGTGCCAGAAGTGCAGGCTATACTGGAGGTTATGTATGCCACAGCGGTGAGTTGGATTATACAGTGTGTGTGTGTGTGTGTGTGTGTGTGTGTGTGTGTGTGTGTGTGTGTGTGTGTGTGTGTGTGTGTGTGTGTGTGTGTGTGTGTGTGTGTGTGTGTGTGTGTGTGTGCGTGTGTGTGGAGAAAGGACTCATGAACACTAGCATGCTTGTACAAGTACATGCTAATGTAGATGATAAGGTAGTCGTGTACTTTATAGAGACTTACAATGCAGCAAGAAAGCCGAGCAATTCATTTCTCAACTGATGTGATTGAAACACATTAACGTTTTATTGTCGTACTAGCAGTCCTTTGGCAGATTTCTGCTTTGGCAAGTCACACAACAGTGAGTCAGGCCCAGGTTGATTCGAAGAATCTGCGCTGATAGCAACGGAGGGTAGCTGCTATAATGACACCCAAGTTTAAATTTGATTGTTGGACGACAGCCAATCAAACCATCCGATAACCAGAAGTCAAGGGTGTGATAATTAATAAAATGGCCGTCAGCCGCAAACAAAGAACCGGAAATTCAAAGATATCTCTTCAAGAACTGCAAGACAGGCAATTTCAACACATGCAGGGCACTTTTGGAGGCCCCCTTCTAATCCCTTGGAGTTTGGTGGCGCCCTGTGCAGTAGCTTTTGCCTGCCTAAATGGCAAACGAACAGACAAATGAACAAACTGAATTATATATATATAGGTTTATAGCCACAAGGAGGGTTCTTCAAGACCCAAAGGGGTTCTGGACTATTTGAAAGTAGCCTATTGAGAATACTGCCTTTGTGAAGTGCAGAGTCAATGTCACCCCCATCTAGATTTCACCCACCTGTCTCAGTTGGAATGCTGTTTGCCACTGCAAGGATTTACCAGCATAAGAAGTACACTAGTAATTTACAGTATGTTGTCTTCACCGTGTGAATGTGAGTGTGTGTAATTTCAGCATTTATGTTGTGTTTGGCACTGATAGGACGGCTTTACCCAGCCAGAGGAAGGAGAGCAGTTGGAAGGTGAAGAGGTGGTAGGAGAAGACGTCGGGGAAGGGGAATTTGAGCTGGTTGAAGGAGAGGCTGATTTGCAACAGCAAGATGAGTATGAGTATGATGATGAACAGGAGGAGTATTAAATGAGGATGGAATGAGGCTGCTTAAACTTACATCAATGCAAGTTGTCACTACTTTGTTTTTGTCCCTCTGGGCACCTATTGTCTGAACTGCATACACATTATGCTACAGCATATACGTTATATCTACATAGATAGGGTAAATGTACAGTGAATTATCATTATCAAACAATATAGTATGTTTGTACATCTGTTATGTTATAATATTAAATTATTGCTTTAGAAGGATATTGATTGGACAGTTGTATTGGAGTGTATATTGTTCATGTATTGATGCAAGGTAGTGAAGGCGCCTTCATCCAAGATCACTGTGACCCTTTGAGTAAGTTCGCTGTCTGTACTGAAATTGTCAGAGCCTATTACAAAACAAGCTATGTAGTTTTATGTAAGATGAACGAGTCGGTTGTAACGGTGTTGAGTCTAATGAAAGTCATGACTCGGAAGAAATGTTGGAAAGAAAGGGAAGCTATGTAGTTCAGAACCCCCTACGTATATTTAGAGTGCCAACAACTGACTACGTGATTAAATGCTGCTTGGTCCTCTAATGATCCTGTTTTGCTGAGTCAGCAAAACCATGGTTTGTCATGCATTTTACCAGACCCAGCTTTCATACTGTGGCAGCCATTTTGCAGAAATGAGGCTGAGTGCAAGACTAGGCTATGCTAGACAAAACAGCATTCTGTAATGAAGACAGGCAGCTTATACACTGGACAAAAGAATAGTTTCAGGGAGATGAAACAAACTGTGTGTAATACACAGGCTTGTATGTACTTCTGTGTGCATGTGTGGTGTAGTGCAGGGTGGTGTAGTGCAGGGTGGTGTAGTGTAGTGTAGTGTAGTGTAGTGTAGTGTGGTGTGGTGTGGTGTGGTGTAGTGTAGTGTAGTGTAGTGTAGTGCAGTGTAGTGTAGTGTATATGTCCATTCAGTGACGGGGCATAGACACACTTTGCGTACGTAGACCTCTACCTTAACCAGAAACCTATGTACATGTGTGTGTGCCTGTGTATACTCATGTCCATGCAAGGGCTACATTGGGTAGTCACCTTACCAGTATTATAGTTTCTATGCCAGTTCATGTTGCCGCAGTACTAGTGGAGCTCTAATGGCATGCAACAATAATCGCTTGTAGCTTTATATAGCTGCGTGTGTCTTTTCTATATCCCATTCAATTTGTTGTCTAGAGTGGTTGCGATGACCACTGCTATGCATATAGCCACAATACTCACACAGTATGTGGCAACACATTACCAACACCGGTAAGTACAGGTGTGAAGGGTTGCATATACTTTGTGGATGCAAACAGAGGGTGGAGTTTACTAATGCACTGAATACATCATAGGGATGTGATGGGTGCATGGTGGAATGTGAAGAGAATCAAGACATATATAAATTATGATGTACAACTATAAAGAAATCTTGCTTCTACCTGTATTGAGTAATGGATGAAATGTGCATGAAGAGTTTTCCATTTATAATAATTAATAGAATAATAAGAAAACCGCTCTGTCATTACAGAAGCACATTCAAATACAGCATGCAATTAGCTGCTCCCAAAAGGAATAAAGTTTTCCATTGTGTTAAAATAAATCATTATTATCATTATAATAGCAATCTATAGTAACTGACTGTGCCTGCTAGCTGGGCCATTTCTTATATATGGCAATTGTGGTTGCAGCCTTCCCTCCGCAAACTTCAGAAATCATTCCTTCACAGCGAACGTTACATGTGGTGTTGGAGAGTCTTGGCCATTTTGGAACGTCTGTGATGCATGAGCAGTGGTTGCTGCTGCTGAGTCCAATGAAGTGCGAATCAGGGCACGTGTCTACACACTGATTGATCCCTGCTACAGTGGAGGTTGTTGGTAGTGTCTGGACATGTGCGGGACTTTCAAAGCATCCTACAAAGTTGGCACGGTAGATATTGACTCGGTACACGCTGTTTCTTAAAATCCCTCCACACATTTGGTTCATGCTATGTGAGCACATCATGTTACATTCCTCCACAGGAGCACGGCCATGACTACCAAACTCATTCCCGCAAAAGCATTCACCTCCAAATTGTAAGCCAAAGTAGAAGTAGTCTTTACAAAATGATCTACAACTTGAAATTGCTCCCCTTTCCTCAAAGTCAAAGAGGCCTAACAGGTCTCTGTGCATTGGCGTCTGCTGATCAACAAAGCACCCCATGTATCCATCAGCATTCAAAGCTGGAGTCAATGCCAGAGTACTGTTATCTTCATCATACTCAAATGACCTACCCCTCCATGTCTCAGCCTTTCTTTCAGCAGCATCCTGTATGTATGTATATAATACATATTATGTACATGTAGGTACATAGGTGGTACAGGAGCATTCAGTTTGTATTTTAACCATATTCACAATACTATAAATTTTAATATTATTTATACACTTACTCTGCACATGTTTAACTAACCTGTCCTGTGTATGTTGATACTGCTGAAATATGCTGGAACAAGTTTGGAGTCCGCTCATATGCCTTCAGATCTAGTTTGTCAAACACATAAGCTGGTACTAGCAAGTCAACTGGCCACCTTTGGGGGTCTGCTTGCAGCATCTGCAGACAACTTTCTGCCACATCTTTGCGATAAAGCCAAGCACAAGCAGCAGCTAAACCTGTCCTACGAGTATCAAACACAAAAGATTTTCTCCTGATGCCACTGTAAAATGTGAGTACCCCCCAATCCGTCTGATATTCCAACATGGCAGCAAATTCATGGACTTTGTGCAGAGCATATTTAGCAGGTTTCACATCATCTTCCAAGATAAGGTTGTAAGGGGTGTTGAAAGTAAGCATCTTTGTTAAGAGTCTTACGTAGTCCATTACTGTGAGAAGGAAGGATAACATTACTTCTGAAAGCATAATTATGCATAGTATGCATGTATAGGGTATAAACACACACGTTTGTAAAGCTGTAAACAGAATCATGGGTGTACATGTGTGCCTATAGGTGGAGATACAATTTACTGCCATCATTACATAAGTTCCTCATGCATAGAACCATAGCAGCTTCAAATCTGACCATGCAGCTAGTGACAATTTACCCTTTAACTGTCACTGCTGTGTTTTGGAAGTTGACCCTTTTCACTGTTATTGCTTGTGTGTTGGCTATGTATACAAGCAGCTGATGCTGTAAATGGACGTGCCTTTAATGGCAAGACAACTTCAGGGAGCAAGTTTGTTACTTCCCACATGCAGCCAGACCTGTGTGCTATTTTGGCAGAAACCTCAATCAGTCAATCATTAACTAGAACCTTTGCTGTAATGCAATTGACACACTTGAATGCTTGTGGTGTATATAGTTGAATACATATGGCTGCACATTCTGTTGTGTCAAGTAGAATTCACTCAACTGTTGTGGATTCATGGTTAACATTATATAAGAATGTCCCACCATGCATGTATGCACACTCTGTATTTTCTGTGGTGTATATAGTTGAATACATATGGCTGCACAATGTGTTGTGTCTAGAATGATTCACTCAACTGTTGTGGACTCATGGTTATTATAAGAAGATATACATGTCCCACCATGCATGTGTGCACACTCTGTATTTTCATACACTATCCCCTAGGCCTATTGGACGGTCCACAAAATGAAAGAAGCATACAATTATTATGTATACCAGCATAATGTGCAGTATAATGCTATATGCATGGATAACAACCATGCAGGATCACCACAAATTGACTTAAATTTGAGTGGCCCCATGCTCAACATTCGTAATATGTAGCAATGAATTAATGTTGTCACGCTGTGGTCAGATGTTATAATGTTTATCTAATTACGTTCGGTCACCTAATATAACTCTAGATAGGAAAAGTGCAAAGCATAATCCCTCATGGAAAAGTTAGAAAACTCATTTGACTAACCATTTCAATCTTTATCTGGCCAAGAAACTGTCTCAGCAATTTTGACAATGGCGGTTTGTGAAACCAATGGCATGTGAATGGCGTGTGAATGTGAATGGCAATGTGAAAGCATCTTTACCAAGCGCATCACATGACATTCTCGTGACAAGCCATATATGGAGTACAACACGGAAGCAAGCATATGATGTTATTCAACGTTTGCCGAGTTCAAAGTGCGAGATTCCTTCATATAAAGGCTTGAACGTTGATCCCTTCTAAGTTCGAGAACGACGAAGACATCGGCTCTAGCTGTTTCCCTCTGATGCTCCAGCTGATGAAGGCCTTACGTGGCCGCAACGTCCTGACACGCATCTTTTCAGGAATAGGTACAAGGCTTGAAATGGCACCCATATTCATCTTGCGTGCAGCAAAGAACATACCCTAAGGTGTTGACCATACTTGCTTGCATGCACACATTGCAGTGTCACTTGTTGCAGTTAATGACGTTCCATATATTTGGAAACACAAAAATTACCGGATTATGCTTTACAGAACTCGAGACACACTAAAACACTAGGCAGAGGATGGCAATGTAGCTATACAAGTGAAATAACACCAACCCTCTGAATAATCCTTCTGATTCAACGTTATTCAGACTTTGATGTTGATGCTATTAAATTTTAGCTATAGTCTGGCATGCCCAGATGTTCAATTTACATGTAGTTTTGTGCATAACCACAGAACATCTGGGTGGTGAGATAAGATTGAGGTTATCTAATGTTCACACCCAAGCCATTCACATCATTCTGTAGATACAAGTGTACTTTAATGACATGGACTCATACATGACATTTTCCCCATGATCATTACAAAAGTAGGTATGTACAATGTCATGCGTATGTCATTGTACTATATATATATATATTATATAGTACAATGGATTAGTATTATATGAATGTAATTGTTATAGCAATATTTATCAACAGCGTATTCGGGCTCACCATCAGCTGGTGACAGTCTATTGATCTTCCTGCAGTGCTACCCTTCAATTGCATTCAAAGGACCAGCCAAAGTATTAACACCAACTGAACCAGCTTTGTAGGGAGTTGCCATGGCAATGGCAGTGTTGACTAATGTTTAAGTCCATATAATATGTAGCAAGGAATTGAGCAGCATAAAATGTACTTGACCTTGAAATCTGTAATACCATGATATAAAGTAAAATATGTGTTGAATTTCAGAATGTGTTAGCTATATCCCACAATAGGCAATGATCATGAGTATGCCATATGCAGCAGTGCTAGCACAATCATTGCATGACACATTCACACTGTTGTGAGCAATAAACTGTAGTTGAGGGGGAGCTGCCAACAGTGTTCTTCAGCACATGAAAGCTAAGGGGACAGACTATCGACTGTCAGTCTATAGCTGAGAGTGGCAGTCTGGTTACAATAGGCGAGCGATTCTGGCAACTCAAAGGACTGGCAAGAAGTACAAGCTTCCTTCAAATGACAGAGCAGGTAGGTTCCAGTTGAGAGGCTTTATAACTGTGCAAAGTGAATTGACGTCCCATGCATTTTCCTACAAATCTCCCACATTATTATATACAATATACACGTACAATAGCAAAGAGATCAGGGAATATGCGGCTCGCCTTGCCTTGTTGTATATTTTATTGTCCTTTCCAACCCAAATCCTCCTTGTTATATAAGAGATAGGTATCCTGCAGGACTTACATCGTCTATTTTCGAGCTCTTATGCTCTGGGCATGTGCCTCATTGTGTGAAACACTTCGCAGCCCCAGCTCGAGTTCACAGACTCATGCAAGCTATATAGCTCACATTATTGTAATAACCTCACCGTGTGTTGTTCGCCACACAGTTCGCTCCATAGAGTCGCCGCGAGTGTCGTTGATGTTCTCCTCCATCGCCTCCGGATGCGGTTTCTCTTCTACAATGGTGACGACGTTCTTTAGCCGCCGTAGGTATTCCAGCAACTCCTCGTCTTGAGAGACCGAGTAGGCGACATGCACGATAATGACAAAGTCCTCAGTCACTCGCGGCTCGCTCAGAAGGTGCTCCAGAAGGTAGTAGATGGTCGGTCGTTCCCTCTTAGCCACCAAGATGCCGACCGTCATGTTACTCTTGTTGATGGGGGGAGCCCTCTGCCTCACGTTCAACTGCGACTCCTTCTTCTGCGAACGCAGCGCTTTAAGACGTTGCCGTCTTTTTGGTAGGCTGGTGTTGCGCAAGTCTTCCCCTACCACTCCCTCAGTCTTGGCTGGTCTGTATTCTCGGGGTATGTTCAGCTCTGGAGCCTCGTTCACTGACCTCCAGGACGTTTTGAATTCTGTGCCTGGCGAAAGGTTATCCTTCTTTCTCCTCATTATGATTATCGCTGTGAGGAGGAACAGGCTACCAAATAGGAGAATGTACTTCGGCCCGGCTGCTACCATCTTGAGAGGGAACCTGGTATTTAAAGCACCGTTGAGCAGTCTCAGACACAGATAGTAACTACGTGTCACATATTGCTTCAGATCACTCTCGTGCGTATGCCTTACAGTCACCTGTATGTGACTGAGCCATTTTGTGTGTGTGTTAAGTGTGTGTGTAATTATACGTATAAGGTCTCGTGATTACATTATAACGAGTTCTCTCTGTACTTAGCTAATTGCTCTGTCCTAATTATACGTACCTAGCCACGGCTGTTTCGCACAATATAAATGGCGGCAGTTTAGTTTGGGTTTGGGAACTGGCCTCGAGGTGCTGGGTATGTCCCTCGCAAAGACACGCGCAATATATTTTAGCCTTTTTCTCCGTGATCTCTTGGACAATCACTACGTTACGGCAACGACAGGTAACTTGATAGTTGTTAATGTGCTTGTGGTTTTAAAAGCGTTGTTCACGCCTTTTTACTTGTGATATATAGACATATACTTTCTTATCTTCAATTGCTTGTAGCGCGATTCTCCGGGTTTTCCTGCAATGATGTTATACGTTTTGGGATAGTCCAGCCATCATATAACACTGTACTGTTGAGAATGTTCTACTGCCATTTTCCTACAACCCGTTTTAAGAGCAAATGTTTTGGTTATTATTGTGAACAGTGCAGCCATCTTTGTTGGGCTGACTGCATATTAATGCTTCTTTACAGGATGCCAGATTGCATCAGAGCAGTGCATTCTTTGAAATGCAAACTGCTGTACCATGTGGCTGAAAGTTTATGTACATATAGTTACTGTTGTTATACTAATAGTACTAAAATGCAATTTCAACTATGCATCCTAGAAACACTCTGCATGCATGCAGCGTAGCAGTGCTGCTTTTTCAAACATTGTACTGTATTGTATAAATTGTATTGAAACATGTGTGGGGATTGCACCGCAGTTGGCTGCATGGAAAGTATCATTAAAATCAACACATTATGAATAATACTGTATAGCTAATGCGTCTGATGTTAGTTGGTTGCTATAGCTATATTTTGTAATCTAATTTATATCTTGTCCTTCCTTAGCTTATACCTGGTTACAACACTTCCTTTCACAAACACCCAATCGGAGCCAGATAGATATGTTGGGGGGTTGTCCTCTGCAGCTGTTTCCACCCCCGGCCCCCATTCCTCTTTATACAGGCAATTGTCATTGTCAACTGGCTCATCGGGCATGCATTTAAATCCTGTTCAGCGTGTGACTTCAACTTCATCACGCACCGTTGAAGAGATGCATCTTCTGCTTAGGGTGAGCTAGAACAGTTTCTCCTGTCGCTGGCGAACAAAAGTGTTGCTAAGGTGGGGACACCAGACCCCAGCAGAAGATTCCCATAGGACTTTGAGAAGCTTCCAGCTGGTCTAAAGATGCCCGCAAACCGTTTGAAGGATGAGTAAAGTAAATTGGGGGCTTGGAACAAGATAGGGTGACCTAAACAGGGCACCACTGTTTGCCTGTATGTGAAGGAACACCCAGTCTGGTGTCACATTGACACCTGCGCTAAATACATGCAAACACAGAAGCTGTTCCCTCACTTACAAGCAATAGGCGGCGCATCATGTTGAGAAACCCTGTCTCGTTAGGAACCTCCCACTTTACCTTACATTTAATGCCCTGTGCCTGTGCTCCACTGCTTTCACACCCTACAGTACAAGCAGCAATTACAATGGAACGAAATCCATTTTGCTGTTGCCATAACAGTTCAACATGCATGAGTGACTCAGTGAACAGTACTTCCACGGTCACTTAGAGTAACCTTGTCATTGGTATGACACTTAGTCTCATTTGGCACAACCAGAAAGACTACCCAAACTAGCATCATTTGGGTCAGGGCAAGGATGAACATGTGTTCTACTTGCAAATGACTGAGAAGCATGCATCAGGGCAACTACAAACATCTTGTCAGGGTAACAACTAGAAGTCAAGAGGTGATAAATATATAATTATATTGATAGCGACTGCTATCATCTCCTTTTTCAACAAGTATTTCTAGTTATCATTAGACGACACTAGTTATCACCGGGGGATAACTACTTTAGCATACTTTAGATTCCTTTGACGTTACCATCCACATCCAATCAGTCCAATAAATCCATAATTATCATATAAATTTGGCCACATGGTACAGCAGTTTGCATTTCAAAGAATGCACTGCTCTGATGCAATCTGGCATCCTGTAAAGAAGCATTGATATGCAGTCAGCCCAACAAAGATGGCTGCACTGTTCACAATAATAACCAAAACATTTGCTCTTAAAACGGGTTGTAGGAAAATGGCAGTAGAACACTCTCAACAGTACAGTGTTGTATGATGGCTGGACTATCCCAAAACGTATAACATCATTGCAGGAAAACCCGGAGGATCGCGCTACAAGCAATTGAAGATAAGAAAGTATATGTCCATATATCACAAGTGAAAAGGCGTGAACAACGCTTTTAAAACCACAAGCACATTAACAACTATCAAGCTTACCTGTCGTTGCCGTAACGTAGTGATTGTCCAAGAGATCACGGAGAAAAAAACTAAAAACCATGCCGTCCTTCCGAATACGCCAACTGTTGGATTCCCGTTTCCAATTTACTCGCAAAAACTAAGCTGCCGCCTCGAAACAGCCGTGCTAGCACTCTCAGCCTCCGGAGGCTGTTTCGCATATATAAATGGCGGCAACTTAGGTTTGGTTTGGAAACCAGAAGGGCGCGCACGAGTTTTTCTCGAGGAAAGCTATGCATAGGAATCTCTACCCTTTACTGCACGAAAACTCATGCAAGGAAAGTGAAACCCTTTGCATGGATAGAGGTGACCAGAAGTAAGCGGTATTTGCATTCAAACTTGTGGATTATTCTTTCCCAGTGTGAAAATATCGACTATTGGTCGCGTTATTAAATTGCTCGTAGCGTAGTTCTGCGGGTTTTCCCGCCAGTGAGCTATGTCTTGTGTGATAGCCAAGGGAGCGTAGAAGTAGCCGATACAGAGCCTGTTCTGCTGCGCGCTAAAATTTTGGCGAAATATGCGTTTGTAATGTAGCATGTTCTGCCATTTGCATTTGCATTCAATCAGGCAGGCCTACTTGATAGCTGTCATAGAATTTGAATATGATGGGAAGATCTTCTATGTGTATGGACATGCATGTCACATATTATTATACACTTCAAAATTGAAATTCTGTTGCATGGCATGGACTTCATATAATATATGTATTGCGATGATCGATGTTATACATTTTATTCATCCTGTTGCATATATAATATATATTATACATGCCTTACATTGATCTTTCATGTGCAACGATCTATATGTTGTCAGGTGTAGGTCTGATGAAAAGGCTGCAGTTGGCAGATGATAGGCAGTTTTGTATGTCATTAGACTAATATACCGAACATTATACTACAATCATAATTATGCAGTCGTACATGTGAATATGCATGCATATTTGTACACACCATTGATATAATATTTGCTAAATCGCATTCTATTAATTATTAACATATTGGTCCCCCAATCAGTATCATAATAATACAATAATAATATAAGAAGTCATTAAAACAATCAGATGTTTACAATCAAATGATGCAAACAATCAAATATTTCTATAATACATACATAGGCAACGAGTAAACCAAAATAAAGAATCCAATGCAACAACATACACAATTATAACAGTAAAAAATAATGATAATGGCGGATGCTTGTGAAGACAGTTAAGACAGTTAGCATCATCTGATCTGGCCCTCTGTCATGGCCAGATCTGCAATCCCTAGTCCAAGTCATTTTGGGTGGCATGCAGATGATCTGCTGCTGTGGAAACACACGATTGAGGATCGCAGTAGGGCGAGGCTGAGGTAGAATCTCAAGAGTTCTATGACCATGCTGTAGTTGATAGGGTTCTTCTCTGACGACAGTACATTGAACCTTCTGAGAAACACAGTTGCACTGGGACTTGCTCCTCCAGTGCAGGACATTACCAGCGGGACAAAGGATGTGTGTTAAACTTCTCAAACTCACTGATCATACTTCTGCCTCTTCTTATGCTTGAGACGTCAGTAGCAAGAGGCCATCTGTGGTGTCTGGTTTGAGGGGACAAAAAGGTTAATTATCTTTAAGTCGAAAGATGCTCTCTCAATCTTCCACAGCAGAATGCACTTGCTGCAATGGCTAGCCTCGAGTTGTCTTCTGTTGCTACAGGTGAATGTTTCACCGGAAAGGGATTGCAAGCGGGGCTCTACATTGACGTCATGGCAGATATCGGTGAGAAGATCAGCCATTAGATCATGAACTTAATTGTGACAACATGGTGGCTCCTCCAGTCTGAGAGGGGTATGAGAGGACACAAGTGCACCATACACATAGATGGAGGGAGGGAACAAGAGAGAAACTGGTAGCTACAAAACTTCAAACAGAATTAGCAACTTATATATTTTAGAACTGACTACCCTACTATGAAACACAGCTGTATTCATTAATACTCATGTATTTTGAACATCTGTATTTTCCACAATTATATGCTGATTGCCTGATTGTGTCATTTACATATGTCATGCTGTCAGCGTTTACAGACAAAAATTAGCTAGCTCAGTTGCTTAGCTATGTCATCTTTGATTTCAAGAAGCAACGGCAGCTACACACAGCTAACTGCTGTACCGGCTGCTGCACAGCTAAACATATGGCTACATATACATGAAGAGCAAACTCGATCTGCACATGTACAGATTAAAGTAAATTTCATAGAGTTGACTGTGGAAATGTGAGAAAGTCAGTATGCATATAGCTAATATGATAATTGCGCAAGGCAAATGCAAATGGCAGAACATGCTACATTACAAACGCGTATTTCGCCAAAAGTTTAGCGCGCAGCAGAACAGGCTCTGTATCACCTAGTTCTACACTCCCTTGGCTATCACACAAGACATAGCTCACTGGCGGGAAAACCCGCAGAACTACGCTACGAGCCATTTAAATCTTTGCGGGGAAACTGTCTAGTTTCGTAACCTAAAGCCATGTTCCACAATTTTTAAAGCACAGCTCACCTTTACTGGGTCAGATCTATCCAGATGGAGAGTTCCGGCCTCCTTGGCAGCGAAGATGGCCTGGGGGCAAGGCAATAACTGGCCGACATCGACGACAGTCGTTGTACACGTATTCCCATTCCCATTCCCAACTTCCCATTTCGGAAAACTAAGTTGCCGCCTCGAAACAGCCGTGCTCCGACGGATACGGCTCGGGAACTCGAGGGAAATCGGGAACTTGAAGCCTTACATCCATCAAAAGTGATTTTCTACTTGCATGTTATCATTGCAATCAGCACAAGCCACACAGTGCTAGGGCAGCCATACATTTCTGATGAAAGGTATAAACAGGATAATTACATAGCAAAAACTACAAACTCATTGAATAGAGCTTCTTGGAAAAAGAAACTGTGTGCATGAAGATAAGTACTATAACTTCTTTTGTGACGTCATGGCAGCTATATAACTCAAGGCTCATGACGAGGGGGTCATGTAGAGTATTTAACCCCAAAAATGTAAGAAAGCCTCCCTCAACTGAAGGTTGACCATTTGGCTGCATTGATTTGTTGTCATGCCTTTCAAGCTGCTTGTTCTCTGCAATGTAGAACTTTCTATGTGCATCTGAGAGGTCTGGTTGGGGAGACAATTGATTGAAGTTGGATAGAGATATGTGGTCACCGAAACTGGTTGTCTCAACAAACAATTCAGTCTCAATTTCTATTGTTATGAACAATTGGGAGGGTAAACCTGATTTTGGGCTGGATTATAATTGTTAGATTGGCTGTTTTCATTTGCCTCTGTGAATCAACTCAATCTTATTTCCTGGTTCACACAGAAATGCAACTGCTGCAGTGGAACCCTCTAACACAGATGGATGGTCAGTATTCAAGGGGTTGATATCTTCTGCATTTCCAGAGCACGCGGGTTGGTAGAGGTGGAGGGTGGATTGCGTGTAAGAGTGCATGCTGTAAATGATACTGGTACTTCTGGCCTGCCTTAGCCTATTTGAAGTCAACGTTTTGCCCCAGGACCTGAGATTTAATGATAAAGTTCCCCAATAAGTCCTACTCAAACTGCTTGTGTTGGATGCACCATGGCCCATTATAGGCTCCTTTCTCTGGCAGAGAAGACAGTGTTTCCACAGCTGACATACTTCCAAAGATCTTGGAACATAAGAAGGAGTGCAATGGAGCTCACGTTGCATAGGAATATACACTCAAGAATGTGTATAGTGGACTGATCTTTCAGTATATACTGCTTACTATTGTGTGTGGATGTAGTTTTGGTATCCTGGAGAAAGTGAGAAAGCTACAATATAAACCCAAGAACCACTGAATGAAGAGCGAGAAACTCGAGTAACAACACTGTTAAAAAAATAGGGAGTGATGATCCCACCGACAATTGATGTGAATTGGTTACTGCACTGTGAGCACACCCATTTGTAGTGTGATGTTCACTCCAATTAACCATGCAATATACAACATACCATTTGTGTGAACAGTTTTCAAGCGACTATAAGCACTTCATGGTACATTTCACAGATATAGTACACAACATACCATCTGGTGGGATTGTTTGTGTGTGACACAAAGTACCTAATTATACATTAAATTGCACACTCAGTTTGACGATGTCCTCCCACTGTACACAGCATACCATCAGGCTAAGCTGTATTCTGGGTAGCTATGTATGTACTTAGATATATAGCTTGTAGAATTTCAAGTATGAATTATGTTCATCTTTGCATATAAATTACTTCAAAGTCTCTTAATCACTCAGAAACGATGTGAACAACAGTGTGGATACTGGTTTCAGTGTGAATGTCACACTAAAGTAATTAATGGTGTGACTGATCACACCATTGGTGTGAGCAATGAGTGGTATGACGGTCACAACCTTTGGTGTGAGCACTACGTGGTGTGACGGTCACACCATATGTGTAACAGTGAACTTGAAAGCAGTATATCATGCAGTCATTTAATACATGTTCCATGCACACTAGTACTCCACTTGCTGCATACATGTGTAGCCGAGGAGTGCGTACTGGCATGCAAAACCAAGGAGGAAACACTTCTACCCGGCTACTACGGAGCACAACTTAGGTTAGACACTGAATCAATAACAAGATGGCTCTCTGAGCCACTACAAACAGCACATTATATACCAAAAGGGTGATACAGGAAACTGAGATAAAAAGGTGACAATTACACAAGAGATCGTGACCTATTACAACAAAACACTTGTAAACAGGGTGGTCATGAGGACTACAGACAGGTAAGCTAAGGTAAGGTCACATGCATGTCACAGTACGCTACAGGTGCTCCCCCCCAGTGAACGACTAGGGAGCGGTAAAACAGAGAATGTCTTTAATATGTCAAGCGGTCTGGCCAGTGGACTCGTCGTCCAGACCTTGTAGTGCGAACTTGCTGTGCTGGTTCAGTAGCTACCGAATCGGGTTGAACAGGTGCTGTTTGTGCTGGTGTGCAAGGGAAGGTGTTGTCAATGTGGGCTGGTTTGAGCCGGTCCAGTGAAACAGTCTGTGTCTGTCCCTTGATGTCTAAGGTGAAGAATTTGGCACTTCGTTCCAGTACAGGGAATGGGCCATCGTAAGGTGGCTGTAGTGCCTTGCGAACAGCATCCCGCCGTACAAAGACATGGGAGGTAGACTGAAGCTCTGGGCTGATGAAGCTTGATCTGTGTGAGTGTGGCTGCGATGGCATGGGCCGTAGCTTGCTCATGATGGCTTTGAGGCGGGATACATAGGAAGTAGGGTCCATGGTGGTAGTATCCACAGATGGAGAGAAGAAGGACCCTGGGAGACGAAGTGTTGTACCATAAACAAGGTCTGCGCTGGTACAGGTGATGTCTTCCTTGAAGGCAGTGTGTATCCCGAGAAGGACTACTGGGAGAGCATCCAGCCAGTTGAAAGTGGGTGAATGGGCCATCAGGGCTGCTTTGAGCTGTCGATGGAAGCGTTCAACTAGGCCGTTAGCCGAGGGGTGGTAGGCAGTGGTGCGGATCCTGTGGGAACCCAGCCACCGAGTGAGTTGACGGAAGAGGTCGGATTCAAACTGGCTTCCACGGTCCGTAGTGATAGTTGATGGCACCCCAAAACGGGCTACCCATCCTAGTAGAAAAGTGTGGGCTACGGTGTCAGCGGTGATATTTGGGAGGGGCAGTGCTTCTGCCCAGCGAGTGAACCTGTCGACACAAGTGAGCAGGTACGTGTAGCCTCTTTGTGGTGGCAGTGGTCCAACCAAATCAATGTGTACATGGTCAAAACGGCTGTCAGGGGTTTTGAAAGTGGACACTGGAGTGGTTGTATGTCGATGGATCTTGGATCGCTGACATTGTAGACATGAGCGTGCCCATTGTCGTACATCAGCATTCATGCCAGGCCACACAAAACGACTGGCAATGAGGCGTTGTGTTGCCCTGATGCCAGGATGAGAGAGGTTGTGGAGGCTGTCAAACACGCTTCGCCGGAACTGCTGTGGTACATAGGGTCGAGGTGTTCCCGTGGACACGTCACATTGCAGGGTGGCGTCTGTGGTGGGGGCAGGCAACTCCTGGAGCTGTAAGGAGTCATGGTGTGGGATACCTTGACGCTGGGCCTCAGCCATGGCCTTGAAGTCGATGCCAGGGATAGGCAGTGTGTGGACCGCATCAACCTCAATGCGTGAGAGGGCATCTGCAGCCAAGTTGGCTGACCCCTTTATGTAGCGGATGTCAGAGGTGAATTGTCCAATGAAGTCAAGGTGGCGGATCTGCCTTGGGGATTGGTGCCTGGGCTTGGTGGAGAAAGCAAAGATCAGGGGTTTGTGATCCGTGATGATGTGGAAAGGTCTACCTTCAACAAAGTGTCGGAAATGTTTGATTGCAAGGTAGATGGCAAGTAACTCACGGTCGAATGTACTATACCTGGTCTCTGCTGGGCGCAGCTTTCTGGAGAAATAGGCGATGGGACTCCAGATGGAGTCAATGCACTGCTGTAAGACTGCTCCGACAGCCACATCAGAGGCGTCTGTAATAATGCAGGTTGGTGCATCTGATTGAGGGTGGCACAGCATTGATGCATTGGACAAAGCCTCTTTAATGGCGTTGAAGGCTTCTGTGGCTGAACGGGTCCACTCCAGGGTGGCGTTCTTGGGTGCCTTGTCAGACAATAGGGCGTGCAGTGGGTGAAGAATGCGAGCACACCCTGGGATGAACCTGTGATAGAAATTGATAAGACCCAAAAACCGCCTTAACTCACGTTGAGTTGTGGGCTGTGGGTAGCCACGAACAGCCTGGACCTTGTCCTTCAGTGGATGAATACCATCTTTGTCAACCAGATGGCCGAGGAATTCCAAGGTAGGTTCACCGAGGACGCATTTGGCAGGGTTGATTTGAATGCCGTGATCCTGTAGCCGGGTGAACACTTGTCGTAGATGTGAATGGTGTTCCTCTGCATCTTTGCTGGCAATTAGGATGTCATCCAAGTAGGCATAGCTGAACGGCAACCCATGGAGGACCTGGTCCATGAAACGCTGGAAGGTTTGGGCTGCGTTGCGCAGCCCAAAAGGCATGCGAACAAACTCAAACAAACCAAAGGGGGTAACAACCACAGTTTTTGGGATGTCTGAGGGTTCCACAGGGATGTGGTAGTACGCTTTCACCAGGTCAATCTTGCTGAAGATCATGGGGCCACGTAGGGAGGATGAAAAATCCTGAATGTGTGGCACAGGGTAATGGTCAGGGACCGTGGTGTGGTTGAGTGCCCGGTAGTCGCCACAGGGGCGCCACTGTCCCGGTGTCTTCTTGGGCACCATATGAAGGGGTGAAGCCCAGCTGCTAGCAGAGGGTCGAATGATGCCTGAGGCGAGCAACTGGTCAAACTCAGAACGGGCTACCTTAAGACGTTCTGGAGGCAACCTGCGAGGACGTGCAGCTACTGGAGGTCCTTCGGTGGTGATGTGGTGAGTCACCTGGTGCTTGACTGGTTGATCCGGGGGAGGTGGATGGACGAGTGTGGGAAACTCGTTGAGTAGGGCTGAGAAGGGGTTGCTAGAGGGTGGGCGCGGAACAGAGGGGCTAGGAGAGGTGGTGTGGGTAGTAATGCCGTTGATTCTCAGTTGAGTGAGGTTGTCGACCAAACGGCTACCTGTGATATCCACCATGAGGTTGAAGTGCCCCAAAAAATCTGCACCTAGGATGGGATGACGCACCTCAGCGACGATAAATGTCCATTTGAAAGGGCGTCTGAGTCCTAGGTTCAAGACAAGGGTCCGCGTGCCGAAAGTCGCAATGGGGGACTGGTTGGCTGCTTGTAGAGCAGGTCCGGGAGTTGAAGGGGTGCAAACACGACGGGAGGGGGGTAAAACACTCACCTCTGCACCCGTATCAACTAGGAACTTTAGGCCTGTAGTGCGATCGGAGACAAAAAATAGGCGACTTGGTGTTTGGCCAGAGGTGCTTGTCGCCATTAGCACTTGGCCTGGGTGTTTCCCGTCCACGAACAGGGGGAAGTACACTTAGTGGCCCTTTCACCAAAGCGTTGGTGGTACCAGCACAAACCAGCTGCTGGAGAATTGTCCCGAGAGGGACTGTTGTGCCGAGATCGGGAACGAGATCTGGAACGTTGGGCAGTGGGTGGCTGGGACACCTGGAGGGAGTTGATGAGCCGGCGTAATTCCGCTACCTCCTCCCTAAGTTGGGCGACCTCGGGGTTGGGAGGGGGTGGAGGGGTGGCGACTGAAGACACAGTGGGCACTGCCACTTCCATAATCTTGTCGGCCATAGCTGCTAGGTTGTCGATGGATAAGTTTTCCCCTGTCGAAGCTAGTACCATCCGTACATTGCTAGGGAGGCGTTGCAGGAAGAGTTCCCTGAGCAAAGAATTGTCGGATGGGTTAGCCGGAGCAGAATCTCCTATCAGTTGCTGCATTCTGCGGAGCAATTGGGTTGGTTTGCGGTCTCCAAGCTGTTCAGAATGGAACAGGAGTTGCAGGCGTCGTTGGGCCGAAGCGGCAGTGCGTTGTATGAGCTGGGCCTTTAGGGTATCGTAGGGTGTAGCTTCCGGTGGGTTGAGGATAAGGTCGCGTACCTCCGTGGCAAATTCGGGTGAAAGCGAGGCGATAACGTGGTCGAACCGAGTCTTTTGGCTAGTGATGGACCTGGTAGTGAATTGAGCCTCAACCTGGGCGAACCAAAGGCGCGGGTCAGCCGGCCAGAACGGCGGTATCTTGAGAGCTACGGCTGACACCGTGGCAGGCGGTGAGACGGGTGGGGAGTGTTCTGGAGCGTCTTCCGACATCGCGAAGGGGTGCGGCTGTGAAAATTGACGTTCGGGTCACCAATGTAGCCGAGGAGTGCGTACTGGCATGCAAAACCAAGGAGGAAACACTTCTACCCGGCTACTACGGAGCACAACTTAGGTTAGACACTGAATCAATAACAAGATGGCTCTCTGAGCCACTACAAACAGCACATTATATAGTAGTAGTATATGTAGTAGTAGTATATAGAAGTAGAGTCAGGGGAAATGGTGTGCTGCGAGATTTGTGAAGGATGGTCTCACATCAGATGCCTGGGAATGAAAGAGGATGCCGGAGTGATGGAGGGGAAATCCTTTGTTTGCTATTTTTGCTTGTCTGCTTGTCTGGTGCAATTGCGCAAAGAAGTAGGGGGGTTGAGGGAAGAAATGAGCATGATGAAGAGTGAAATGGATGAAATGAGAGTGGAGAATGAGAGATTGAGAGGCCTGGGCTTAGGAGGGTCCCAGAGAGAGGAGGTGTTGGAGTGTATGACACAGAGTGAAGGGGTGACAGGTGATAAGGTGGAAAAGATGGTAGTGTCAGATGAGCGAGAGAAACAGGCAACATGCCTACAGAGATCTGGTCAGGAAAGTAGTGAGAGGCAAAATGACTGTGGGGGGAACAGTCCAAAGAGTGTAGGAAGGGAGAAGTCAGCCAAATATGTTTCAGGGGTGCGAAAAGTGTGGGGAACCCGGAAGAGAGAGTCCTGCAATGAAATTGCGAAGGAGATGGTCAGGGTAGTGGGGAAGATGTCTTCTAGGTTCTTCATTAGTAAGCACGTGGGTCAGTGGAAGGAAAAGAAGGTGTGGTGGTTTGTTGTGAAAGCCCAAGAGAGAGATCTATTGACATTGGATGAGCAGTGGAAGCATAAGTATTGGCGGTGGCAGAAAGTTGGAAGAGGGGAGCGTGATTTTTTAGCGATGGAACCTGTGTCGGAGGGGCACAGGTGAAAGCTACTGGTGAGGTGGCAGGGGGAGGGGAAGAAGAGGGATTGTTTGCAGATGTTGGGACCAGAGGTGAGGGGAGGTTGAGTATGATGTGTTGGAATGTTTGTGGGTGGGGAAGAGGTGGTGGTGAAATGGAGAAAATGAGGGAAGGGCATGATATGAGGGCAAAGGTGATAGATTTCTACAAGCCAGATGTGGTGGCATTGGTGGAAACTTGGTTGAGGGGAGAGGAGGAGATTGCTGTGGAAGGATATAGGTGGTTTGGGCGGAATAGAAGAAACCTCCATAGGAAGGCAGTGAGGGGTTCAGGTGGGGTTGGTCTGTTGGTTCGTGAAGAGGTGCTGGAGAAGTGGGCAGTGGAAGTCATAGACGCAGACATTGAGGATATTCTATGGGTGAAGTTAAGTCAAGGGAATGAAGACACTCTGATATTGGCAGCATGCTACATCCCACCTGAGTCCTCAAGCCGGGGACAGGGGGCAGAGGAAACCCTCCAGCTGCTATCTGAACAGGTGGCAAAGTTTTGCTCACAGGGGCCTCTGATAATCTGTGGAGATTTCAACGCTAGATGTGGGGAACTTAATACAGACAGGGATGGCATCCCTCCTAGAAAAGTGATTGATGGGGTGAAGAACAGTCAAGGCGAAGCATTGGTGGACTTCCTCCGAAGTACAAGTATGACAGAGGTGAATGGGAGGAAGGGAAGGGATGCATTCACTTGTGTCTCTGGCAAGGGATGTTCAGTGGTCGACTACTGCCTGGTCAGCAAGGAGAATTTCCATATCATTGAAAATTTCAAGGTGACAACCATGTCAGAGAGTGTGGAGGAGATGGATTGCAGAGGGGTGGTCACTAGAACACCTGACCACTCCCTTATGAGCTGGGAGGTTGCAACTGACTGGGTTAGTGGGATGGAAGAAGGCAAGGAGGAAGGTGAACTTAAAGATGGCATGGTAAAGCGGTACGCGGTCCCAGAGGGATACTTGGAAGGTGAGGTGGAGAGGGTGAGGTTGTTGACGGATAAAGTGGAAACAGCAGGGAATGACCAGGAAGTGATTGATGAAATATACGGAGAATTGACAGAGATGATGAGACAGGGATTGGTAGAGATGAAGGTGAAGAGAGGTAAAGGTGGGCAACCATGGTTCACCAAAGAGATTGCCAAACTGAGGAAGGCTTTCCACAGGGCAGAGAGAGAGTGGTTGGAGTGTAATGGTAGTGATGCAAAGAGGGGGAAAAGGAGAGACTATGTTGAGAAGAGAAGGGAATATAAGAAAGCAGTGAGTAGAGCGAAGAGAAGTTTTGATGAAAGCAGACGAAATGAACTGGATAGAGTGATAAGAAATCCTAAGAAGTGGTGGAGAATGGCAAGAAAGCTGGGCTTGACAAACGGTAAAAAAAGAGGAGTGACATTGGTAAGGTATATGATGAGCTGGGTGTGGTGAGACAGGGTAAGGAAGCCGTAGGGGTATGGAAGAGATACTTTCAAAATGTGTTGAATGAGGGGGGAAGATCAGAGGTTCAGGGAGATGAAGGGGGAGAAGAGGTAAATGGGGGGAATGAATTGTTAAATGAAGATGTGACAAGAGAAGAAGTGAAGCAGGCTTTGGACACTTTGAAGCGGAAAGCAGCCCCTGGGAGTGATAGGCTAACGGCTGAAATGGTATGCAGTGATGTCCTGGTGGATTTTTGGTGTAGCCTCTTCAGTTGGTGCTGGAAGAATGGGATGGTTCCCTCGGAATGGCGAAGAAGCACCGTGGTCCCCATACCAAAGAGGAGTAGAAGTGGGGTATGCAAGACAGAGGATTTCCGGGGCATTTCATTACTGCCAGTTGCTTATAAGGCGATGTGCAGTATTGCTCAGAATAGGTTGGTGCATGTAGTTGAAGAAAGGAAGCTGGTGGCAGAGGAGCAGGGAGGGTTTAGAAAAGGAAGAGGGTGCAGAGATCAGTTAATGACTTTGGTATTATTGGGGCAGGTGAAAGCAGTGACAAAGACAGGGATGTTTGCCAGTTTTATTGACTTTAAGAAGGCATATGACAGGGTGGACAGAGGGAAGTTGTGGAGGTGTTTAGAGGGAATGGGGTTAGGAGGTCGCCTCTCAGCTTTCCTAAAGGCAGTTTATGAGGATGTGAGTTGTGAAGTGAAGGTGGGAGAGGGACGAAGTGAACCTTTCAAAGTAACATGTGGGTTGAGACAGGGATGCATCCTTTCGCCACTGTTATTCTCCTTGTATATCAATTCACTGATAACTAAGCTGAAAGAGGCAGGAGTGGGGGTAAAGTGCAGGGGTCAGCTAATCTCAGTGTTGTTGTATGCAGATGACGCAGTGATTCTTGCAGAGGATGAAAAATCTATGAAGCATGGGTTGAACACATTAGTAGAATGGTGTAATGAATGGTCAGTTGAAGTGAATGTGGAAAAATGCGGGGTAATGCATGTGAGAAGGACAGGTATGAAAAGGACGGAGGAGAAGTTTGATGTTGGAGGTGAAGAGATTGCAGTGGTGCAGGAGTACAAGTATCTTGGGTGTGTGATTGATGAGCACCTGCAAGGTACGAGAATGGTGGAGGAGAGAGGAAAGGCGGGAGCAAGAGCACTAAGTGACTGGCTCAGAAGGTGCAGGGCCACTGTGGGGGAAGTGAGAGGAGCTACCTTTGTGAGGCTGATGGAATCTCTCGTTGAGTCTGTGCTATTGTATGGGGCAGAGGTATGGGGTTGTGGAGCACAACTCGGGCCAGTTGAAAATGTGCAGATGCGGGCGGCAAGAATCTTTTTAGGGGTGGGGAGACTACACCCTTTGGTCTCCCTGCAATTTGAGATGAACATGCTACCAATGAAATGGGTGGCAATGAAGAGAAGTATTGAGTTCTGGGTACAGGTAATGAGGATGACTGATGGCAGGTTATTGAAAGTTGTGATGCTTGAAGCCTTGGAAGTAGGGTGTAAAGTACGGTGGGTGAAAGAGCTACAACAAAGTTTGGTGAGGTTCAAATGGAAGGGGTTAGATGCTGAGGCCGTGAGTGGGTTGACATTGAAAGAAGTAAAGCAGGTGTTGAAGGACATAGCATGGAGGGAAGTGAGAGAAGTATGGAGGGAAGCAGCTAGGGAACGGCCAAAGCTGGAAGTGATTGGGAGTTTAATGGATGCTGAATGCAAGGCGCGGTGTGTGGAGATAGAGTGTAAGATGCAAAGGAAGATGATGGTGAAACTACGAGGGGGAACAGCAGAATTAAGGGTAGAAACTGGCAGATGGTGTGGGTTAAGTAGGGGCGAACGACTTTGTAAGAACTGTGACAGTGGTGAAGTGGAAGATGTCAAGCACTTTGTGTGCCGGTGTGTATTTGTGGCAGAAGAGAGGAGAGAAATGGCAAGGCTGATGAATGAGATAGTGGTGGGATGGGAGAGCATGAAGGATGATGACAGGGTGATATGGGTACTGGAGGAGGCATGCAAAGATGGAAGAGTGCGGAAGGCGCTGCAGAGGATGTGGCAGAAAAGGACAAGCTGCCCTTAAAGAACTATGCCCATTGTGATTCTTTTGACACTGTTACATTTAATTATATTATAGTGCTGCATGGGGCTGACACCCTAGTGTTTGTATTATACAACACGGTGCACTTAAATAATAATATATCAAATAATAATATATCAATATACCAAAAGGGTGATACAGGAAACTGAGATAAAAAGGTGACAATTACACAAGAGATCGTGACCTATTACAACAAAACACTTGTAAACAGGGTGGTCATGAGGACTACAGACAGGTAAGCTAAGGTAAGGTCACATGCATGTCACAGTACGCTACACATGTATAGCCTATCCCAGCAAGCAGCCACTGCGGTTACAGGGTAGCTTTTAATGTATGGTTTACAGACAGTCACCAGCTTCCTGTGTAGATGGACAGCGTCTGCTGCCATCCAGAAGAACACAGCTACAGGAAGAAGTAGTGCATGAGTGCAGATGTCACTCCACAGAGAACAGGAACACCAGTAGAGACTGTACGAATGATGAAGATGACATACAGCCCTGCCAGAGCAAAGCAGAGGCTGATCAGCAACCTTTGTGTGGACTGTCTTCCTCAGGCTCCTACATGCATGATGTGAACATGTAAATATTAAGCTACAAAAACCAATTAATGGCATAGTCATATTCTCATGCACCATCACTTCTACATGTATATTATAGGAGTGTTAACGTTGTTATGATCATGAAAAATGGACACTGTTCTCATGAATTAAGAATGTGAGCATACAACTCTGGGATCCAGTTTTGTACACACAATCACTACTGGTGCAGTTAATGGTGATGTATGTTGCTTCTTCCACAACTGTTACAGTGATGCCTCCTGTGAGGTTGATCGCAACTGTCTGGGTCGACCTCTGAAACTCACTCAATCATCATCATGTTTAAATTTTGATGGCCATTATTTCTATAACCCACATGTGGCTTTCTTATATATTATTAGAGAGGCTCCATATGCACTGTGGCTGTACATATGTAATCAATTATAGCTTGATCATGAATTACATTCTTTCTCATAATTATGTAATAGGCAATCGAGGCAATTGATTATAATCATACAGTATATATATGCATGCATGCATTTTAAAAATGCATATAATTCACACCAAGACCATGATTAATATTCTCTGTACAAATTATATGCATTAGCATAAAACTGCTACTGTAACACCAAACACAACATAGCGTATACAGAAAATGTTACAAATAATTGCAGTTGTGTGGATTGAAATCATAACATGATAGAGAATTAATGAGTGTGACATAATTACAATGCAAATGTTTGATATTACAAATTGAGGAGAGGGTGAAAATCTTAGACTTTGTGTATGTTACATGGTCAGCCTTTACAGTATAATACAATTTAATCCGTCCATGATGTAGTCAGGACGGCATTATTAAAAGAGTTGAGCACTCTTCTTCAGGGAGGACTGCTTCCAGACAGGCAGTTTGACAAACTCTCCCTTTGACATCTTGAACACAGACTGTGTCAGGAGGATTTAGAGAAGGGAGCATGGAGAGATGGGATGGGAGGAAGGACAAGAAGAGGAGAAGATAGGGGAGGTGGAGTGGAGGAGAGAAGAGTGGAGGGGAGGAAGGAGAGGGAAATGAGAAGCGGGAGGGGAGGAAGGAGAAGGAAATGAGAAGTGGAGAGGGGAGCAAGGAGAAGGAAATGAGAAGAGGGGAGGGGAGGAAGGAGTGGGAAATGAGAAGAGGGGTGGAGAGAGGAAGAGAAGGAGGTGGGTAGGGAAAGCATGCAGAATGCAGGAAAGAATGAACAGGAGAGTATACGGATAGAGCAGAAGTACAGAGAGAAGAGAACAGGAGAATGGTGAACAGGATATAATGGAAAGGATAGAGGAACATCTCACTTGAGTTCATGTCATCATCATAACTACTCTAGTGTGGCAACACCATTACTAGGTGGTGCCAAAACTACCACCCAATCCACTATACCCATCGAGCTAAAACACATCAGTGCACTACAGTGGAACCTGTCTAAGATGGTCACTGAGTTAGGCAGCCACCTCTCTAAAAATAGCCAGCCACTCTGGCCCCAAATAGCACTAAAACATTGCAATCTACTACTGTAGAGCAGCCACCTCTCTATAAAGGTCAGTTAGAACTGGTCCACAGGTGGTTGGTTGTCCTAGACAGGTTCCACTGCATTTACGTCCCAAAACAACCATACAAAGATCAACTTAAAGCAAACACAAGTACAGTATCTACCTAACATCAGCCTTGTTGCTACTTCACTCACGTTAAACTCTTCATCCCCAAGGTATGTTTCCAGCCTCTTTGGATCAACACCCTCAGGCAGAGGGCGGGCCTGCAGCTCCTTTAGTGTGTAGCGGTCACGACAGAGCTTCTTCAACTCATCAACTGCTTCAGAGCGATGCGTATACCGTACAGTGACGTGTTGCTTATTGCTCTCCACCACGCCATCGTCCACTTGCCAGAATGGGAAATGATCGATAAACTTGGCATGCTCATATCCAGCAAACACGACGTAAACACGAGGCTCAATGATTCGACCACAAGCTGCATAGCCAAAGGAGGAGGACGACGAGGGAAGGTTCAAACAATAGCAGATACAATGAGAAAATCAATCATCACAAAAGCTATGGCACAGTTGGTGGAAGGTGGAAGAATCATTCTTTTGCTCAAGGACCTGCTCTACGGTATCCCATGTAGGGACAAACAAATTTGTAATGAGTCTCAGCCATTTTGAAGTCAGCACTGGTAAAAGTATAACATTGGTGTGTATAGTGAGCTACTGACAATGCATGCACATAAGATTCTGTGCATTCCTATACAGCCCATACAAAACACATAGAAGTCAGCCATACAACTGGTACACT